>LZPO01044190.1:42338-69111 GCA_001675575.1 Neotoma lepida
AGGACACAAAGGAAGTCAACTGCCAAACTTTGCCAAGACAAGGTAGGATAGTCCTTCAAAATTCCTGCCTCATAGAAAAGTCTGTTATATATTCTGGGCTGAAGTTAGATGCCCCAATGTTACAGAGGAACCTTGGGTGACTGTCCAGGCAGCCAGCTGTCTCTGTCATTTCTAGAGTTTTGGATGTTGCTTGTTCTGCACCTCCTCTTTACTCAGGTAATTTTTTATCCTTCTGAGGTCTCTGATGGGGTTGAAGACTAGATAGTTATAGTTTTACTGTTTTCTTTGTTACCAAATTAAAAAAAGAAACTCACAAAAGAGATGTAAAGTTTATAAAGGTTGAGAGACATAAAAGCTTAAGTTGTTTATCTAAGAAAATGTTTTAAGATCTAAAAAGATATTTTTAGGTTGGTAATACAAGTTATGATAGAAAGTGGTTTAGGGCCGGGTGGTGGTGGTGCATGCCTTTAATCCCAACATTTGGGAGGCAGAGGCAGGCAGATCCTTGTGAGTTTGAGGCCAGCCTGGTCTACAGAGTGAATTCTAGGACAGCCAGGGCTACACAGAGAAACTCTGTCTCAAAAACAAACAAACAACAACAACAACAAAAACCCTAAACAACAACAACAAAAAAGTGATTTAGGTACAAAACCTTAGACTCACCAAGGTAGGACAGAAAATAGAGTACTTTCCCCAAAGTTGCCAAATACAAATGGACTGGACATTGTGAATGTAATTTTACCTGATAATTGTTCTTATTGTATACAGTTTTACTGTGTTAGAACCTTTCTTTTTTATTTAGACAAAAAAGGGGGAATGTTTCGGGATACTCAATCACACTGTGAACCCAAGACTGTGTCAATCAAATAAAATCAACCTTGAATCAGGAGGTGGAGCCAGCAACTAGTGGACAGAAAGTAGTCACAGAGATTCAGAGGGAGTACAGAAGATGGATAGAGAGACGCATAGGAAGTAGTTGGAAGGGTCTTTGAATGTGGTGGTCTTTTTTGGTTTAGGCCTCTTAAAATAAAAATATTTACAGCTATTGGACTCTCCCTTTAACATGTTTACATGTTTTTCAACGTTATGTTTTGAAGATTTTGATGCTATAGGTTTATTTAAAATACAGTTATGTTTAGTCCTGTGTTGGATATGGTTGCTAAGGAGATCATTAATATTTCAATTTCATTATTTTACATTAAGAAAATAGATATTTTAGTGTTGATATATTGAATATGATTATAGAATGGAATAGATAATAAATATTTATAAGGTAGTATAATTTGATTACATAAATTGATTACACATTGTTATAGATCAGAAAAGTCCAGAAAATTATTATTTTGTTGAACTGTTTTTCAAGACAGGGTTTCTCTGTGTAGCTCTGGCTGTCCTGAACTCACTGTGTAGGTCAGGCTGGCCTTGAACTCACAGAAATCCACCTGCCTCTGCCTCCCTAGAGTTGGATATTCTTTGTTAAGAAGAAAGGGACACTTATCCCTTTGGGAAGAAGCTATTCCCTTCTTCCCTTTGATTGGAGAGGGTTATGTTCCTAGAGTTGGGGTCTATAATAGTCATTGTATGCTGGGATTTTGAAGGCTGACAACTCCTTTATCATTCAGGGAAACATTTCATTACATAATCCCAAGAAACAGCCACGCCCCTAGGAAATTAGAGAATTAAACAGTGGTTGTATAATCCAGGCTGTGTCCCTGACTGTGAGCCATGCAAAACCCACAGGTCTGGAGCTCACAGCGTGAGACGAGGCAGAGACCTCTGATATCTCCCGCAGTGACAGCAGTGCCAGAGGCAGATGTTCAGCAGCCACAGTGACAAAGACTTCTAACCAGCTGCTCCGTGGGTGTGATGACTAGGTTGTGCTCAGGGCTGCCCACCTCCCTGTGATGCTGCCTGCTTCCTCATCTGGATCCCCAGCCATCATACTGGCGTCTACCCACGGTCCTCCCAATGAATTCCTCTCCCACTGTTATAGCCAATCATCTACTGCTTGGAATCAGGAACCCTGACTCGTGTGGAACAACTAACTAAAAATCACCGGAAGCAAGAAGGATGGGTTCAGAAGAGAGATGGGAAGGGAGACAGTACTGGGATATGGACGTTAAAATAAACTTCCTCCTGAAGTAACCGGGCAGTACTGATAGCTGCCAGTCTTTCCGGAGCAAAAGCACATTGCCTGCGGCTCTGTGGGTGCCTAGTACTCCCACAGAAACCAGTGCTGTAGTCCAGTTAGCAAACATCAAGAATGACAGTCAGCTTGCTCCAGAGGAAACCAAGTCACTTGAGAGGATGAGAGAATTCCCTCCAAGAGAGTCACATCTGATGTGCTTAGATGTTTCCTGGGGGATATGTCAGGGCAAGTAAGGCCTGGAAACACCTAGAAGTTCAGAATTATCTCAGACTGAATAATAATATAGGAAGAACTGACATGTTCAAAGCATGCCCAAAATGTAAGCAGAAATATCAGTAGACAATAAATGCATTTACAACTCTGCATTGAGCAGACTCAAAAAATAAGAATGAACAGATTGGGGGCTAGAGAAATGGCTCAGTGGTTAAGAGCACCTGTTGCTTTTCCAGAGGACCTGGGTTCAAGTCCCAGCACTCATGTGAGGTAGCAGGAGGCTGGATAGGACACATACACATGTCTGGGTAAATAGTAAAAAGGAAAAAAAAAGAATGAACAAAATTGACTCATAATTGATTATGAGACAGGCACATTTGTAGTTTGAGTTACAAATATCATTGAAGCCATTCTGAAATTACAATTCTGCATCATTGTAACTCTGAACATGATCATTGGAATTATTAATAAGAAAACACTATTGGGTTTATAATAGTTTTCAGACTCAGTTTGATAATAGTAAATTTCAGACTATTTTCGTGAAATAGTATTTTCTACCTAAATGCATCAATCACATGGACTATTTGAAAATAATTAACAGAAAGTTTATTGGGGGAACGGACAGGTTTGTACAGACTGGAGCCTAGCTCTGTCCCTATTGGCCTCTCTGTGCTTCAGTCTACATATATAAGGCATTTAATAGTAGAACATACTTCACAGAATCGTTAAGAAAATTAAATATTGCCACTGTCAACCCTTGTAACTCAGTGGCCATTAGCTATTTGTATCATGACCATTGCAGATTTGGTTACTTGGCCTGAAGTCCAGTGTACTCTGAGCTGCTACTAGAAGCAGAAGTGTGTGTGTGTGTGTGTGTGTGTGTGTGTGTGTGTGTGTGTGCATAATTAATAATATTTTAATATTATTAAATAATTAAAATATTTAATTAAAATAATTAATTAACATAATTAAAAAATAATTAAAAAATAAAGACACTGATGGGTGGTAGTGGCACATGCCTTTAATCTCAGCACTCAGTAGGCAGAGGCAGGCAGATCAGGATCTCTGAGTTCCAGGCCAGCTTGGTCTACAGGGTGAGTTTCAGGACAGCTAGGGGTACACAAAGAAACCCTCTCTCCAAAAACCAAAACAACCAAAGAAACCTAGTAGTGGGCCATTGCACAAACACCTGCATTAGTGAAGGAAACCACAGGACCTCTTAGAGGCTCCACAGCACAGGCCTTTGTTTTTGGAACTCACCACTAATTTAGTTCCCAGAGGTATGCACAGTATAGGGNCCTAGCAACTGTGGGGCCTCAGTGCGAAATCTCAGGATNAGGACTCCAGGAGAGTAACCAAGGAACTCCTGTGAGGAACAGAGTGGAGCCCGAGTCACAAGGACTGAAAATTAGGGGTGCTGAGGAATGGTGATACATGCTTGTCATGCCAGCTCTTGGGAGGCAGAGGGAAGATCACGCAGTGAACCTCGGCTACAGTTCTCTGAGCCCAAAACTGGAGCAGTGCAGGTAGTCTGCCCACCACCACGGTAGAGCGTCTGAGCGCCTCATAAGGCTGCCAGAGCCTTCCTTTCTAGTAGAGAAACTGGTTGGCAGNTGAGGGGGGCGTGGCTGTTGGGTACTTTTATAGAGAGAGTATGTTGATATTTTTTGAGTTATTGTTGGAAAGTTAATTATAAGCAGTTTCTAAACAAAAAAAAACTTTGGCATTTTGTATAAGAACAATAAATGTTGGGTCAAAATGAAGCTTGATAAAAAGGAGGAAGAGGAGGAGAAAGAGAAGGATGATGAGGGGAAAAGAAAGCCAAGAGTGGAAGGAGAAATACCAGAAAAGAGGTGTTACAGAGATTCAGGGAGGATTAATTGAGATCCCAGAACAGGAGTTAAGACATGAACCACAATCCCTCCACTTCCCATGGCAAAAGTAGCCAAGGCAGAGAGGTACCCAAGGCAGAACTTGACATCCCCAAACTGCTGTAAGTCTACTGTAGAGGCCACGAGAGTCTTGTGCTCACAGATCAGCACCAGGGGAACCAGGAATGTTAAACACACAGGGCTGTCTCTTCAAAGGGAGAGATGTAACCTGTTTTCTGCCCAGAAGGCTGGGAATGGATGTAGTTAGTAGCCTGGTGACCCGTGCTATCTGTAGGGCCAGGCCACACCTGACTCCCCCAGACTCTTCTGTCTTATCCCAGACTCTTCCTCCCTAGACTGTTGAGCATTGTTTCTCAGTCAATAGAACCCCTCTGCACGGAAGATAGCACAGGTACTTTGAAAAGAGTTTCAATCTAATCACACTGTCAGCTTCATTGCACACAGGAGACTGAGTTAATTAACACCAAGAAATCTTTTTCCAAATTGTGCTGTACTTAAATATGCTAAAGTAAACTGCCTGGGGTCAGACTCCAGAAGTTTGAACCAACACCAGCTTTTGGGTCNTGTTGAACNGAATTTCCTTCTTGCTTCATGTAGATGACACTCCGCTGGACCTGGTATCTGCAGACTCCGACTCCCCTTGTCTATCCAGACTCTGGTAGGTAGTCAGCACAGGAGCCTGAGTTTGCACTCTGCAGTCAGAGCCTGGCTGCAATGCCAGAGCTCCACTTCCTGCCACGGACGAACTAGAGCAAGGTGCTTGCTTGGCTTCTGTTCACCTACACATTCTGTGAGAAAGGTGCCTCTCACACACCAAGAGCTCTGGAGATCTCGGCTATTATTAATGCTGACTGACAATTCCATCTTCCAGAGAGCCAGAGGAAGTAATAAGGGGAACTGCCACTCTGCACCTAATTTTGGCCAGAAGGAGGAATTGGGTGGCAGAGTGGAAGTGACAGGGAGCTTGGGAGAAAGCAGCTGTGATTTCAAGTGTGTGACAGATGTGTTTGCTAGAGTTTTGCCAGAGGAGGCGAGAAGATCAAACGTTCAAGCTACCTTCAGTTACATGGTGTGCCCAAGCTGCTATATGAGATTCTGTCTCAGAAAACAGAGACAATTAAATTAGGGGACACAGAGATGGCTTAACAGTTAAGAGTTAAGAGCACTTTCTGTTCTTGCAGAGAACCTGGGTTCAGTTCCCAGCACCCACATGGCGGGCTCACAACCATCTGTAACTTCAGGGAATCCATCACCCTTTTCTCTCTCTGCAGGCACCTGCATGCATGGGGTCCACATATATAACTTTGGCACACACATATACAGATAAAATAAATAAATAAATCTTTTTAAAAAATAAAAGAACATGCTACAGCTTGACAAAATACCACAATGGGAGAAAGCTGAAGATTTTCATAACTCTGATGGGGTAGGGGGTTGTCAGACCACTAGGGGCCCAGCCCAGGGCCTTGCACAATCTAAGCAAGTGGTCCACCTCAATCCCTGTAACGGCTAAAGAACATTCTTTTGACCTGTGAGATTTCAAATGCAGTTTCCCAAGGGAAGGCTTTGAAGAAGCATCTCCGCTTCAGCGTTTCTCTGACTGTGGGAGAAAGTGAGGCCAAGTTGGACAAGGGAGAGCAACCACAAAGGAAGGTGAGGGAAAGGAGCGCACTAGTCCTCTGGGAAAGTGAAAGCCACACAGGAAGGGGGCCTGAGGGGAGCTTTGTTAAGAACAGAAAGGGACGGGCTTGTGGTTGGTGCTGTCCTGTTGGCGCTGACAGAAAGCAGAACTCCCAGAGATGTGTACTTGGNTTCCATTTTCTCTGTCAAAGGGAATGACTGTTCTGAGAACTGAGTTGTCCAGAGGAAAAGCCAACCCAAGATGGGAAAAAAAAACGGCAACACGTTGCTGTGGGGCCACTATGTGGACTCCAGAGATCCGAGTAAATTACTCTTCAGTGTGTATGTGTGGGCAGGGGGCTGTCTCTTATACACATCTAGATGTGGAGTGGGGAGGTGTCCTCAGGCATTATCTAAGGAGCAGGCAGACACTGTAATTTTCCAAACTGAGGAAACTCAGTTCCAGGAATCATAAGCCTTGTGTTCATGCAGCCCAGACCTAATTGGAAAGTTAATAAAGCGTGTGTCACTCCTTGTGTGACACGGGATCCTCCTGGCCAGTGGAGGGGGCTGGACATTTCAATTCCTGTCCCTCTGCATCTTTGAGACAGAGCCTTGTTGTGTAGCCCAGGCTGCCCTTGAGCTCAACCTCTTCCAGTTCCCACCTCCCAGGTACTGTGATGACAGGCCCAATACCCCAATACCACAAACAGTTCAGATGAATTATGCCAAGATTAATTATTTATATCAAAACTGTATTTTCTGGAACAAATTCCNTTTTAAGAAATTTAATTTCTCATTGTCTTTCCATAACACTTGAAATATTTCTTTCTTTTTTTCTTTGACAGGGGCTCACTATGTAGCCCTGGCTAGCCTGGAACTTACTATATAGCTAGATCAGGCTAGCCCCCAGCTTACAAAGGGATCTGCCTGCCTCACCTCCAAGTGCTGAGATTAAAGACTTGTCANACCACCTCCAGATATTATTTACATTTTTATTAACTTTTTATTTTTAGTCAAATGGAATCTTTTTCATTGGAAACAATTGTTTTTCATTGACATGGTGGTTCACAACCATCTGTACCTCCAGTTCCAGGAGAACTGANGCTTTGGACCTCCAGGGACACCANGCANGNACATGGTGCACATACATGCACGCAGANAAAACACTCNTACACATAAAATAAAATAAAATAAATCTGAAAATAAGTTGTTTTTAGTCTCTAAACTGGGCATGATGATGGTGTACATCTTCTATCTCAGTATTCAAGAGGTAAAGCAGGAGGCAGGAATTCAAGACCAGCTATGGCACCATAGTGAGTTCAAAGTCAGCCTGAACTATGTAGTGAAGTCTTGTCTTAAAAAGCCAAGGGCCACACCAGGCGGTGGTGGCGCATGCCTTTAATCCCAGTACTTGGAGGCAGAGGCAGGTGGATCTCTGTGAGTTTGAGGACAGCCTGGTCCTAGCTGGCAAGTTACATAATAGAGAGAGAGACCCTGTCTCAAAAACAAACAGACAAAACAAAATCAAAATGAAGAAAACCAAAAACAAACAGAAAGTAGCAAGTGTAGAAAAAGGTATGGAGGGGTTGGAACTGTAGACAAGAAAACAGAAGAGTACGGCCGTTAGTGAAAACAGCATGGAAGTGCTAAAAAACCAAAACACAGGGCCCGTGAGAGGGCTCAGTGGGTAAAGGCACTTGCTGCCAGGCCTGATGACCTGAGTGTGATTCCTGGAAGCCACGTGATGTAAGCAGAGAACTGTCCTCTGTGAGTTGTCCTCTGTCCTCCAGAGATGTGCCACAGCATGGTCTTGCCACACACACACACACACACACACACACACACACACACACCCAATACACCAAACAATTAATAAATAAATGCAGGGGCTGGGGAGAGAGGACTGGTTAAGGGTGCTTACTGCTCTGAGGGAGGACTGGGTTTGGCTCCCAGCACCCATGCTGGGAGGCTCATAAGCACCTGTAACTCAGGCTACAGGGGATCTGACACCCTGTTCTGGACATTCACGCACCTCTACTTGTGTTCACACTGTCCCCCATACACAGTCACATAATTTAAATAAAATTTAAAATAGTAAATAAGTATAACTAAATTTTTTACAGATTTATATTTACGTTAGTTGCATGGGTGTTTTCTGTATGTGTATGTTTATGTACCACATGCCTGCCTGGTGCCCTGGAAGGCCAGAAGAAGTCACCATATTTCCNGGAACTGGGGTTAGATACAGTTATTAGACAGTTTGTGCATGCTGGGAATCGAACCTGGGTCCTCTGAACAAGCAGCCAGTGCTCTTAACTGCTCAGTCATCCCTCTAGCCCCCTAATTTTTTTAATGGTTGGGATGAAGCTAGGCACAGTGGTGCACACCTATAATTCTAGAANCCAAGAGACTGAGGCTAGCCTAGACTACACACAGCAAGGCACTGTCTCAAGAGCAAAACCAAAAATAACTGAGACTGTAAATTTTGTTATGTATCTTTTTAAATTTTAATTTATTTAATTACTTCATGTATATGNGTGTTNAGCTTGCCTGTATATCTGTGCACCATGTATATACCTGGTACCACAGGGGCCAGAAGAGGNTGTTGGATTCTCTGGGGCTGGAGTTACAGTTGGTTATGAGCCACCATGTGGGTGCTGGGAATTGAACCTGGGTCCTCTGGAAGCNGATCCAGAGGACTATTGAGCCATCTCTCCANCTCCCACGTTATGTATCCTTTGCCACAATTTAAAAGCAGCTCAAAGCTGAAAGGAACTTTTGAAGGATCTTTTTGCTCAAATCTATTTTACCAAGAAGAAACTCAGGCCATGAGTGTTACATCATCTATCATCATGAGTAGAGGGAGAGCAGGGGTAGAGGGGAGCTTCCGTCTAGTTCAGCCCTGCTGTGATAACCGAGTGTGTAGATTTGAGNGGGCCACAGTGCCCAGGTGTGTGGTCAGACACTGTTCTGGATATCTCTGTGAAATNTAGATAGATGCCATTAACATTTAAACCTGTGTGCTCTGGTTTGTTTTTTTCTTTTTGCTCTTTTGGGGGNCTGCCACCCAGNTCCTAAATAAATCACACATGGAGGTTTATCATTACTTATGAATGCCCGGCCTTAGCTTGGCTTGTTTCCTGCTGGCTTTCCTTAACTTAAATTATCTCGTCTATCTTTTGCCTCTGGGCTTTTCCTGTTCTCTTACTTCTGTAAATCTTACTCTTACTCTGTGGCTTGCTGGGTAGCTGGGTGGCTGGCCCCAGGAGTCCTTCTCCTACTCTGGCTACTTCTTTTTTCCCCAGACTTCTCCTTCTATATATTCTCTCTACCTGCCAGCCCCGCCTGTTTCTCTCTCCTGCCTGCCTCATTATTGGCCATTCAGCTCTTTATTAGACCATCAGGTGTTTTACACAGGCACAGTAACACAGCTTTACAGAGTTAAACAAATGCAACATTAACAAAAGTAACACACCTTAAAATAATATTCCCCAGTAGACTCTGAGCAAAGCAGATTGCTATTGACCCCAGACCTGCACAGGACAGAAAGGCTGGCCTCCTGGCAGCGAGAGGAAATGAGGCCTTCCCCTCCTCCACATCCTCCGCAGAAGAGCCCTAAGTATTGGATCGGACTCTGGCTTGGGACAANACAGCAGCAGAGAAGACTTGGGGGCCGACTGTAGACGTTTGAACATAGATGACGTATCAGTGTTAGAGAATTATCGTTAATCTTGTCCACTTATGCTTTTATGTTCGAGGTGATATGCTTTACACACATATACTGAAATGTTTAACTATTTGTCACAATGATCGTGATGCCTTTAAATGGGCTTTTAAAGTTACAACAAAAAAAACAAGAAAATGAGCGGAGTGTAGTGGCACACACGTTATTCCCGGCACTCTGGAGGCTGAGGCAGGAGGATCTGACTGGGAGTTCTAGCCCACCTGGGCTACATAGTGGCCTCTAGGTCAGCCTGAGCTACACAAGGAGACTACAACAAATAAATGGGTATTAAGGTAAGAGTGACTTGTTTGTCCCCTAGGCACCTGGCATACAGGAGAAAGTGGCAGGGCAGTTAGGGCTGTGAGAAATGCCCAGGTTAAGCTACCGCTCAGACCCCAGGAAGGAAGGCCATCACTGCTTTGTTCTCTTCCTTCCTGACTCCCTTTTGGGTTTGTAAGTTTCTGTGAAACCCCTGCCTTGCGGGGGTATTCCCAGGGACGAACTAGAAACAAAGGTCTCCAGGAATGTCNCAAGGGGCAGAGGGGTCCACCTGGACCCCATAGGGGCAACCAAAGGCCAAATGTTGTTGATCTGGGGAAGCTGCAAAATCGCAAAATCCCACCTCTGGGAATGTCAACTGCAGTGAAAAGTGTGGTCAGGAGTGGACTGGAGCAACGAATAGGCTTTGAAGACCCCTCAAGCGCTTTGCAGCCCCAGATGCCAGCCCCTAGGCAAGGACAGGGGAACTGGAGGGGATAAGAAAATGATGGAGATGCAGAAAGGGAGGTGGCCATGGACCCAGCTGGGCCTGGGGCTCATTCTGTGCCTTCTGGCTTCAGTGAACGGCCCCAGCTTCTTGGCCTTGGTCAATTTCCTTCAGTGTCTGATTTCACTTGATAAGGACCGGATGCGGGGGATGGAATCAGGCACCACAGGGAACAGCTATGGCCCTGAAGCAGAAGCAGGTGCTCCATGTCAAAGCTTCCTGTCCTATCCCAGCCCACATGGACAGCAGGGAAATTTAACAGGAGAGAAATTACAAGCCTAATTAAAGCAAGGGTTGTTTTGAACACTCTGCAAATGCTGCCTGTAAATCGGACAAAGAACCCTGGCCAGCATATTTCCGAGTTCCAGACAGGAAAGAACAATACAGTCAGGTCACCAAATGGGACCCTAGGGCCACTTTGTGCTGGACAGGATATAAAGATGAATAGCTTTTTTTTTCTTACCCTCAAAACTCTCCCAGCCTTCAAGTGCACCAGAAAGCTAAACATCAAATAACAAAGAACAGCTCACCATAAAACATTCTTTGCCCTGCATTGCCAGAGACGAGGTGGAATCTCCCTGGAAATTGCAAGCAAACAGACTATATCCCATATCTGTCTCAGCCATCTAGGGTGGTTTAGATGCATCCTCAGAGAGCCCCTCAGAAATAGTCTAAAACCAATGTCCCTTTGGTCCAATCAATCCAAATCCAGTTTTAAGAGTAGGTCTCCCTATTAGTCTGCCATGGCCCCAAGAAAAGAAAGCGTTAGAAGCCAAATCCCTCGAAATAACTCTACCCTGTGGTTCCTGTCTTAATTTTGGTAGACCCCCAACTAGCGAGGATCCAGCTTTTCCTAACATCTGATTTCAT
Source organism: Neotoma lepida (assembly GCA_001675575.1). Lineage (NCBI taxonomy): Eukaryota > Metazoa > Chordata > Mammalia > Rodentia > Cricetidae > Neotoma > Neotoma lepida. The sequence goes on from LZPO01044190.1 coordinate 53,576, forward strand.
GGCTTAGTTCAATGGACCTGTGAAACGAGAGCCAGCGTGCTCTTAAGGAGACCTAGGGGAAGGGATTATTTTAAAGACCCAGAGAGATGGCTCAGTGCTTAAGAACACTTGTTTGGAAATCATAAGGATGGGAGTTCTGATCTCAGAAGCCATGGAACACGCCTAGTGACTATCCTGCAAATACCTGTGACTCTAGATGCTAGGGTCCAACACCCTCTCTGGCTTTTATGCCGCACATACATGAGGGGACCCTAGCCAGCTCGAGCATGGCAAACACGGCTCTGGCAGGCCTTGCCCTTCTTCCCCATTCCCTCTGCCTTGCTAAAAACCATTAGACTACACTCCTAACACTAGCCACCAAGGTCTATTCCCTTATTTGGCCACTTCCTCTTCCTGAGGCTGACTACCAAGGTCCAGCTATCAAAAGCCCCCTCTGGCTGCCCTAATTTACATGCCCAGTTAAAATTAAACACGTCATTCTAAGGGGGTGGGGTGAGGGGGGTCCTCCATGTGGGGGATTCCCCTTGTACCTTTATAAAACGCCATTTTCCTATGGGCCGTGTCTGTGTCTGTCTCCTCTCTATCCAGTGGCCGTCCTTTGTCGTTGCTGCCGCCCACCTCCCCCCAGGACAAATGCTTCCCCCTCTCCCTTGTTCCCTTCTCTTCTCCCTCTTCCTCTGTCTCCTGTCTTTGTCTTTCATTCCCTGTCCTTTGCTCCTCTGGGACAAATAAATCTCCTTTGTGCTGAGAACTTGGTCTTGGGGTGTCCTGTCTATACCATTCCCTCTCAATACACAAGTGCACACACATTCATGAAGACACACACACAATACAGGAACCTTGTAGAAAATGTTTTGAAGCACTCCATTATATGTGAAACCTTCCCCCATCATTACCTTACTCTTGTACCTCAATCATGTGAGGTGGTTGTGGAATGTCATTACTACCCATTCACAGACCAGACAGCAGNGGTTCAGAAAGGACAAGTGACAAGCCTGAATCCAGCANGTAAAACTAGGCACGTGACTGATGACTTAGGCAACCAGTGGAGAGACAATGTTCTCCACATTGCCTCTACTGTGACATCGCTGTGGAGCGGTCATTTAGGGTGTTGTGCCTGTGGGTTTTGGAGAAAAACAGACGGGCCTAGGATCAGATTCTTGGGGAATCTTTACAGAACTCTTCGTTACCACTATGTTTTGATCTCCAACCATGCATGTCCTGTTCCCAGGCACCTTCCCTGTGGCATCCATGTGTGTGCAAAGCTACAAGCCTGATTGCAGGCAGAGCCCATGCCCTATCCTGTCAACAGAAGAGCCAGTAATTGAGAGAGGAATGCAGACATGAGAAACTGGAGGAGCCCGTGCCTCCCGGCTCCCGGATGATTGTAATCTTGGAGGTAAATGTGATGAGTAAAGGCAAACAGCCTTCTAGTTCATGCTGTGTCTCTGAGTTCCACAGTGATTGCAAGGTAGCATGGATTGACCCACAACCCTGACAGTGAAGAGGAAAATGGGAGAAATGTCAGAAATGAAAGATGTCATGGTTAGTCTTGTTAACTTGACAGAACCCAGAATTCTCCTGGGAAATGGGCCTCTGGGCATGGCTTTGGGAAATTGTCTTGATTGAGTTATGGAAAGGGAATTCCTGCCCACCGTGGGCAGCATCATTCCCCAGGAAGGGAATCCTGGATTGTATCAAGTCGAGACAGTGAGTGGATCACCAGCATGTGTGCGTTCTTTGTCTCTGCCTCTTGACCGTGGATGAATGTGACCACTGCCCTCAAGCTCCTGAGGTTTTGAAATCCGTGAAATCCGTGAGCTGTGAACCCCTCTCCCTTAAGTTGCTTTTGCCAGGTCATCTTATAGCAAGAGGAGGAGAAACTATTGTAGAAGGGAAGAGGAACAGTGAGGGAGAAACTAGAACTTTCTGGCTGAAGCAGATGATAATGTATTAGGTAAAAACCAAAGAACAAAAAGCCGGGTCCTCAAGAGTTGAGCCAATCCTCCCAGAAGACTCCTCAGCTTTGCAGAAAACATGTGGGCAGAACTCACACAGGGTGTGGGTTTGACTGGGAAGTGGAACTGAGAAACAGTCAGCTTTCTCCGCTTCCTGGGTTTCCTCCTGCAAGCTCCTCCCTGCGGATTACCCCTGGCACCCCAACCTACCCCATCCTGAAGTGTGTTGCTGCTGCCCCCTCCTGGACAAACCCTGTCGGACCCCCTTTGGAGGGCTGCCACTTTCCACATCCATGCAGGAACTGTAGGAGGCAGGCTTAAAATAGTATTTAATTATAGCCAGAGACCAAAATAAATCTGTTCTGGAAAAGTCTAAAACCTCTGGTTAGTAATCAATACAAGCTTGTGAAAAGGGGAGAGCAAGAGAGAATCGGGGGCGGGGAGCCACCTGAGGCGGAAGGCTTAAAGGCTGCCTGCCTCGTGCCTTGGGGACGTCCCAAGTATACTCCCCTCCCCAAATGCAAAGAGTCCATGGGTAAGAGAACAGCATTCAGGTCCTTCAGCAATCCTTTCTTTTCTCTTATTACAGAGACTCCAGACTTAGGCCCTCCCTCCTGTGTTAGCCTGTGCTATCCTTGCTTCCCACTCTCCCTCCTCGCTTAGGCTGTGCTTCTTAACTGAACTCTTCACAGTGCCCACGCTCTCCGTCCTCTCTTCCCACTGTCACTCTGGTGTGTGTTCTCTCCTACCCACGCCCCAACACTTAGAAATCTATTAATAGAAAAAAAATATATATATATACAGACACACAGACACACAGACATATATATATATATATGAATGAAACAAAACTGAACAAAAATGAAAAAAGAACAGAAAAAATAGAGATGGTCTCACTGTGTAGCCCTGGCTGTCCTGGAACTCCCTCTGTAGACCAGGCTGGCCTCAAACTCATAGAGATCTCCCTGTCTCTGCCTCCCGAGTACTGGGATTAAAAAAGCACACACCACTATGCCTGGCCACAAGAGATAAATTTTTGTGNTTGTTTTGTTTGTTTTGGTTTTGGTGTGTGTTTTTTTGGTTGGTTGGTTGGTTGGTTGATTGGTTTGGTTTTTCGACACAGGCTGGCCTCAATCTCACAGCAATCCACCTGTCTCTGCCTCCCAAGTGCTGGGTTTAAAGGTGTGCCCCCTCTGCTTCGCTTGGTTTTGTTTTGTTTTGTTTTCGGTGGTGGTGTTATTGAGGTAATTTTTTTTCCTGGCTAGTTTTTTCTTTCTTTCTTTTTTTCTTTCTTTTATTTTTTCTCATATTACATCCCAACTGCAGTTTCCCCTCCCCTTCCCTTCCCCCCTAGACTGTCCTATCACCCCTCTCCCCAGATCCATTTGCCTCTCCTCAGAAAAGACCAGGCCTCCCAGGGACATCAACCAAACATGGCATAACAAGCTACAATAAGACCAGGCACGTACCACCTCATCAAGGCTGGACAAGGCAACCCAGCAGGAGGAAAAGGGTCTCACAAGCAGACAAGAGTCAGAGACAGCTCCCGTTCCCACTGTTGGGAGTCCCACAAGAACACCCAGCTACATAACCATAACGTATAGGCAGAGGACCTAGGTCAGACCCATACAAGGCTCCCTGATCTCTGCGAGTCCCCAGGAGTTCTGGTCAGTTGATTCTGTGAGCTGTGTTATCATGTTATAGTGATTTCCCTGACCCCTATGGTTCCTCCATCCTTCCTCCCCCTCCTCTGCAGGACTCCCCAAGCTCCGCCTAATGTTTGGCTGTGAGACTCTGCATCTGCTCCCATCAGTTGCTGGATGAACTTTAGTCTCTTTAGTCTCTTTTGATAATGATTCTGCTAGGCTCCAATCCCAGGACACACTGTAGGTCGAAGGTTTTGTGGCTCAATGGTGTTCAATGCCTCTACTTGAGGCCTTGCCTGGTTACAGAAGATGTCATGTTCAAGCTCTGTGTTCCCCACTATTAGGAGTCTTTGCTAGGATTACTCTTGTAGAATCCATGGACTTTCCATTGCACTAGGTTTCTACTTTGCCCCTGAAATGCCCTCCAATTCCAGTCATTTCTCCCAATATTCCCACACACACACACCTGATCCCTCCTGTTCCCATCCCCTCTCCCTCCAGTGAAATCTATTCTTTTTCCCCTTCCCAGGGAGATCCAGGCATTCCCTCATGAACCCTTCTTGTTATCTAGTCTCTCTGAGTCTGTGAATTGTAGCATAGTTAACCTTTATTTTACAGCTAATATCCACTTATAAGTGAGTACATACCACCCACGTTTGTCTTTCTGGGTCTGGGTTACCTCACTCAGGATTATTTTTTTATTATTAGTTCCATCCATTTGTGTGCAAATTTCATGATGCCTTTTTTTTAATGGCTAAGTAATACTCCATTGTGTAAATAAATGTACCACATTTTCTTAATCCATTCTTTGATTGAGGGACATTTAGGTTGTTCTCAGTTTCTGGCTATTGTGAATAAGGCTGCTATGAACATGGTTGAAAAAGTGTCCTTGTGGTATGGTAGAGTATCCTTTGGGTATATGCCCAAGAGTGGTACAGCTNGGCCTTGAGGTAGATTGAGTCTCAATTTTCTGAGAAACCACCATACTGATTTCCAAAGTGGCTATACAAGTTTGCACTCCCACCAACAGTGGAGGAATGTTCCCCTTACTCCATATCCTTGCCAGCATGAGCTGTCACTTGTGTTTTTGATCTTAACCATTCTGACAGGTGTAAGGTGGAATCTTACACCTGTCATTTTGATTTTCACTTCCCTGATGATACAGGATGTTTCTCAGTCATTTGAGATTTCAATATTGAGAATTCTCTATTTAGATCTATACCCCATTTTTATTGGATTATTTAGTTTGTTGATATCTAGTTTATTGAGTTCTTTATATATTTTGGATATTAGCCCTCTGTCAGATGTGGAATTGGTGAAAATCTTTTCCTATCTGTGGGTTGCCATTTTTGTCTTTGGACTGTGTCCTTTGCCTTACAGAAGCTTTTCAGTTTCATGAGGTCTCATTTATTAATTATTAATCTTAGTGTCTGCATTATTGGTGTTCTGTTCAGGAAGATGTCTNCTGTGTCAATGTGTTCAAAGCTATTCCCTACTTTCTCTTCTATCCAGGTTCAGTGTATCTAGTTTTATGTTGAGGTCTTTGATCCACTTAGAATTGAATTTTGTGCAGGGTGATAAATATGGATCTATTTGCATTCTTCTATATGCAGACACCCAGTTAGACCAGCACCATTTGTTGAGGATGTTTTTTTTTTTCTTGTGTATTTCTGACTTCTTTATCAAAACTAAAGTGTCCATACGTATGTGGATTTATGTCTGGGTCTTCAATTTGATTCCATTGATCAATATGTCTGCTTTTATGCCAGGACCACAAGATTTTTATTACTACAGCTCTGTAGTACAGCTTGAAATTAGGGATGGTGATGCCCTGTCTCTTATACACATCTAGATGTGTATAAGAGACAGGTAATGAATCTGGAAGTTCTTTTATTGTTCAGGATTGTTTAGCTATTGTTTTTTGTTTTTCCATATGAAGTTGAGTATTGGTCCTTTGGTGTCTGTAAAGAGTTGTGTTGGAATTTTGATAGGGATTTCACTGAATCTATAGATTGCTTTTGGTAAGATGGCCATTTTTACTATGTTAATCCTACTGATCCATGAGCATGGGAGATCTTTCCATCTTCTGATATCTTCTTCAGTTTCCTTCTTCAAAGACTTGAAGTTCTTGCCATTCAGGTCTTTCTCTTGCTTGGTTAGAGTTACCCCAAGATACTTTATATTATTTATATATTATATATTATATTATTTATATCATATTATTGTGAAGAGTATTGTTTCCCTGATTTCTTTCTCAGCCTGTTTGTCATTTGTATACAGGAGGGCTACTGTTTTTTTTTTTTAGTTAATCTTGTATCCAGCCACTTCCCTGAAGGTATCTTACCAGGTAAGAGTTCCCTGGTAGAATTTTTGGGGAGATATATATATATATATATATATCATCATGTCATCTGCAAATAGCAATACTTTGACTTCTTCCTTTCTAATTTGTATCTCCTTTTTCTCCTTTAGTTGTCTTATTGCTCTAGCTAAAACTATATTGAGTAGCTATGGAAAGAGTGGACAGCCTTGTCTTGTTCCTGATTTTAGCAGAATTGCTTTGAGTTTCTCTCCATTTAATTTGATGTTGGCTACAGGCTTGCTGTAAATTGCCTTTATTATGTTTAGGTATGTCCCTTGTATACCTGATTTCTCCCAGACTTTTATCATGAAGGGGTGTTGGATTTTGTCAAAGGCTTTTTCAGCATCAATGAGATGATCATGTGGGTTTTTTTCTTTCAGTTTGTTTATGTGGTGGATTATATTGACAGATTTTTGTATGTTGAACCATCCATGCATCTCTGGGATAAAGCCTACTTTACCATGGTGGATGAACTTTTGATGCGTTCTTGGATTCAGTTTGCTAGTATTTTATTGAGTATTTTTGCATCAATGTTCATGAGGAAAATTGGTTTGTAATTCATTCTTTGTTGAATCTTTGTGTGATTTGGGTATCAGGGTGACCTTGGCAATGTTCCTTCTGTTTCTATTTTGTGGCATAATTTGAGGAGTATTGATATTAGCTCTTCTTTGACAGTCTGGTAGAATTATGCACTAAAACCATCTGGCCCTGGGCTTTCAAGTTTGTTTGTTTGTTTTTTTTCGAGACAAGATTTCTCTGTGTAGCTTTGAGGCTGTCTTGGAACTCACTCTATAGACCAAGCTGGCCTTGAACTCACAGAGATCTGCCTGCCTCTGCCTCCCAAGTGCTAGGATTAAAAGAGTACACCACCACCACCTGGCTCTGGTNCTGGACTTTTTTTTGTTGGGAGATTTTAATGACTGCTTCTATTTCTCTGGATGTTATAGGTCTATCTAAATTGTTTATTTGATCTTGATTTAACTTTGGTAAATGGTATCTATTGAGAAAATTGTCCGTTTCTTTTAGATTTTCCAATTTCGTAGAGTACAGATTTTTGAAGTATGATTCTTTGGATTTCCTCAGTGTCTGTTATGTCCCCTTTTTTGTTTCTGATTTTGTTAATTTGGATATTCTCTGTCTTTTAATTAGTTTGAATAAGGATGTGTCTATCTTGTTCATTTTCTAAAAGAACCAATTCTTTGTTTCATTGATTCTTTGTATTGTTCTCTTTGTTCTATTTTATTGATTTCATCCCTCAGTTTGATTATTTCCTGTCATCTACTCCTCTTGAGTGTGTTTGCTTCTTTTTGTTCTAGAGCTTTCAGGTGAGCTGTTAAGTTGCTAGTATGAAATCTCTCCAATTTCTTTATATATACATTTAGTGCTATGAACTTTCCTCTTAGCACCAGTTTCACTATGTCCCATAATTTGAGTATGCTGTGCATTCATTTTCATTCAATTCTAGGAAGATTTTTTTTCTTTTTGCAAGACAGAGTTTCTCTGTATAATAGCCCTGGTTGTCTTGGAACTCACTTTGTACACCAGGCTGGCCTCAAACTCACAAATGTGCCTACCTGTCTCCTGAGTGCTGGGATTAAAGTCGTGTGCCACCACCGCTGGTGAATTCTAGCAAGTTTTTTATTTCTTTGTTTTTGCCTTGACCTAGTAGTCATTCATTAGGGAGTTGTTTAGTTTCCATGAGTTTGTAGGCTTTCTGTTGTTTCTGTTGGTATTGAAATTCCAGCTTTAATCCATGATGGTCTGATAGGATGCTGTGTGTTATTTCAATTTTCTTGTATCTGATGAGACTTGCTTTGTGACTGAGTATGTGGTTAATTATGGAGAATGTTTTGTGAGGTCCTGAAAAGATATATTCTTTTGTGTTTCAGTGAAATGTTCTGTAGATATCTGTTAGGTCCATTTGATTCATAACATCTCTTAGCTCTGTTATTTCTCTGTTTAGTTTTCGTCTGGATGACCTGTCCATTGGTGAAAGTGGGATATTGAAGTTTCCCCCTATTAATGTGTGAGGTTCAATGTGTGGTTTAAGCTTTAGTAATATTTCTTTTACAAATGTGGGTGCCCTTGTGTTTGAGGCATAGACGTTGAGAATTGAAATGTCATCTTGCTGGATTTTTTCCTTTGATGAGTATGAAATGACCTTCTCCATCTCTTTTGATTAATTCTGGTTTGAAATCTACCGTGTTAGATAATTGAATAGCTACACCATCTTGCTTCTTGGGTCCATTTACTTGGAAAATCTTTTTTCAACCCTTTACTCTGAGGTAATGTCTATCTTTGATGTTAAGGTATGTTTCTTGTATGCAGCAGAAGGATGGATCCTGTTTTCATATCCATTCTGTTAGCCTGTGTCTTTTTATTGAGGGATTGAGACCATTTATATTGTTCTAGAGTATAAAAAAATGATTCTGTATATAAAAAGTATACACTGACTTCTAAGTAGAGAAATACAAGTACAGCAGACTTTGGTGTATTGAAGCAGAGTGTGTAACTATAGAATAATAATAATACAAAAACTACCAAGCTCAGTGGTTGTGCATGCCTGTAATTCTAGGTTAAGATAGAAGTTTATCTGTGACTTAAAGGCCAGCCTGGGCTACAGATTGAGACTCCAAGGAGACATGGGAGAAGGAGAACAATTCATTCCAAGTGTGGGGCAAATGAATGAGATGAATTTTAGGACAACTTGTTTTGCATTCTGTAGTAAGACAAGACTGGAATGAACTAAATGCCCACAAACAGGGATGGAGTAATAAAATTGGGCCCTGTTTACCATAGATACCATGCATATGCTGAAAGAAATTCATGCAGTGTGTGGGGCAATGCCTGGAGCAGAGCAGGCTCCGCATCTAGACTTGTGACCTTGAGCAGGNGACTTTGCCCCCCTGCTGACCCAATTTCCTCATGTAAAATAGGAACAATGACGGCTGGAGAGATGACTCAGTGTGAAGAGCACGCACCTCTCTTGCAGAGGACCTTGGTTGAGTTCCCACATCAGGTGACCTGCAACCACCTGTAACTCCAGTTCCAGGGGATCAGACACCCTCTTCTGGTCTCTGAGGGCAACTGCATTTAATGTGATACACATAAACTCACACAGGCACACATATATAAACATAAATTTAGAAAAAGAGAAGAAAATTGAAAAATCTAAAATTGGATTATACCCATAATAACAATACCCATCTTATCAGGTTGTTCTACAATATCTTAAATGAGCTAAAAATAGATATGTCAGTAAAATTCCTCACACACTCACAATAACAGATAAGAAAATATAATAAGTATGGTTAACTAGTGGCTAGCTCCACCCTCTGAGCTCAAGGCAAGCTTTGTCAGACCACAAACAAAATATTATACATTTCCCCCTTTTTGTCTAAAATAGAAAAGCGAAGGTTTTAACTAACATAGAAAAACTATATACAATAAGTACAATAGCTATATATAAATATATACAGGCAATAATTACATTAACAATGTCTAGTCCATTAGCATTTGAGATTCAGAGAAAATACTCCATTATCCATCATATCTTGGGAAGTCCAAAATGTTGTACCTAATTCACTTTCCATCCTAACTTGTATTACCAACCCCAAACTATCTTTTTACNTCTCTCAACCTTATACAATTTACACTTCTTTTGTGTCTTTTCTGAATTTTTTAAAAAGGAAAACTATAACTATAAAGTCTTCAGCTCCATCAGAGACCTGAGAAGGATATTATATTCCCTGAGTAAACAGAAAGTGTAGAGCAAACAACTTCCAAAACAACAGAAAGTGTAGAGCAAACAACTTCCAAAACTAAGAAATGATAGAAACAGCTGGCTGCCTGGCCAGTCACCCAAGGTTCCTCTGCAATGTTGGGGCATCCATCCATATTCTACAGGCCTAGAATATCTGAAAACCTTAACTGTGAAGCAAGATTTTTGAAGAACTGTCCCATCTTGTCTTGGCAAAGTTCTGTCCTGCTTGTCCAATTTGGACAGCATACTGTCAGCAGTCAAGGCAAGGGCACTTTTTTGCCCAGTAGCTAAATTTTGCCACCAAGAAAGTAAACTCTATATGGAGTTTCTTCAGTGCCCATCATCTTCTCTGAAGTAGATTGGTGCTGCTAGAGCAGACATGTCTCATTGTCATTAAAAAAAAAAAGAACCTTATGTTATTAAAACATCCTAAATGCCATATTCTGTAGTTCTCTAAAGTGTTTGAAGATGACCTGTCTATCTAAAATATATCTGTTTGACTTAAAAAAACATACCCAACATGACTACAAGTTTGATTTTAATAGGTGACTAACTATTAACCTGCATTTCTTTATTATCTTAAATAGTTTGTAATAACAACTTTCAAAGACTAGAAATTTACATTATATTGTTAAATGAGCTGTGTAGGTACAATACCTTGAACAAGAGTAGAAATATATGTACAGTATGTTTTAACCAAAATAACCTTAAATTTGTATCAATATATAAAAATCCATATCAATGTAAAATATTTAAAACTAGTAGTTGCTATTTTTGTTTAAAAGTAGATTCAATAATCTACCTGTTTATCCTATCATTTCTATAACATATATACAGTACAACAAAAATAATCTCAAATTTGTATCAATATACAAAAATCCAAGCCAATGTAAAATATTTAAAGCTAGTTAGTTGCTTTTTTATCTAAAAATAGATTCAATAACCTACCTTTTTATCCTATGTCTATACCCCCTTTCCCTCTTTAGAACAAGATCCCTGAATCCTTTGTTCAGCTTTTTTCCTGGCCATTACCAATAACAACTTGTAACCAACCCCCTAAACAATGACAATTATCCATAACCCACTAAAAGACCAAAAACCAACCACCTACCTCTTGGAAATGTGGGTGTCATGTTCTTAGAATTACTTCCTGCTGTCTGGAGGCAGTTGGGATAAAAGTTGGGATAATTTTCAAATCTTGGGAGAGCTAGCTATATCATTTGTTGTCTGGTCTCTGTGTAATGGGAAAGTGCAGGGCTTATCTTAAGTCCTGACCAGAGTAGTCTGTGAGGCTGGATAATCTCAGCCAGCCACCTTGAAATTATCCTGAGCAGTTTGTAGTCCATAGCCGATCTTTAGGTGGTGTTTGTCAGCTTAGTGGTATTACCATAGTCTAGGTGGATTTTGTTATGGGATCCCATCATCTTTTTGGAGACTTCAGAGATTACATTAGGTCAGATTATTCCTTTTCTTGATAATTTTTTCCAGGTAGTTCTCCTTTCTTCTTTGGATGCTTATTTGCTGTGGGATAATACTCTTGTACACTGCAAAGGTTTATCACTCCAATTGGTTTAATAAAATGCTGATTGGCCAGTAGCTATTCAGGAAGTATAGGTGGGACCATTAGACTAGAGAATTCTGGGAAGAGAAAGGGTGGAGTCAGGAGTCAAAAGCCAGGTGCAGAGGAAACAAGATGAGAATGCCACACTGAGAAAAGGTACCAAGCCACATGGCTAAAGATAAGAATTATGGGTTAATTTAAGTGTAAGAACTAGTTAGTAATAAGCATGAATTACCAGCCAAGCACTTATAAATAATATTAAGCCTCCAAGTCAATTATTTGGGAAGTGGCAGCTGGGTATTTGGGAACAGACAGGCTGGAGAAAAACTTCTACCTACACTTATTTGTCCAAAGATCTTTAAATTCCTCAAGGTGGTTGTTTTTATTTTCCTGGAAAGACAAAAACAAAATCTTCCCCAATCCTAACTTTGGGGAATTTCCTTTTGGTAAGTTATATTTGATCAAATGAAAAACATTTATTAGTTTTATAAGTTAGTTTAGATTGAGGGATTTCCTGTCTGCAAAAGGTTACCCAGTTTGTCCCTTGTTGATCTGCATTCATTGGTCCAATGTCTGCCTTTGCTATACCTTTTGCATACTCCAGAAGGGAGAGGCTTTCTGTTTGCATTATTCCTAGAAAAAACATTGTTTCTAGGAATGCCCTGTCTATAATCCCTTTTTAGGTGACCTTATTTGCCATAATTAAAACACTTGGCATTTATTTTTCTTCAAGCCTCTGGAAATCACCTCTCCTATCCAAGCATCATCATGGTTATGAGATTCAATACTGACTGTATCTCAAATCCATTCCTCAATGGGTGCTGATCTTGCCTTTAAAGGCCNAATTACCCTTTTGAATTGTGGATTAGCATTTTCAAAACCCAAAGATTCAATTATTTGTCTAGCTTCTGAATTTGGTATCATTCTATCTACAACTGTAGTCAATCTTTATAAAAAAAATCAGTGAAGGTTTCTTTTGGGCCCTGTATAACTTTAATAAATGACTCAGTTCTCTCTCTGACTTAATCAATTCTGTCCCAAGAAGTCAAAGCTGCTGTACAACATAGAGCCAGGGTGTGGTCATCATAAAGAGACTGTCTTTGTACATCAGTATAATCACCCTCTCCAAGAAGTTGGCCTTGGGAAATTTCAATACCTCTAACCCTACTTCGTTGTTCAATGGTCCTAGCCTCATCTTTCCACCAGGTCCTCCACTGTAATTGAGGATCAGGTTCCAATACTGCTGTAACCAAGTCTCTTCAGTCTTGTGAGACAATTCTGTTACTAGTTGACCATGAGTTTAACATCTGCTTCACAAAAGGTGAATGCATACCTATGAGACTATCACTTCCTTAAATCTCCTCAAATTTAATATTTCCACGTGAATCCAGTTAGTTCTTACATAGCCTTGGGGATATCTGTCATTTGGCAGTTGTTCCTATAAGGTGACTGGATAAATTAAGGTTGGTTGTTTGATAACCGTGGGGTGTTCCTCTCTAATTTTATAATGTAATGCTGAGGTTGGTTCTCCTTTAAATTCCCTTATCTGAGTCTGAATATCTCTGATCTTTTTTAATAAGTTTTTCTAAGGCCTGTATCTTGGCGCTCATATCAACCAACTTTTTTAGAGATAAACCAAGAATTATCAAATGGACAATAAAGATTATTAAAACGATAATTAACATTATGTCAATCCTGGTTAAGTTGATCATCCCTTCATGTAATTGTTCCATTTTCAACCATTCATCGTGTAATCATACAGAGACCTAACTCTCTCCATTGTAATAGTGTTTCCCATTTTTTACAGTTGGAAAAAAACTCTCTTGTTTTAAAACTAATTCCTCCCTTTAAGAATTCCAATTGTCTTATCAAATCTGCTGACGATGACAGTGAAGATGATGGTGAAATGTGAGTCTGACTGCTGCTGTGTAGAACAGTATAAGCCCGAGCAGGTGTCAAGGGAGCAACCTAGTGTGGCAGCAGCCTTAAGAGGGGATCCAGGGAACGTCACAACCTGCAGTGAAAGAAGAAGCCAAAGAGCCAGCCATCTGCATGGGGGAACATATGAAAGCGGCTAACTCTTGCAGTGTTTGGAGCCCAAGTGCCTGTGGAGTTTGCTGCAGAGAGGCTGCAACAGAAAAATCCCAAAATCAGTCAGAGGCTTGGAGAAAAAAGAAAGGAAAACCTAGGTGGTGAGGCGATGACTCAGGCCAGAGCCCCTTTGTACAGTTTGGGCATGTGCCAGTGGCTACTAAGCCACAGGCAGTTGACTTTTTTGTGGATCATGCCCCAAAAGTTAAATGCCAGATGAAGCATGTTCCTAATTGGTCTCAACAATAAAAACCCGGAGTCAGATATTAGGGTGAAAGCTGAAAGATCAGAGAAGCAGAGCAGCCAGTCACCAGAGACTTCTTACCTCTACCAATGCTCAGACCAAATGGATGCTCCTGTCTCTATGAATCCTCAAACTGAATGGGCAGGAGAGATCCTGTCTCCACCCACCTTATATTCCTGTCTCCACCTCCCATGTGCTAGGATCAAAGGCATGAGCCTCCCATGTGCTGGGATCAAAGGTGTGCACTACCACCACCTGGCTCTGTTTCTCTTTTAGACTGGTTCAATCTCTTGCAGCCAAGGGTGGCCTTGAACTCCTGATCTTCCTGCTTCCTCCTCCCAAGTGCTGAGATTAAAGGTGTGAGCCACCACTGCCTGGCCTCTATGGTTAACTGTTTGCTAGCTTCGCTTTCTGATCTCCAGGCAAGCTTTATTTGTGAGAACACAAAATATCACACAACAAGTAAGAAATAAATCTTGCCAGGTGGTAGTGGTGCATGCCTTTTATCCCAGCACTTGGAAGGAAGAGGCAGGCAGATTTTTGTGTTCGAGGCCAGCCTGGCAAGAGTGAGAGTGTGAGCCAGAGTGAGCTCCAGTACAACCAGGGCTACACAGAGAAACCTTATCTCAAAAACAAAACAAAACAAATAAATCTTACTCTCAACTTAAAAAAACAATAACCAACTTAGATGCCACAAGAAAAGCATACTTCCTGTCTGCCCTGAACTTTCCATCCATTTAAATAGATCTCCACTAGACTGATAATTCATCCCCAGAATTATAAATGTATAATTATATTTGAATTATTGAATTATAATCAAATTATATTTGAATTATAAATGTATAACCCCAAGTTATACATTTATGAAGACTGATCTGGGCATGCTAGGTTCGTGTTTGCTTTTCTGTTGGGGTACAAACTGCTGCTGTCCTATGTCGAGATGTGATACTCCTGTTGGATTGCTTATGTAGTATTTGTGGCTTGAACTTCTAAGCTCTTAGTGATCAGACCTACCCATGTCCTTTACTTGGTCCCTATCAGCACTGAAGGCAACCATTTTGCCACACTAGATACCACTCCCAATCTCTCAGTGTGTTCTAAACTTAAATGGGAAACTATGTGTTACTGGACTCTCAGACAACATTAGAGGGTACAAAAGATGGTGATGATTATGAATGAGAAGGCATTTTATCCTAAATCATCAAAACTTCCTAAATCTACTAATTCAACAGATTTATTGATTTGCAGTTTGTATTTTCAATTTTCAGTAAACTTGACAAGCTTGAATTTAAGTCTATATGGAGGGCTGCAAATGGTGGTTCATGCCTTAAATCTCAGTACTCAGATGGCAGAGACAGGTGGATCTCTGTGACTTCCAAGACAGCCAAGACTACATAAAGAGACGCTGTCTGAATTGATTGATCAAGGGATCAATCAATAAAATCTGTAAGGTGGAGCAAAAGGCAAGAATGACCAGAAGAGTATTAAAAAATAAACTTGAGGAGCCAGTCTTGCTGTTTGGCAGAGGACCCAGGTGCAGTTCCGAGAACCCACACGGTGGCTCACAAACATCTGTAACTTGAGTCCTAGGGTATCTGATGCCCTCTTCTGACTCCCAAGGCATACATGCAGGCAGAATCCTGATACACATAAAATAAATAAAATATTTTTTAAAAAAATTGAATGACTTGCTTTTTCCAAAATTAGGACTGAGTCAGGCATGGTGGCATGCATCTAAAATCTGAGCATTCAGGAGGCTGACTTGGGAAGGTCCCGAATTCCAGGCCAGCCTGAGCTACATAGCAAGACCTTGATCCAAACTTGGCAAGTGGTAAAAGAGCGATTACCCATCAATGGAGGAAAGCAGGAACTAGTGTATAAATCCAGTTGGGTTAGTGTGGTGGTTTGAAG
>LZPO01044190.1:80245-93889 GCA_001675575.1 Neotoma lepida
AAAAACATGGGGCTGGAGAGATGGTTCGTCAGGTAAGCGCATTTGCTGCTCTTCCAGAGCACCCACATGGTGGCTACAACCATATGTAATTCCAGCTCCAGGGATCCAGTGGCCTCTTCTGGTCTCCTCAGGCACCAGGTATGCACACGGTGCACATACATACATGTAGGCAAAACTACTCATACATATAAAATAAAATAAATCTACAAACTTTAGGAAAAACCACATATGAACCCATACCTGGTCAAAGCAATGAGAATGAGTGAGTACTCAGCTCTAAATGGAACGTCTGTATCAGCCTCCAGCTCAGCCAAGGTGTAAGGGGCAGAAAGAGGGGCTGGAGTTAGCCCAGTGCTTAAAAGCACTCACTGGTGGCTTTTCCGGTGCTGGATTCAATTTCCAGCACCCATATTGCAGATCATGACTGTCTCTGTAACTCCAGTCCCAGGGGATACAATGCCTTCTTCTGGCCTATTGTAGAAACTAGGAACAAAAAGGATACACAGATATGCCTACAGATGAAATACTCATACACATAAAGTACTATAGAGTTGGAGGAGAGCTGTGAAATGCTGTCATCGGAACAAAGCATGGCTGCTGCACTCATGGACTCATGCAGCTGTTGGACCTGCCCCAAATCAAGTCAGCAGAGATAGGGGAAGGGCTCACTGATGACTCTCGTAGGAGGAAGAGTGGCTTTTTTTTAAAATTTGGGGTGTGATCTTTAGTAAACTGACCTGGTGGAGGGCCCCATGCCTATGCTTATATAGGCAGGACTTGGTGGGAGAAGGAGGAGAGGGAGGGAGAAGAGGAAGGGGGAGCAGAAGCAGCAGCAGTTGGACAGTGGTGGTGCACGCCTTTAATCCCAGCCCTGGGGGCGGGGGGGGGCAGAGGCAGGCGGATCTCTGTTGAGTTCGAGGCCAGCCTGTATACATTGTGAGGTTCCAGGACAGCCAGGACTACATAGACTACATAGACCCTGTCTTAACAATACAAAACACCAGAGGACATGAAGTTAGGAAGAGGAATGTACTGGTGGGGCTTTGGGGGGAAACTGGAGGGGAGGTATGGGGTGGATATGATAAAAATGTATTGTATACGTTATGAAATTTAAAAAAAAAGAATATTGCATTAAAGAATAAGCATGAATGGACCTATTTAGTGAGCAAAGGGGTTTCCGCACAAGCCTGGAGATTCCCCCACAACCCATGTAATAGTGCAAAAGAGAACCAACTCCCAAAAGCTGTCCTCTAAAAACCTGTGCACATGGCAAAAATGCCATCTGTTGTGGAATAATACTTTAACTTTGTAAAGGTGTGTTACATTTGTCTATGCTGCATTTGTTTAATTGTGTAAAGATGTGTTACTGTTTCACCTTGCCTGCCTGATTGGTCTAATAAAAAGCTGAACAGCCAATAGCTAGGCAGGAGAGGGATAGGTGGTGCTGGTGGGCAGAGAGAATAAGTAGGAGGAATCTAGGCTCGAGAGAGAAGGAGGGAGAAAGAGAGGGAGATGCCAGGGGCCAGCCAGTCAGGGAGCCAGACAGACAAACACAGAGAAAGCAGGAAAGCAGGATGGACAGTACATAGATGAGGTAAATGAGCCTTTGGGCAGCACACAGATTAATAGAAATGGGTTAAGTTTTTTTTTAAAGCTAGTTAGAAACAAGCCTAAGCTAAGGCTGAGCATTCATAATCAATGAAGTCTCCATGTCATGATTTGGTGGCTGGTGGTCCAAGAAAGCCTGCCACAGCCACCCCCTGCCTCATGCACAGACATAAACAGTAACAAATAATAAACAATGAGTTAGTGTCCAGACTCTGGCAATGGATGGATCTGGATTTAACTTCAATTTATCCTGAATTTATTACATTTCACTGATTGACTTTGTATACAAGTCAATGTGTATGGTGGGTGGGTGTGCTACAGCATGGGGCTCAGAGGACCATTTTCAGGAGTTGGTTCTCTTCCCACTATATGGGAGCTGAGAGTAAGTCTTGGGTTTTAGGCTTGGTGGAAAACCCTTTTACTTTTGCACCATCTTGTCCATCTATTTTAATTTTGTTTTCTTTCTGAAAGGTGGTCTTCTGGTTCAAGGGCAAATTTCCTGGAAACTTATAACAATATCAGTGTGGATGTTTGAATTCTTCCTCCCACTTTGCAGGATTTACTTGGGCATCTTCTTTTAAAAAGCCTTCCTGGGACATAGTATCTTGTGTCTCAGTATCTTGTGTATATTGTGATCAATATACACATGTCAAAACTTACTTGAATGTGGGAGCCCAGCTGGGAGACCGGCTCCCACATTTTCCCCAGGGTACTCTTGAGGAGAGAGGGATAAGAGACTGAGATAGGATAGAGGGGAGAGAAACATAGAAACACAGGATAGCCTGGGGAGGGCCTGGATCCTTATCCCCTGGCCCCTCCTGTCTCTTCTAAAGGGCTATTTATAGGAATACCAAGGGGTGGAGCAAAAGACCTTCCCCTAGCACAGCCAAGTGTAGACCCTTCCAATCACCTAGAGTAAAGCAAGCTCAGATCCCACTAGGAAACCTTTGTGGGCCTCCATACTTGAATCAATCTATCTAGTCCAGGCTAACCTCACACTTGTCATGTAGCTGAAGATGACAGCTCTGCTGAGTAAAGCAAGCTCAGATCCCACTAGGAAACCTTTGTAGGCCTCCATACTTGACTCAATCTATCTATCTAGTCCAGGCTGACCTCACACTTGTCATGTAGCTGAAGATGACCATGAATCTGGCCCTCCTGCCTCCAGCTCTAAGTGCTGGATCACAGGTCTACTAGACTGTAGATCTGGTAGTCAATGAGGAAAGCAAGACACCATCAGCTCTTTTTAAAAACTTTCTTTTTTGAATCAGGGTCTCATTGTGTAGCTGTGGCCAGCCTGGGACTCAGAGATCCTCCTGCCTCTGCCTCGAGTTCTGCAATTAAAGCCTTGTGCCATCCCAGCCAGCCCTTTTACACTTACTTAGTGTGTGTGTGCATGCATGTTCGTGCCACTGTGCACATGTGGAAGTCAGAGGATAACTTGTAGGAGTCAGCTCTCCTCCCATCATATGGATTCTGGGGCTCAAAATCAAGTCCTCAGCCTTGATGCCAAGAGCTCTTATTCACTGAGCCATCTCACCGACCCTATCAGCAGCTCTTTTAATGGACCATCATTCACTATCTACTTCAACTACAAATTAGTTCCATCTGACTTTGAACATTTTTACTTCAGACATGTTTGAAACTGAGATCACTACCACCCAGCCTTTTCAGCTCCCTATCTTAATGAAGAGTCAGCCCTATTATCACCCGATGACAGTAAGAATGTTTTGCTCTTCCTGTACAAATAGTGTCCACTGACCTTCCTATTCTTTTTTGGGGGTAGGGGTAGGGGTAGGTGTATTTATAGGTAGATGTTCATGTGTGCACGCATGTATGTTGTCTTGGCTAGATTTTGTCAACTTGATATAAGCTAGCCGCCTGGGGAAAGGGATTCACAGTTGAGAAAATGCCTCCATTAGATTTGCCTATAGGCACCCGTAGTGCATTTTATTACTAATGACTGATACGGGCGGTGCCATCCCTTGGTCCTGGATGATGTAAGCAAGCAGGCTAAGCAGCCTATAATGGAGCAAGGCAGCCAGCCGAGTTCCTCCAAGGCCTCTGGTTCAGTTCCTGTCCTAAGTTGCTGCCCTGGCTTCTCATGCTGGGACTATATATTTTAAGTGGAAATAAACCCTTTCCTCTCCAAGTTGTCTTTGGTCATGGTGTTTACCACAGCAATAAAAAGAGTAAGAGCAGTGGAGGCCAGAGGTCGATGCTGGGTGTTCTCTTTAGTTGTTTTCCACCTTCTTTTCTGAGACAGGGACTCTCACTGAACCTGGACTGTAAAGATGCAGCTAAACTGGCTGGCCAGCAAGCTCAAGGGATTACCCCCTCCCCTGCCCAGCAGCACTGGGGTAACAGGTATGTGCCACCAAGCCCAGCTTGTGGTGCTCAGGACTGCTTCCACAGCAAACACTACCACTGAGCCATCTCCCCATCCCCTCAGAATATCTCAATACATCTCTCCTTCCTAGTCTTAGTTGCCTTGGTTAGTCTCAGTCATTTCCTGTTCTGATGGCCTGTTACTTTTTGCAGAGGGAATATTCATAGGATTATATCATGGGTCATGCTGTGACCCTGCTGCAAACCTTTGAATGGCTTCCCCCACGAGACAGGATAAACCCAAAGCTCTTAGTTTGACGGCTGTGATCTGGCCTCCATATCCTGGACCTATACTCTCTGACCACTTGTCCAGCATGCAGTTTCAGATACTACTTACGTCACATCACAGCAGACTGCCATCATCTCCTGAGACTCTACCACATCACTCCAGGGTTAGAGCAGTCCTTCTCCTCTGGGACACGGGACCCATGCTTTGGTCCATTAAGGCGATGATTCTTTTGGTATTGTGGCCACCTTCACACCTAACTCAGGAGCAACTGCAGAACAGTGTTGCTTCTAGTTCTGTTCTTTTCTCTTTATATTTATGACCATAGTAGCCGGCAAGAGCCCCGCATGTGGTGGGTGCTACAAAATATTTAATCAATTCTGAGCTGACTTTTCTGATTTTTTTCATTCTTTCTAAATTGGAGTAGGTGGCTAACAGCTGGGTAGTTGGGGAGGCCTTTCATGACATCAGAAGCTACAGCTCAACTACAGCCACGTAAAACACATGAAAAGTGTGGCCTAGGGAATCACCAACACTTCCATGTGATGACTGCACAGAGCCTAAGTTTGCTTGAGTTTGTGCGTGAAAGGGTGGGCAGCACTCAGCTGCTTTCGAACACTGTGCAGCCAGNCTGTCACCTTTCAGTAAGTGATCGTGTGTGCACACCTTCACCACTCTGGGAACCTTGGCTAGAAATGATTATCACCCTTTGGCTTCTGAAGAGAACTGTCACTAACAATTTTCATTCCAATCTTTTTTTGTTTGCTTTTTGAGACAGGGTTTCCTCTATGTAACAGCTCTGGCAACTCTGGCAGTCCTGGAACTCACTCTGTAGACCAGGCTGGCCTCAAACTTAGAGATCCACCTGCCTCTGCCTCCCCAGTATGGGATTAAAGGCGTGCACCACCACTGTCCAACTCTCATTCCAATCTCAAAGCCTTCTTTCCTTCAAAAGTGAAGATGTGCCACAACTATGGTGGCGCACATCTGTAATCCCATTACTCTGGAGATACAGGCAGAATGATACAATTTCAAGACCAGCCTGCTCCACTCCCTAGTGAGTCCCCATCTCAAAAACAAAAACAATGACTCAGACAAATGCTGCATTCTCCATCATATGCCGAGTCTAGACTTAAATGCACATACATGTGACATCAAAGTAGAAGGGCTGGAGGGAGCACAGAGGTAATGGGAAGGGTGTGACCAAAGTGCATGATATACGGATGAAAACAGCATAACAAACCCATCATTCTTAACAATGAATACATGCCAACAAAGGAGCACAGAAAACAAAATCTCCTTAAATACAGATTGGGAAAGGAAGAAAGTCAGCCATGTTAAAATGAAGATGTCTAGCCTACCCCCATTATAATACGCTTAGAATTAAACTTCGGATATTAGCATTTTGTTATTTATGGTACTAGGGATTTAACCCAGGGCCTTGTGCATACTAGGCAAACACTCTACCACTGAGCTATACCCCTAGGCAGACATTAGCTTTTAAAAAAATATTTATTTTTACATTTTGTCTGTACATATGCATGCACTTATGTGCCATAGCCTGCATGTGAAGGATAACTTTTGGGAGTCAGCACTTTCTTTCCAATTAAGTGGGTCCCAGAGATGACACACAGGTTATAGGGCTTGGTGGCAAGTGCCTCTACCTGCTGAGACATCTTGACAGCCCTAGTTTTAACTTTTTATTAGGAAGCTAAGGCAAAACAGCCATCCCAGCTGGGCAGTGGTGGCACATGCCTTTAATCCCATCACTCAAGAGGCAGAGGCAGGCGGAGCTCTGTGAGTTCAAGGCCAGCCTCGTCTACAGAGAGAGTCTCAGGACAAGCTCCAAAACTACACAGAGAAACCCTGTCTCAGGGGGAAAAAAAGTTGCATAACAGCCATCCCTGCACCCCAAATTAAAACACAATATTCTATTTTCTATTCTAAACAAATATGAAATCTACACCAAGAACTAGGAAGTCATTTTATCAGTATTTCTGAATAAAGAGGAATGGCCAAAAGCATCGGCAAAACCTGCTTCACTCACTCAAGATTTGCATCCTATGCCTTCCTGCTCCACCTGGATTACGACACAGAATTTCTCTCATCTGTCTTCACTTATACTTTGGTCTACATATTTAGAAGTGCTTTAGTCTTTCTTCCAAATTATTCTTTCTCACAGAAAATGTGTGAGCCCCTGCTTACTAGGCTTAGGGAGGGGGCACAAAGGCAAGGAGTGCTTCCGAGATGCTGTATTAGTGTCGGGGAGCTAGACACAGCAAATAACCAACCCTTGTGAGCGAGCTGTAAGCCACAAAGCTTGAGTCAAGTATGCATTAAAAAATAAAACTAGGGAAACTGCAAGAAAGGGGAGACTCCATCGAGGGGGGAGTGAGGAAAATGTTATAAGGGCAGCATTTGGGTTGGGCATAGACCGCTCTAACAGTCCTCAAAGTGGCCATGCCCACACAGTCCCAGCTATGGTAGTCTTGGCTTATGGAATCTTTTCAACACTAACACTTTAAAAAACTCCCCAATTTCTGTCTCATCAAATTGTTCATTCCTTAAAATGATTAAAAGATACAAAAGTGATGAAGTTAACTGTAATTTCTGTGCTGTTTTTCAAGCTTCAGACCCAAGAGGCAGGAGATACTTCAGCACAGAGCCATTTCAGAGGCTCAGCTGGACCAAGCAAACTTGCTTCAGATGCACTGTCAAATCTGTATTTAAGCTTATTTGAGTAAAAATGAGAGATGAAATAAATGGTTTGACATTCAAAAGTCAACAATGAAAAAATAATGGCAACTATGAAATGACATCTACTACCACAGAATTCCTTGTATGAATTTTTAATGAATTATGAGCCAATGAACATTACAGAATTAAGTCTTAATATTTCTTCTTTCCTATGAAAACCCAGATAATTCTAACAGCCTATCTCAAGTAGGACAGGAGACCATAGTGAATCTGAGTAATAGTAATTAACTTCTGTTCCACAGTGCATGCTTCCTCAAAGGACGACACAAGAGCTCCCACGGCAACAACAAATTCAATTACATATGTTTTCCTGATCACAGCTGCAGTTGAAACATAACAGATGCTCGCCTTTCAGGAGCCTTTTCACCCACAACATCAGTACTCAGTGTTTTCTCTTGTACCCTCTGTATCCTTGTGAGGTAGTGAGGGGAGCAAGGATTTCCTACTTTGTAGATGAGAAAACTCTAGGCGAAATTCAGCACAACTACTCTCAACCTTTGGTAGCATTCTGAAACCAGCAGGACATTTTCAAATCCTTACGGTCAGAACATATCCTACCAACACCAGAATCAGGGTTATGGGGCCCAAGCTAAAATATTTTTTTAAGCCACTCCAAAATCCAGCCAAGCTGGAGCGACACTGATTTAGGTGATATACTCAGTCTTGAGGTACAAATGTTTTCTTCTACATGCTTTCTAGACACCAATGAAAACATGACCTCCTTTAACATTGAGCAGTTTGCCTTAACGATCTGGACAGCCACTACTGGGCTCTAGTAACAAACAGACCCAGCTATAAATGAAGGCTCTCCATGCTCCTGATGCTCCTCCTAACTAGGAACATTCAACTCTTTGACCTAAGAATGGCTTGTTGTTCTGGGAATGGCGGCATACACCTGTATTCCCAGTACTGGGGAGGCAGGGAGATCACTGTGAGTTCAAGGATAGCTTGAGCTACATAGTGAGAATCAGTCTTAAAAAATCAAAAACAAAACACAGAAAGAGTAGCTTGGTGTTAAATAGTTAGGCAATTATCTGATTTTAGGTTCAATAAGGAACAAATAACCATGGGATTTTGTTTTCCAGTGAGCACCTTCAGAATGTTGTTACAAATTAACATTTATGACAAGACAAAAACAAAGTTATAAGCCAAACTCATGAAAAGCTCAAAGAACTGTCACAACCTGAAGATGCAGCAAGTACTTAAGGACTGCCATCACCTCTAGCTAGGCACTCTTCATCCTTAACCAGGTCTTTCATCAAATTTTACATACCACCAAATCAAGTTGTTCTAGACCAGAAAAAAACGAAACAAAAACAAAAAAGCCAAAACATTTCCTGGGCCAGCTATCTTCCCTAATATGTTTAACACATAATTCCACTTTGTACAAAGTTTCTTCTTGATACAGATGATAAAAAAAAGAATCTTTAACAAATTTCTCTTTTTCAAGCAACATAGCAAATACATAATAAATATCTGTAACCCTTTCAGGGTTACTACAGACCTGTTCTATGGCTGAAGATAAGTTTAATTCTCAAGGACTCCAAGAACCCCAGCAAGCTGCTCACTGTCCCTAGTTTTATTAGATTTTAAAACAAAATATACATACAGCAATCATGTAAAAAGTACAAAGATTTTACTTGCCTTCATCAATTCTTATGCATCTGAGCCATATTAATTATACTTTCATACAGAAAGATGTTGTTGTAACAAGAGAAAAAAACAAAACCCTCAGCTCATGTGTGTTGAATTACTAATTCCAGAGAGTATTAGTGAGAAGGTTTATGGGTCAAAATAGGAAATAATGTTCAACTCTTTCCAATGAAACTTTCCAATTGTTGCCAACCTAGGTTTTCAGCGTTCAGTCCCATGGGGCGATACCTAGGTGATCATGAACACTCTTAACCAGGGTTTGGGCTGGCACTGTTTCAGATGGGTGAGTAAACATTTTGTTGACAGCCCCAGTGGAGACTTTGAGGCTTCAACTGTTGTATAATGTAAACAATATGAAATTAAAAATTCTTCATAACATCTACAGCATTATAAAGTTAAGAAATAAAAGAACCGTTGACCATGTGTTCTCCTGGGGTTTATACCAACAGCGCTCATACTGAGTACTGGAAGAGCAGCTGGGACTGTTCTGTTGGAGATCAGTTTTCTCAGAAGACCAAAAACCAAAGCCAGATGCCAAGAGACGCACATTCCTATTACGTCTGCAATAGCCCTTGCTGGCATATGCATAATTATAAGTAGATCTATTTCCCCAGTCTTTAGCCAACTGAGGAACCTTTGCCTGTAACAGCCATGGACTATAAGCCCAAAACACAAATGAGCTAGTACAACATGTCTCCTCTTCTTCTTTGTATTACCCTACTGTCCCCAAATGTCACTCTAATTTTGTACCATGTAGTGATATTTAAGAAACTGAATTAGAACAAAGCAATCCCTTTGTCCTTTTTTTTTTTACAGTTTTTACACACATTATATATACAACTTTTAAAATAGCTGCACAATTTTATTTCTCATTGCTAGAGAAGTGCAGTCCAGGCAGACCATGCTTCTCAATATATTAAAAATATTAAATAAAACCCAGCCAGTTTCATACTTTCTAAGTCAAGCTGGCTAGCAGTAAAGGGACTGGAGGAAGAACAGGCAGTTGTAAGATGGGACTGAACCTTCTTCATAAACACTACATAAAACCCTGCGGCTCCCGTCTACGGCATCTCTATACCTCGCCTTTAGCTGGAAGTAACATACTGCTAACTCAGAGAAGAATCTGTGGCAACATGCATATGTCAACTGCCCACTCAACCAATTGCAACCCTGAGGATTTTTCTGGCCCAGTGGAAAGAGGAAACACTAAGATCATCTCTGTTGTACAGCTGCTTCTCCAGTTCTCAACTTCATGTGTTTTCAGGATGTTTCTTGGGCATGCACACATGATACTATCACTTCATGGTTCTACTTTCCACAAGTAGATCTCTTCTCCACTGTCCTTCTTCCCAGAAAGCCACTGTCATCCATCCAAAGGTTTTCCAAGATAAACCAAAGTCACTTCTGTGTTGCCATATACAGCAGACACTGCTGGGTATAAGCAGGCCTTCGGAAGTCCTCGAAAGGCAACTCCCAGGAACTCATACCCACGCTCAAAAGCTAAAGTCTTATCTTCCATGTCCAAGATGACTCGGATTCTCTCTCCTATCTGTAAACAGACATCACAAGGTTAGCAGGGTATCCACCAAAGGCATGGCCAGAAGAAAGAGGATACAAATTAGAAAGTGGAAGAAGTACAAAGGATCTGTATCTTCTAAGTTATCTCTGCAAACAAGAGGGGACTCTCTGGTGGCAGGTAAGCACCCAGAAGAGGGAACACACATCATTCTCAACACAAGTGCTTATTTAGATCATTTTTTAAAAAGACTCACATGGAATCTACATTTAATTACTTTAAATTACTCTTTGCTCAAAGCCTTTTCGTAAGGAAGTTAACACTACCATCTATAACTTGGCATATTTTACCAAAAGGATCTATCTAAATAACCTCCTCATATTGCTGTAATATATACTAAATAAAATAATAAATAGCCAGAAAAAGAAATGATATTTTTGTTTGATTGTTTTGGTTTTTCAGGACAGGGTTTCTCTTTGTAACAGCCCTGGCCATCCTGGAATTCGCTCTGTAGATCAGGCTGGCCTCGAACTCAGAGATCCACCTGCCTCTGCCTCCCAAGAGCTAGGATTAAAGGTGTGTGTCATTACTGCCTGACAAGAAATGAAATTTCGATACATGGCATAAGCTTGAATGAAACATGAAAACACAACATCAAGTAAAACAAGGCAGCCAGAGAAAGATAAGTTTATGATTCCAATAAGTATCTAGAATGATCATACAGAGACAGGCAGATTACAGGTTAACAGGACTGAGGAGCAGGGATGTGGAGACTACTGTTTGTGACAACAGCTTATGTTCAGGACGAAGAAAAACTTCTGGGGGCTACAGACACGGCTCAGCAGTTCAGAGCACATGTTGCTCTTGCAAAAACCCCAGATTCAGTTCCCAGCACCCACACAGTAGCTCACTACCATCTGCTATGCCAGTTTCAGGGATCTGACACCCTCTTCTGAACTCTGCAGCACCAGTTACACACATGATGAACTTACATATATGCAAGCAAAACACTCACATAAAATAATATTTTAAAAATCTAACCCCCTCCCCGGACAGGGTTTCTCCATGTAACAGCCCTGGCTGTCCTGGAACTCGCTCTGTAGACCAGGCTGGTCTTGAACTCAGAGGTCCGCCTGCTTCTCCCTCTGGAGTGCTGGGACTAAAGGCGTGCACCTGTGCCACCATGCCTGGCTTTACAAAGGAACAGCAGCACTGACTGTTTAAAGTGCAAACTCAACATATTCAGCTCTTCACCCATTTTGAAAAGTAAAACAGTAAGACTGTGTCATCTTTACAGTTTGCATACATAAAGGAATGCTGCATTTGTGTGCTGAAAAGTTGAGAGTAGGACTGGCCACAGAGCTCCTCTGATACACTACTTGCCTAGCACACATGAAGCTCTGGGTTCAATCCCCAGCACCACATAACTGCCAGCACTTGGGAGGTAGAAGTAGGAAGACAGGAGTTCAAGATCACCACTGGCTACACAGGGAGACCACAGCCAGCTTAGATTACATGAGCTCCTGTCTCCAAAGGGGGTAAGAGGTGTATAAAGTCCTGAGATTTATAATTGAGATTTAATACTCTCTGATTATGGTAACTCTGCTGTTGTCATTAACTTTCCATCATTTATTTCCTGCCATAAGTGACCGCCAACACCTGCTGTTATCCACTCTGTGCCCAATCCGACCACTGACATACCCTATCTTGCAGTCCTCTAAATCTTTACCACACCTACCACCCAAATACAAACAGAACAACACTCCTGTTCTGTCAAGCAACACTGGCTATTGTCCTAGGAGTCCTCTCACCAGTCTCAGGAATTAACTCTATTTTGCAGCAGATTAAGAAGACACAACTAATCCTGCTGAAATTCACAAGTTTGCTTTATCTTGAACATACCACATGTATGTTTATGGTAAAGGAATTGAAAAGCACAAATCTCACTAGTGTTGGTGTCAGTGGGTAAAATGTGGGTGGTACTAGTGTACACTTTTGATCCCAGCACTCAGGAGGCAGAAGCAGGTGGATCTCTGAGTTCAAAGCCAGCCTGGTCTACAGAGAGTTCTAGCACAGCCAGGTTACACAGCACTACACTGTCTCTAAAAACAAAGAAACATGTGGATGGCAGAACAAGTAGACACCATGAAAAGGAGCAAAAGATGAGAGCATCTAAATCTGAACACGAGCTCCACCCAGGCCCATGTGAGACCACAGAGATGACACAGCCACAAAAAGCTCCCAGCAAAGTGGACTGAGAAAGCAGAGAGGCCGAGAAGACCAGAGCCGAAAACTGTTGTTGCATACCACAGGAGCATGAAGTTTGCAGCCTTGAGTTCTGGCAAGTTAACTATCTGCCATTACAAGAAAACCTGTGCACACCAAAGAATAAAGCAGTTTCTCGAAAAAGACTATATTCTAGAATTGATAGTACATCTTACCCACACGTGCAATTTTCAATTTAAAAAAAAGTCACTAGGATAAAATAGGAAAAGTATGACTTGAAGTGATGGGAAATCAAAAGACTTGCTGGGCAATGGTGGCGCATGCCTTTAATCCCAGCACTTGAGAGGCAGAGGCAGGCGGATCTCTTTGAGTTCAAGGCCAGCCTGGTCTAGAAGAGTTAGTTCCAGGACAGCCAGGGCTACACAGAGAAACACTGTCTTGAAAATCAAACAAACAAACAAAATTGACTCTTACCTAGACATACGTTTTCTAATTTGACAAAGAATTCAAAGTATTTATAGTTATTATATGTGTATACATATATGTATATATAACTGTGAAATGCCATTAAATAATATATATGCACTAAGATATAACAGCCATTCTAAATATGTCCAAAGAATGAAAGAAACAGAAAATCTCAATAGAGAAATGAATACAGAAAAAGAAACCAAATGAAATCTAGATCTAAGGAATACAATAACCAGAACTCATTAGCCTGGTTCAACAAGTTGAGATGGTAGAATAAATTGGCAGTGGGCATGAAGCTAGAGCAATAGAAGTTATGCAATCAAAGAAGACAGAGTGCCAACACGGTGACATACACCTTTGATTCCAGCACCAGGGAGGCAGAGGCTGGTGGACATGTGTGAGTTCCAGGCCAGCTAGGGATATATAGTAAGATCCTGTCTCAAAAACAATCAAAAAAAGAGAAACAAGGCTTGTGGATGAGGAATAAAAGGATCATAAATTAAGGGATACAAAGATACTATTAAGCGGTCAAACAATTATAATGTGTGTAAATGGACTAAATTCTTAAAAGACAGACTATAAAATGCTGTTAAATAAAAAAGACTCAACCACATGCTATTTAGGGGTCCCACTTTACTAACAAGATGAATCAAAAGCAAAAGGCTGGAGGGATGCTTTGTAATAGTACTCTATACAAAGTTGGAGTGGCTGTGTTAAAGTTCAAGGCCAACCTGGTTTACAGAGCAAGTTCCAGGACAGTCAGGGCTACACAGAGAAATCCTGTCTCAAAAACCAAAAA
>LZPO01044190.1:98236-123745 GCA_001675575.1 Neotoma lepida
GTGGAGGCCAGGTGAGGGAATTAGATTCCATGAAACCGGCATTCAAGAAGTTAGTTGTTAATCATCTGACAAGGATGCAGTATGTGCTCTTAAGCTGAGCTCTCTCCAGCCCTTCAACATACGCTTTTATCCACCTAAAGAGTCAGAACATAAGAGTACACAAGGGAGAAAAATTTCCACAAGCAAGTATTTTCTAAATCAAAAGAATAACATAAAGAGAGTTGAGTTCTCATGATAATGTTAAATTACTATCTCCTCACAGCCTATTCCACAATTCTTACAATTCTAGTTGCCTCTTCCTCAGCCTCCTCTCACAGCTTCCCATTTGCTGACCTGATTCTACTGATTCATTTTTAGTGACTCCCTTCCTCTGCCCCACAGACGCCTACAAACTCAGTCCTTAACCTTCAATTCTTTCCAGAGCGCTTTCTCAAACAGATTCTTCACTGTCTCTCAATGCTAGCTAATAACTTCTGAGAGCTCCCCACACAGCACCACATCAACTCTAAGTTCTTTCTGGCTTCAAAGCCTTCCAGAGCAGGCTGATGCACTTCCTACCCCACCTGCCTCGCCCAGCTCCTAGTGCCTTCTCTGCTGTCCTCTTTCCACAGTTCTCAAACATACCGCCATGAAGGTGTTCTTAGCCAGGGCCACCCAATTCCCATCATTCCCCACTCCTGAATCCCCATTCACTACTATCTGTACCACACTACACTTAAATTATAAGGATCTTGCTTTCTAATGTACCTCTAAGCATGATTCTACTAAACAGTATTTTGCAGAAAAAAACAAAAACTAATGTACTCTAAATTGGTCAGTGCTCTACAGTATGCAAGAAATGGGAAAGACAGAAGAACACAATAAGCAACACCATGGGAATGAAATCAGAAACCTAAGATAGTAACAAAAAAATTACAGGGCAGGAGGTGGGGACGGAATCAACCTGTAGACTAAGATAGTCTAAAAAGATTTAGCAACTCCTTGTCATGAGAACGTATACAGATACTGATTAAATAAACTGTAAATTAAACTATAATATTTCACATTTATGAGGCAACATTGCAATTGTGTATTAAGAAATTACTGCCAGTTTCTTTTTAGAGATGATGTAGTATCATGATTATGTGTCTTTCTTTTTAGAATACTGAAAAATTCAAATGAAATGGAAAAATACCCAATTAATAAAGTTTAAGGCCAGATGTGCCTTTAAACCCAGCACTAGGGAGGCAGAGGCAGGCCGATCTCTGAGTTTGAGACCAGCCTGGTCTACGAGTGAGTTACAGGATAGCCTGGGCTACACAGAGAAACAAATCCTATCTTGAAAAACAAAAACAAAACAAAACAAAATTAAAGTCAAGTTTCTGTCTCAATTTCTGAACCACCTAGATTTTCTATTTCAACAGCATTAGTATTGACCTAGCTTCGGGCTTTTGAGTACGATTTCCCCTCAGTTCATCAGGCCTCCCTCATTCTCCAGAGTACCTTCCATTTCTCAACAAACTGTCTCTAATTTTAGAATAAAAATAAGAATAAAGACCTAGCTTAGGATATAAGCCTGAAATTTAGAGAAGTATAGTTGGACAAGGTATTTGAGATAAGCAATGCTACTTGGAGATACATAAAACATGAGTTATAAAAAAGAACATTTCTGGAAATAGGGTGCAGCTCAGCGGTAGATGAGTGCTGGACATGCACCAGCATCAGGTCCTGGGTTTGAGCCACAGCATGGGAGAGATGAAAGGTAGGGGAAGGGAGGGAGGAAGAAAAAGATGAACCAACTACACACTTTAGGCCACACTAGCCTCACCCTAGTCCTTCTGTTGTCCAGGCTCCTTGGGAGTTCTATTTGGTCCACGCTCTCTAATCTCACTCACCCTGTCACTGTCACCTGTGTGGAGCTGTCCTCTAGGACAGCTTTCCCAGGGTGTCCTGTCCTTCTCTCCTCTATGTGCCCTCTGCATCTCATGGCCTGGTCCCATTAAAGCATAGCCTTTACCTCATCACTCTTCTGTTCAATCTTGTATGGTTTTTCCAATTGCAGAATAAAGGCCAAACAATGTATCAAAACCTGTGTTTCAAAAGGCCTTCCATGATATACCCAGTTCCAGGTTACCTTCACAATCCTATTTCCATTCATTCAACTAAAAATTACTTTCTATCTTTAGCCTAGAACTTTCCTCTGATCCTTGGCTACCAAGAGCTGCCTATCTGAAATCTGTTGAATATCTCAAAACACTACGAATTCTGCTCTTCCACAAATTAACTTGCTGTCATTCCTCTAAACTCTAGCTCAAGTGATATATTATGTAAGCCAAATACCTAAGAGTCACTCTTTGCTCCTCCTTCTTCCTCATTTCTGTGTCAAAACTACTGCCAAATTCTGTAGATTCTTTCTAAAAAATTGTTTGATCCCGCAAATTTCAGAGAATACATAGATAATCCCAATATCTTAATATTCTCTGAGTGAAAAAATCAATTTTAATGTATGATGACCTAAAATCCTAGTGCCATACCTAAGGCAATAGGAGGAACAGTCATCAAATCTGTAGATTCTATTTCCTGTCTGTGCATTTCTTTCCATCTCCTTCACTACTTACTTTCTAATACATCTAAAGGATTTCTAAAGTCCTCTTCCAACCTGTTCTCCGTACTGAAGTCAAAAATAACCTCTTTAAAATACAAACTAATCAAATCACCAGCCCCACGTCCATTTTTCCTGCTCACAGTTAGAAACGGCTTCACTTTAGTTTGTCCCACCCCTTTTCATCTTATTCAACCAGCATCACTGCCCTAAGAGCAACCACTGACATTCCTTTTGTTTCCCACACTAGCCAGATTCCCTAACAGGCTCCTCTTGCTTCTCTTGGCCTCTCCCATCCTTTAGGTCTCACTGAGCTCATGCATCATGTCTTATAAGAAAGCCTTCCTGACCCCGTACCTAATTAAATCCTCCATTACTGACACTCAGAACACCATGTAACTCTCATTCACAATCCTTACCAGATGAAGTTTTACAGTTGCAATTATCAGATTAATATCTATTCCCCCCAGGTGGAGATGTAGCTAGCATGTATTCAATCCCCAGTAGTGAAAAAGAGAAACACAGGCAGGCATGCAACATGCATATGCACACACCTTTCATAGACTATAATCCCCATAAGGCAAAGTGTTGGTAAGACTTTGCATTTTTGCTTTCCCTTTATGTTCTGCTCAGAGTTCTTCAAAAATTTTCAAATCCATCTCATCTTAAAGTTCAGCTTAGTATCATCTTAAAAGTGAAACCTTTTCTAATTCTCCACTCAACTCCTAAATTTTCTCTTTCAGTGAACTTCTAGTATTCCTACACTACACTGAGGAGCAACGTGTGCCATGTGTTAATTATTTCTATACATTTCCCTCCCTTCTAGACTGAGTCCTCCCTCCTAAATTAACCTTCCATCTTCAAAATATTCACTTAAAACCAGGATAAGCACATAGCTGTAGTACACACAGCAGAAAGTTAAACAAAGTATTAGAAACTTAAGAAAACTAAAATCTAATACAAAACTAATATCAATTTAGGTTGCTTTCAAGGATGAGAACTGGGTAACAGTGGGACAGCAGCCAAAGGAAGACGTGTTACTTCTAATGATGCTCAGCTCATATGGGTACATTATCTATGCATGCTATGTGAATCTTTTGTGTATGTGTGTAGTGTATGAGTGTGTGTGTAGTGTACTTACCCACGTGCATTAGCCAGATGTGAACACTGGATGGCTTCCTCTTTTGCTCACCACCTTATTTTTGAGACAATCTCTCACTAACCCTGAAGCTTGCAATTTTGGCTAATCTAGCTGGCCAGTGACAGCTCAAGATCCCCTTGTCTCCCGCCCTCAGTGCTGGGTTGCAGATGCATGCCAGCCTGGCTTTTATAGCCAGCCTGGGAATCTGAACTTAGGTACTCATGCTTACCCAGCAAGTAATTCACCTGCTAAGTCGTTTTCTCAGTCCTTTTATCTAAATCTTGACTCATGTAAATGTAACTATCACAAGTAAATACAAAAAAGCATTAATTTATTTTGTTTTGCTTTTTGAAACAAGGTTTCACTTTGTAGTTCAGGCTAGCCTGGAACTCACTAAGCTGGCTTCACATTCATTTTGATCCTTCTGCCTCAGCCTCTCAGTGCACCATTGTATCAGACTTAGAAGCCTTAAGCTAGACAAAAATAATATATCTTAGGGGAAATTTTTTATTTTTATTTTTTTATTTTTTGAGAAAGGGTCTTACTATGCAGCTTTGGTTATCCTTGAACTCACAGAGACCCACAGAGGCCAGATTTTTTAATTTTAAAGTTAAAAACACTGAATATAAAAGCAAAGTATACAGTGCAGTAGGAAGTCTTCTGGACTCGCCTATAAATTACTATACAATTAGTATCCACTGGCTATCTACGTTACACAAATACAATGCTAGCAAATGATGTTCTTTTACTTAAGAGAAACAAGGACTTAAGAATGCTCTCTAGCCAGGTGGTGGTGGTGCATGCATTTAATTCCAGCACTTGGGAGGCAGAGGCAGGCTGATCTCTTGAGTTCGAGGCCAGCCTGGTCTACAAAGCAAGTTCCAGGACAGCTAGGGCTACACAAAGAAAACTCTGTCTTGAAAAGCCAAACCAAACCAAACTAAACCTCCCTGATCTTCCAGAGTAGCAAAGTTCAGTTCCCTGTGAGAGTGTGTGTGTGTGTGTTTGGGGGAGCTCAAATCTGCCTGTAACTCCAGTTCCAGGGAATAACTCTCTTCTGGACTCTGTGAGTACTAGTATTCACATGTTTGTGAGCTCACAAATGTGCATGCCCATGCACGCACACCCACACAAATACAAAAAATATTTTGCGAAGAGTGGTCACACTTTTGTCTCAGGAATTGGAAGTCATAGTCAGGTGGGTTTCTGTTAAGTTTCAGGCCAGCCTGGGCTGCTAGTGAGACCCTGTCTCAGGAAAAAAAATAAAGGCTATCTATCTGATAATTGATATATTCAATAGCAGTGTTCCTTCTCTCATCACATCAAAACTTGTTTTAACATAGAAGAAAAAACCAATAGCAGTGGCCCATACTATAATCACAGCACTCTCAAAGAGAAAGAAAGGTGGCAAGTTGGAGACCCTCCCTGAACTACACAGTAAGATCCTGTCTCCACAAAGAGACATAGTATGTATATGTGTACATACATATTTATAGGACATGTATATTAAAAGAAATAGTGTATCTATTTCACATGAAAAATTACTTTGACACTCACCAGCAATATAGCATTAAAAAGCGATATGTTTACCATATTCCAGATTAGACTTTATCATCTCTCATACTCACTGTTTTGTTTTCAGACAGTCTCTTATTTTGTGTAGCTCTAGCTGTCCTGGAACTCGATATGCAGACCAGGCTAGCCTCAAACTCACAGAGATGTACCTGCCTTTGCCTCTGGAGTGCTGGGATTAAAGGTGTACAGCACCACACCTGACTTCATATATGCTCTTATTGACTACTATTCTAAAGAGCTACTATCTGTCAAAATGAACCTTAACCCAAGGAAGGCCCTTTATCTGGGCTGGAGAATCCTTGGTCCTGCCACAACCTGTTACTTAGCATTCTAATTTTGTTATGAAGACACAAGAATCAAGAAAAAAACACCAAAACAAACCCCAGCAAAACAGGAACCAACATGATAAATAATAAATACGACAGAAGAGACATCAGCTGGGTAGAATTATTAAAAAGATATCAAGGAAGTAATCAATAATAGTAGCACAAGGCAGCTTTATGAGTTATATGGCACCAATGGGAAGATGTTCTATTAAAGTCTTTCTTGCAAATTAGTTAGCAGGATGCGAAACCCCAAACTCACTTGGAAGCGTTAAATATTGTAGCCATATGAGAACGTGGGCGAAAATAATGAAAATGTGCTTATTAATCAGAGCTTGGAAAAGGTGAGATGAACGCAAAGATCCCAGAACTAAACCCATTTTAAAACAATAAAGATGAACTAATGTCTACTTGGAGGCCAGGGAAAACATAAAATCAAGGGTATTGGCTGGTGGTCTGCCTGTAAGAGCCAAGACTATCGAAAGTAGAACGAGTGATGAAAATCAGTGATGGGAAACCACCTAATAATTTCAAAAGTGAGGTGGGTTACGAAGCAGAACTTCAATCCAAAGAAAAGATCTTGACGAAGTGGAGGGGTGAGAAAGGTACTGACTGGCTGAAGCCGTGGAAAGGCGGGATGATGAGGTGAAACACGACTCAAGCCTAGAAGGTAAACCCCGAGAGCGGCGGGCAGGATAGGAGCTGGGCTTCGACGTGGCCCGGGATTCCCTCACCTTGGCCTTGTAGCTGGGCAGGTTGCAGAGGATGTCCGTGCGCAGAGCCTCTTCTGCCAGGCTGCGGGCGCACAGGCTCCGCCACACCTCGCTGTTCTCGTCGCCGTGAAGGCAGCGGTACCAATGCTTGCACACCAGGGCGCAGCTCCGCAGCTCGGACAGCTCCAGGTAAGAGAACACCAACTCCAGCACCCGGCTGGGCAGTCGGCCGCCGGCCCCGGAGGACCCCGAGCCCGCGCCCGCGCCACCGCAGCCAGCGCCGCCCGAGGCTGCCCCAGCCCCCGGGCCCGGCGCCGCCATCGCCTCACCAGCCGGCCCGAGGGCCGCTGCCGCCGCCGCTTCGCCCCGTCTCGGCACCGGAGGCCAAGCCTCGCCTAGAGATCCGAGCAGCTCGCTCACCACCCCTTTCAGCTCCAGCCACCAGCGCCTCCACCGCTCCCGCCCCTGCCCGGGGGCGTCCGCCGCGTGCCCCGCCTCACTGAGGGCAGACGCGCGGGCCACTCGGGTCCCCGCCCCTCGGAGCCGCTCAGCGCGGGCGCCGGAACCCCCCGCCTCGCCCGGCCTCCTCGCGACGCACCCCGGGATCCGCCATGCGGGTTGAGGGCAAGAAGCAAGGGCGCACGCCCAGCTCGCTCGCCGCGCCTCGCAGCCCGGAAGTGACTGCTCCGCGAAGGCGCCTCGCTCCCTAAGCTTGCTGGGATTGGCGGCTGCGTGTGAGGTCATCACTAGGCGCCGACCGGGAACGGGAAGCCCAGGTATGAGGCTGTTGCTAGTGGGTACGATCTACTCGCTAGTGTTTTTTTCTCTTTTTCAACTAGTGGCCTTCAGTCGGCTGTCCTTGGCCTCTCTTCCTACGGAGTTTCCTGCTTCATTTGCTTCCTGCTCACTCTCCACCGTGTGTATGACACTTCCTTTTTTTGCTAGCCAATTAGTTCCTGCACCTTTACTTCGATTGGACCCATTTCCTTTACCTTTGGCAGTTGAGGATCTCTTGTCTTGGTCAGGTTAGATACATTTTCTTTGTTTATTTTATCTATTTATTCATTTTTGGTTTTTCGAGACAAGGTTTCTCTGTATCCTTGGCTGTCCTGAACTAGCTCTGTAGCCTCGAACTCACAGAGATCCGCCTGCCTCTGCCTCCCGAGTGCTACGATTAAAGGCGTGCGACACCATCGCCCGACTCCATTTTATTTTTTTACCCTGGGTAACTGACATAGTCGTTTCCTGGACAGGACCGTAGGGTCTCACCAGAACATCTGTACCAGTCCTCCATTCTAAAAGTACGGTGACAAAATTTGAACAGCCCTGGTAAATTCGCAGCCAAAAACAAGTTTAGATAATCTCAAAGTGTCATTTGAATACTAAGTGTAACAGTCTTTTTGGACAAAATGTAGTGCGCTCAGATCCATCACTTAGTAAAAAGATTAAGGAAGTGTGTTTTGTGTGTGTGTTTTCTTTTTAATTTCTTAAACAATCCCAATAAAATGGAGGTATAATGATAGTTTCCAGGGAGGAAAATAATTTAGTCATACTACGTTTCCAAAATTTAAAGAGCACTTAGAAAAAGAATAATAGAGGGATGGAGTGATGTCTGAGCAGTTAAGAGCACTGGCTGTCCTTGCAGAGGACCTGGGTTCATTCCCAGCACTCATATGGCAGCTCAAGGCCATCTGTAACTTCAGTTTGAGGCGAGACAAGCCCTCTTTTAGCTTCATGGGTGCCTGAGGTGTACATGCCATACACATAAAGTAAAATAAAAGAAGAACTACAGTGTGAGCATGCATTATATGAGGTCTTTTAAGTATTTACATACTTCTCAAGACAGCTCTATTAAGTGATTATTATAATAATAGGGCTCACAGACTCAGTAGTCAATTCCAGTGTCATGCAATCTTTTGTAGTAAGAAATCCTGCCTGAGTTCCACCTGTGTGTAATTCACTTCCTGTTTTTTAGTAAAAACAAATGGGCAGTAACTACTTCCCTACTCTGCTATGATTGCATTCTTATTACTTAACAATCCCTTCCTCAGAATGTCTTTCACCAAATTAAGTGACCCAAATTCTTGTCTGTTTTGTCAATGCTAATGCCACAGTCTTTTAGTTGTTTCAGTTGTTTCCAGTTTCTTCACATCGGGACTAACTTTAGAAAACCCAAATCTATGGAAGTGTTGACCCACACATTATAGTAACGGCCATCTCTCTCTGTGGTTTCTGAATGTTGAACCAAATTTTGTCTGAATGACAGTTACATTTCCTTTAAATCTGGTAGATCTGAAAAGGAGGTAAAGAACTATACAGAATGATTAGATTGAAAGGCATGCACAGGGCACCATGGTACAAAGAGACTATAGTTTTAGCTACTTGGGAACCTCAGGTGAGAGATCACATGAGCCAGGAATTTGGGACCAAACTGAGTAAGACAGAATCAGTCAGTTTCTACTTCTCTGTCCCTCCGAGGCTTATTACACTTGAATAGGAGAAATTCATAAATAAAGGTGTGACTGAAGAAAAATATTGATAGTAGAGATCATTCATTTATCACATACTTTGGCCTTTATCTTGTCTCCATTAAGACAAGTCTTTGAAGGATCTAATGATATCATTCTATTCTCCTTCCTTCCCCCTAGCCCCAGAATGAGTTTCTCTGTGTAGCCCTGGCTGTGCTGGAACTCACTCTGTAGACCATGCTAGCCTCTAACTCAGAGATCTGCCTGTCTCAGCCTCCTGAGTGCTGGGATTAAAGGTATGTGCCACCATAGCCTGGCTGTTGTCCCTTTATCCATTATTCAGATGACTTTTAGTGGCATATTATCACTCAACTAACATCAGGGTAATTTCAAAGTAGAAAAGGTGGTCTTTACACTCTTGTTTTCTAGTTACAAGTCTTTCACCTACTTTTCATGAACCACACCTTGTCCCCTCCCCCCATGTCATTATGTATTCTACCTGCTTAGAACTGCTCCTTGTGGCATTCCACCCTTTAATAAAATGCTCTTAATATACCCTCCTTTGTTCTTATGCACTCCATGATCTCATTAGGAGTTAGAGGAAATGATCTATTATCTAATTAAAGTAATCCATAATTGGATATGAGTAAGTTCTGTGGTTTACCCTGTAAGCAACTACACAGGAAAAGACAAACATATTGACCTGATAAACGAATGAGAGAATATTGACATTAACCTATTTCTCCTAGGTTGTCCAGTCCAAGTGTACAAAATTAGCCAAAAGTACCTTTAAAATTGAGTTAATCTCTTCCCCAAAACAAACAAACAAACAAACAAACAAAAAAGGATAAGATTAGGAAACCTGCAAGAGTTTGAACCTGCTAGTATTTATTTATAATATATATGTATTTGGGTCTCCTGTGGATAGATGTGTACTAGAGAAGCAGAAATACTAGACACAGCTTATGTTTACCTAGAGTTTTGTAGATTTGGTCTTTAAATGTCTTTTGAGAGGAGAGGGCTGTTGTGAGAATTGGATCCATTCAGCCAATGGTATTGGGGTTACTAGCCCTATGGGGCATGGTCTTCTTGGAGTATGTGACCAAATAAGAATGGAGGAGAGGGGTCACATGCTGTCTCTTGGGTGGTCAGAGCAGGAGCAAGCATCGGAAAAGCGTGGCTTGCGGTTGGTTCCCACCACCCTTGGGCAGAACGGCAGGACAATGACAGCTTGATTAGCAGCAGTGTCTACTTTGTTCTGTGTTGTGAGTGTATCTTACTGATTTCCTTTCCCTAATAAGTTCTACGTGGCCCATTGCATCAGTGTCCCACTTCAGAGGGCAAGGGGAAAGTTGAGTTTTTAAGCTATCTTTAAAAACTGTTGAAATGGTGTTATATTTGTGCCATGGCATCAAGTTGTTGTATAAAATCTGATACAGGTTTTCTCCCTCTTCACAGAGTTTCACAGGCCATCATGGCAGTCAAGTGGACTGGTGGACATTCCTCTTCTGTCCTCTGCCTGAACGCAAGTAAAGATGGGCTGGTGGCTTCAGGAGCAGAGGGTGGAGCTCTTGTGGCTTGGGGTGAAGATGGGACTCCATTAGGACATGTGCAGTTGGAAGGGGCCAATGACGTTACCAGCGTCTTGTTTTCCCCCTTCTGCCCCACCAAGCTCTATGCCTCCCACGGAGAAATCATCAGTATACTAGATGTCAGGTCTCTTAAAGGGTCCTTGGACCATTTTCATGTGAATGATGAAGAAATCAATTGTCTTTCACTAAATGAGCCTGAAAGTCTGCTGGCTTCTGCTGATGACTCTGGGGCAATCAAAATCTTGGACTTGGAAAAGAAGAAAGTTACCAGATCCCTGAAGAGACATTCTAACATCTGTTCCGCTGTAGCTTTTCGACCACAGAGGCCTCAGAGCCTGGTGTCATGCGGCCTGGATATGCAGGTGATGTTTTTGCAAAGAGCCCTTGAGTAAAATCTGAGCAGAATTTGCTAACAAAATTAAGTATGTGTTAGTTTGATTTCCTTGGCAGTTCTAAGAATTGAACTCAGGGCTGGGAATGATCAACATGTACTCTACCACTGAGCTGTATCTCCAGCCCCTAGAATCAAATTCTTGAGCGAGTGTTTTTTCTGTTCTCTACTAATGTTTCTTACCCGGTTACAAACCATAGCCTTACTTCTACCATGCTAGCCTGACAGAACCTACTGTATTTTATTCATTAGCCCTTTGTCTTCCTTTGTCCATCCTTAAAGATATTCCACCAACCTTAGGATTCAAATACTTGATTCTAAAAATTGCTTTAAACAAACAAAGAAGGGGTAGTTTTATGTCAACTTAACAAAACAAACAAAAAGGGGGTGCTGAATGTAGAGTTGATTCACACTCTAGAAACTTTTTTGTTGTTGTTACTGTTTTTGAGACAGGGTTTCTCTGTGTAACACCCCTGGCTGTCCTGGAACTCTCTCTGTAGACCAGGCTGGCCTCGAACTTACAGAGATCCACCTGCCTCTGCCCCCAAGTGCTGGGATTAAAGGCATTAACTACCCACCCGGTTTCTAAACACTCTAAATGGTTTAAGTGTGTGTGTGTGTGTTTGTGTGTGTGTGTTGGGGGGCGGATAAGAAGGTCTCTTCTTACTTTAAAATTTGAGATACGTTGCTTGAAATGTACGAGTGACCAGAAGCAGAGCACTGTGTAGGAGAATGTTTTGTCCAGGTCCCGCCAGGCCCCACGTTCCCACAGCCGCTTATAAAATAATTACTCAGAGGCTTATATTAATTATAACTGCTTGGCCATTAGCTCAGGCTTATTACTGACTAGCTCTTACACATAAACTCAGCCCATTTCTATTAATTGCCACATGTTCTGTGGCTTTACCTGCGTCCCATTACATGTTGCTCCTTGGGCAGTTGGATGGCATCTCTTGACTCAGCCTTCCTCTTCCCAGAATTCTCCTTGTCTGCTTATCCTGCCTATACTTCCTGCCTGGCTACTGGCCAATCAGCATTTTATTTATCAACCAATCAGAGCAACACATATTCACAGCATACAGAAAGACATCCCCATCATTTCCCCTTTTCTTTCTATTTAAAGGAAGGTTTTAATTTTAACATAGTAAAATTACATAAAACAGTTGTCTAGTAAGAATTATAGTTACAATATCTATAGTCTTTGTATTTGGCAAAATTTAAAAAAATATTTTATCCTATATTTGTGAGTGTAAAGTTTTATATCTAATTTATCTTTTATCATAACCAAGGAAAATTATAACTATCTAGTCTTCAACTACATCAAAGATCCCAGAAGGATATAATATTACCTAAGTAAACAGGAAATGCATTGTAAGCAACTTCCAAAATCTTGAATGACAGAGACAGCTGGCTGCCTGAACAGTCACCCAAAATTCCTCTGCAATGTTGGGGCATCCATTCTTCAGCCTATAGGCCTAGAGTCTCAGCTGCTTTTTCTGTGTCTCCTCTGTGTCTCCTGGCAGTCTCCTCTGTGAAGCAGGAACCTGAAGGACCATTTCACCTTCTTTTGGCAAATTTAGTGGTCACCTTCCTATGGGTCCTGCATGTCCCATTTATACAACATATTATCAGCAGTCCAGGCAAGAGCAGTTTCTTGCCCAAATAGCTATTTTTGCCAAGAAGAAGATAAACTCCATATGGAGTGTCTTCCATACCCATCTTCCTCTTTGATGTAAATTGGTGCTGCCAGGAGCAGATGTGTCTCACTGTCCAGAAAGTCTTAAATTTTTAAAACACTTAAAATGCCATATTCTGTAGGTCTTTGAAGTGTTTGAAGATTACCAATCTATCTGAAATATATCTTTGTATACCTAAAAAACTTAACATGACTATAAGATTATCATAGAAGACTAATTATTAATCTGTATTTCTTAATTATCTATTACAATTTAAGTGATTTACATAAACATAATACCTTAAACGAGAGTAGAAATATATATACAATATAACAAAATTAACTTTAAATTTGTATCAATAAACTAAAATCTATACAATGAAAAACATTTAAACAAGTTGTTCTTTAAAAGTAGGTTCAACAATCCACCCTTTTATCCTATCAAATCTATATCCTGTATTTCCAATTTGAGATAATGGCCAAGTCCTGGGAAGACCAGCAATAACCTTTGTTGATAGGTACCATCTGTTAATGTTCAGGAGGTCTGGCTTGATCAAATCTGATCCATCTTAACTGGGAACAAACCCATAGCCTCTTGCTTCCTGTGGAAACAAAAACAGAGCCTCCTTTCCAAAGCAACATATCCTTAGATTCAAATTTTGAAGTCAAGATATCTTTAAAATATATATATTGGCTTAATTCTCAGTAGCCTTTACAATCAAATATCTCTCTGCAGTTAAAAATCCCAAAGACAATATAATCCAGACTCTCTGTGTGATATCCATCTTTATGTGGCTTATTTTTTATATTACTTTTACTGTCTCTTTAAATATTTTATTTTTTAAAACTATTTCTTTATATAACTCTATATTCCCTTTTTCTCTCTCTTTCAAGTCTACATACATTTTTACATACATTGTAAACAGTTATCTGAATCTGACCAGGAGAGATTTTAAACTGCTAAATTGCTTGGCTGCTGATTCCGCCCCCCTCAGCTTCTAAACATGGTCGTGGCACATTTACCGCTAGCTCTGGGAGCCATTCGTACCAACAACTCTCGGTCTATGCCTCTATCAATGAGCACGTAGCTCAGAAACCTTTTTTTTTTTTTTTTTTTTTTTTTTTTTTTTTTTTGGTATTAGCAAAAGCTAAATCCACCAGGCAGTGTACTGCGCGGCTTGCAGACGCCACTGTGTACCATGGCAAGAAAATCTTGTGCTCAAGCCCTAATGCTGCGGCATCTAACAGCCTTCATGAGACATGAAGCAGGAACCTATTTTTGGCTTCGTTTTAGAATCTCTTATTAAATTCTCTCAGGTTTCAGGTGGAAACTCTTGCCACCATGTATGGGCACCATTTGTTGTTGGATTTTCCTGTGTCCTGCCTGGGTCTGCAGCTGCTCAGACCCAAATAAACACAAACTTAAGCGTAATGGCTCAGGCTTCTCATTAGCTAGCTCTTACATCTTAAATTAATCCATTTCTATAAATCTATACTTGTCACGTGGCTTGTGATGTCACGTGGCTTGTGACCTTTCAGTACCTATACATCTTGCTTCTTCTGGCGGCAGCTAGCAGCATCTGCTCAACTCTGCTTTCTTCTCCTCTCTCCCTAGTTAGAATGTCCCACCTAACCTTATTCTGCCTCACCATTGGCCACACAGCTTTATTTATCAACCAATCAGAGCAACAGATTTTCACAGCATACAGAATGACATCACCCATCAGCACTGTGTGCGGTGCTGGACTTTGAAAGCAACATCACAAATTAGCCTTAGTTCAGAGGAGACCACTAGGAAAGAGATGGAGGAATAAAGCACATTGTATAGGGAAAGCTGGTGGGGTTTAATTTTTTGTTCTCATGGGAGCAGATCTTGGATTAATATGAGAGTTTTTAAATAGCTTGAACTTTCCCATAGCAACTGTCCTTCCTGCAAGAGAAAAATCTCATCACTAGGGTTGAGTGCTTAGGACTTTCAAGTGCTTTGCACATATTAGTCTTCATTCTATTCATGGCCTCCTAATTATTGTTCCTTCTAAAATTAATTTCATTTTATGTATATGGATGTTTTACCTGCACAATGTCTGTGCACTTCTTTTGTGCCTGGTATCTGTGCAGGCCAGAATTGGGCATTGAATACCCTGGAACTACAGTTACAGACATCTGTGAGCTACCACATGGATGGTGAGATTTAAACCAGAGTCCTCTTTAAGAGCAAACAGTTGGCTTAACTGCTATGCCATATCTCTAACTCCCTCTTGTTCCTTTCTTAAAATTATTATTATAAATGAACCATCTAGCTAGAAACAGACTTCACTCCCTGCCTCTGAAGTCCATGTTTTTTCTCTGTTATAAGAGGTATTTAAAGTA
The DNA here is from genome assembly GCA_001675575.1 of Neotoma lepida. NCBI lineage: Eukaryota > Metazoa > Chordata > Mammalia > Rodentia > Cricetidae > Neotoma > Neotoma lepida. The sequence continues at coordinate 113,066 of LZPO01044190.1, forward strand.
TTATTTATGTTTAAAATGGTGGTGCACATCTTTAATCTCAGCTCCTGTGAAGCAGAAGCAGGCAGATACCTGTGAATCGAGGCCAGACAGAGCTATGTAATAGAGAGAGCCTGCCTCAAAAAACAACTAGATACAACAACAACAAATCAGTATTGCTGGGCAGTGGTGGCACACATCTTTAATCCTAACACCCTTGGGAGGTAGAGGCAGACTGGTCTACAGAGCAAGTTCCAGGGCAGCCTAGACTACACAGAGAAACCCTGTCTCAAAAGACCAAAGTGGGGGCGGGGGTTAGTATCATCCATAAGGTTGGAGGGCATGGCAGTGGAATCATTAGATATCCTATGTCCTGGGACATTCCCCAAATAATAAAGAACTCCCCCTAAAAAATATTTGTAGTACCTCTGTAGAAATTCTATACAGAATCATTCAATACAGAATTATTCTGAGAGTTTTTGTTTTTCAAGATTTTTCAAGACAGGGTTTCTCTATGTTGTCCTGGCTGTCCTGGAACTAGCTTTGTAGACCAGGCTGGCCTTGAACTCAGAGATCCACTTGCCTTTGCCTCCAAGCACTGGGATTAAAGGCGTGAGCCACCACACCAGAATCCTTCTGTCTTTATAGGGCAGTTTCCCTATAGCCTACAACTAGGTCTTGGTCAAACCCTTTCTAAATCTGCATTCTCTACTCTCAGGTTGGATCTTCCCCTGATTTTCAAGAAGCATCTGTATAGATAGATGGCTGTTGGTTATATATGATCAGATACAGTGTGTTTTGACTAGTCATTCTTTCATCCTTTGGCTATACCAGTTTTCATCACTGGCTCATTAGCCAATAGGTGTGGCAGTTGGATATATAGAATTGACCTGTACTCTATAGGTTAGATTGGAATTGGACAGGCTGAAGAGAGGCTCAGTGGTAAGAGTTCACTCTGCTTTTGAAGAGGACCTGAGTTGGCTTCCCAGCACCCATGTCATGTGGCTCACAACTGCCTATATATAACTCCAGCTACATGGGATCTGATGCCCTCTTCTGGACTCCCGAGGCATTGGTATTCACACATACACATGCACATTCACACACACTCACACACGCATACACACAAAAGTGAAAAAAATCTTTCTGGGCTGGACATGGTTGCACATGCCATCTCAGCATTTGGAGGCAGAGGCAGACAGATCTCTATGAGTTCAAGTCCAGCCTGATCTATGTAGTGAGACCTTGTCTCAAAAAAAANTTTTTTTTTTAAATGTACATCAAGAATTTGGCGTTTTACCTCCAAATCTATGTGAGACATTTTAGGGTCATGTAGCTGCTAGAGAACATTCTCAAATATTCTATAAAACACAGGGCTGGATAACTGCTGTTTTGATTTGCCTGGTAGTTTCACTATATAGCAGAGGGTGACCTTGAGTCCCCACCTCTACCTTCCAAATGCTGGGTTTGCTGGCTTTACAACAATACTTATCCCAAAAAAAGATTCTTCACTAGGCATGGTGATGCATGCTTATGATCCTAGCACAGGCAGAAGGGTCACCATGAATTCAAAGCCAGCCTATTCTACATAGTGACACCTGGTTTGAAACAAACAAACCAAGAATTTGTTTGGCAAATCAAATATGAAATATACAAAAAAGGGGTTTTATTGTTTTGTTTTTTTGAGACAAGGTCTCACTGGATAGCATTGGCTGGTCTGGAACTGGCTATGTAGACTAAGCTGGCCTTGAACTCATAGAAACCCACCTACCTCTGCCTCCTGAGTGCTGGGGTTAAAGGCATGTGCCACCATGCTGGCTGGCTTGTTCATTTTTCTTTTATTTCTTCTTTTCTTTTTTTTTTTTTTAATTTGAGGAGCCGTGCTGGGGTTGTATCCAGGGTTTTGTAGGTGGCAAGTAAGTGCTTCTGCCACTAAGCTATAACCTCAGCCCAACAGTTGTCCTTTCACGGAGTCTTGTCAGTAAAAGCTTTTAGGATCTGGCTTGTAAATCCCACCTCCACCTCTACATTCTAGTTTAGTCTAGTGTCAAGTAGCATTACCCCGGCATGTTGTAGTAGCTTCTGACCATTTAAAATATTATAGGAACCATGTCATATTTTATTAGAAGCTCAGTAAGCACTGTAGTTGAGCAACATGGCTAGAACACTGTGTGACTGTGTAACTTCACCTTGTTTAAAGGTGATGCTGTGGAGTCTTCAAAAAGCCCGTCCCGTCTGGATTACGAATTTACAGGAGGATGAAACAGAGGAAACGGAAGGCCCCCAGTCCCCTGGTCAGCTCCTAAACCCCGCACTAGCCCACTCTGTCTCTGTGGCATCGTGTGGCAATATTTTCAGCTGTGGTGCTGAGGATGGTAAGGTGCGCATCTTCAGGGTGATGGGACTCAAATGTGATCGAGAATTGGGATTTAAGGGTCACACTTTGGGGGTATCCCAGGTCTGCTTTGTGCCCGAGTCCTATCTGCTGCTTACTGGAGGGAATGATGGAAAGGTCAGGTTGTGGGATGTGAGCAGTGAAATGGAAAAGAAACACAAGAGTCCTACAAAACACACCCACAGGAAGAAAGCAAAAAGAACAGCTTGCCCCAAGCAGGGTGGGAACTCTGCCACAGGAGCAGACAAGGAGGAACATGCAAGGATTTTGCCGAAGCTCGACATTGAACATGGAGAAAAAGTGAACTGGCTCTTGAGTACAAAGATAAAAGGGCACCAAAGCATATTAGTGGCCGATCAGACGAGCTGTGTGTCTGTGTACCCCTTAAATGAACTTTAGGTCCAATAAAAAGCACTGTAAGAACTCTAATAAAGTCTTCTTGTCTTTTTATTTGTTTCTTTCTTGCTTATTAAGACAGCCTCACATTTGCAGCCCAGGGTAGTCTGGAACTTACTACATAGCACAGCCTGGCCTCAAACTTGTAGCAATCCTCTTGTCTGATCCTCTAGATTATGATATTACAAGCATGAGCCACCTCTCTGCTCTGCTGACAGAACTTTATTTTATTTTTTAGGTTAAAAAAAATCTTGCTTTAAACTATTTGCCATATGTAGACTCGTATCAATTTGAACAAAAGATCATTGGATAATATTTCATATAATAAGTGATATTAGAGTTTGGGTAAAGAGATTGACTGAGTATTAACTGTCCGCCAACTATTTACTGACTATTAATTGTGTGCCAGATATTTTACACAATATTTCATTTTTCCCCATACAAAGTTTGGGACTTTCACTGTGTTCTTGTCTGACTTTGATTTCTTGTCATTTTCCAATGAAAATAAGAATTTTTGTTAGGTTTTACAACTTAATACTTTTCCATATTTTTCTTGTTTAAGATTATGATCTTAGGGAGCTGGAGAGATGGCTCAGAGGTTAAGAGCACTGGCTGCTCTTCCAGAGGTCCTAAGTTCTCAGCAACCACAAGGTGGCTCACAACCACCTATAATGAGATCTGGTGCCCTCTTCTGGCGTGCAGGCTTGCATGCAGACAGAACACTGTATTCATAATAAATAAATATTTTTTTAAATTATAACCTTAGAAATAATAATATATCCAGGTAGATGGTGCACGCTTGTAATCCCAGCATTCAGGAATTTGAGCCAATGGCATGGTTTTGAGCTACATAGTGAGGCCCTGTCCCAGAAAGAGAAAGGTAAAAGAAAGGAGGAGGGAAAGAAAGAAAGGAGAGATGGAGAAAGAAAGGTAGGGGAGGGAAGGAAGGGAAGGTTTGCTTTGGGTTTTTTGTTTTGTTTTGTTTTGTTTAGCAAGTCTTTCTGGATGTCCTATTGCTCGCTGTGTAGACCAGGCTGGCCTTGAGTTCACTGAGATCCTCCTGCTTCTGCCCCTCCCCACCCCTAGTGTTGGGATTAAAGGGCTGCTCTACCACACCCAGCCAGCCATAGCTTTTTTTTTTTAAGGTTTATTTATTATGTATATAGTGTTCTGCCTGCACGCCAGAAGAGGGCACCAGATCGAATTATAGATGGTTGTGAACCACCAGGTGGTTGCTGGGAATTGAACTCAGGACCTCTGGAAGAGCTGTCAGTGCTCTTAACCTCAGAGCCATCTCTCCAGCCCCGTTTGGGTTTTATTGATTCCATTTTCACTTTCAAGTCTTGAACCTTTTTACTCACTTCCTTCCACTATTTGTTTTTTCATACATTTATTTAAGGGATTTATTTATTTCTCTTTAAGGGCCTCTCTCATATTCATAAAAGCTATTTTAAGGTCTTTGCCTTGTGCGTCAGCTATGATGCAATACTCAGAGCCTACTGTGGTAGGTTTGCTGGGCTTTAGTGGAGACATATTGTCCTGGCTGTTGTTGATTGTTTTTATGCTGGCATCTAGGTATCTGGCTTTGGGAAGATTGCAATTCTAGGTGCTGATATCTGGTTGTCTTTGTGGGGTGGGTGTTTGTTCCTTGGTTTCTGTTTCCTCTCAGGTTCTTAGGAGAATGTGATGGCTGTGTGTTGCCTGGTAGGAAATTCTGAGATCCTGTGGTATGGCCACTGGGGGGTTCCAGGTAAAATATGTTTCTAGGTATTGGGAGCTGACACTTAGGAATGGAGAAAGGCCGAGGGAGTGTGGGAGACCAGCTCTGACCTGTCGAAGGGTTCTTGGGGGGAGGAGAGAGGAATGAGGAAGTATTAGATAGAAATATAAGCCTAGACAACGAGAAAGACAGACACAGGATAGCTTTGGGAGTGCCCTAGGTCAATACCCAGCCACCTCAACTTTATTCATGATGAGCTTTTTATACATCAGCAAGGGGAGGAGCAAAAGACCTCCCCCTTCCAAATAAAGTACCAACAAGTGTAGACCTTCAAAACACCTGGTAACCACGCCCTTGGCCAAATCATCCTATTATGCAGTCCTGCTGGGTAAAGCAAGCTTAGACTTTCTGACCTTGAGTAAGGCCTTACTAGGGAGCCCCTGTGGGCCCCCACAAGGGAGTCCACAGATCTGCTTACTCCCCTGGGAATGGGAACAGAGAATAAAGAGAGGCCACAACTGGTAGTCTGCCACAAAGCTCATGGGACTGGGGCATTGGATATGGAGGAGAGTAGGGAGAATGGAGGTATGAAGCTCTTAACTAACCTGCTTTGCTGGCCTATTTGCTTCTCTGGCAGGCTTGCTGGTGGGCTCCCAGGGAATGCCTGCTGGAGTTGGGGGCTGGGATAAAGCAGAGATCCAGATAAAAGGCATGTGTCTTCTTTCTCAAAGATCCAGATTAGAAGTGGATCGACCTACTTCAGATTAAGCAAAAAAAACCTCACAAGTGTGTCCTCCATTTTTGGATTTCAATTAATTCCAAATGTAGTCAAGTTGACAACAATAGCCATCACACTTTCCTTCAGTTTCAAAATCTCAGGTAGGTTTCCCTTTTAAAATTGTTTCATGGGGGGGGCTGAAGAGATGGCTCAGCAGTTAAGAGCACTGGCTGATCTTCCAAAGGACCCTGGTTGATTCCCATTGCCCACATAGCTGCTAACAGCCATCTGTAACTTCACTTCCAAGGGGATATAAACCCTCTGCTGGCTTCCATGGGCACTGCATGCACATGGCACACAGACACACATTCAGCCAAAACAAGTAAAAATAAATAAACTTCAAATTTTTAAAATAAAATTGTGTTGTTATTAGTAGTAGTATTTTACTATTGAGGTTTTGGAGATTTGTATGTATTTTAGATGTTGGCCCTTGTTTAATGTGTGGTTTGTAATTATATTCTCTTGTTTTGTAGGTTGTCTCTTCACTCTGTTGACTGTTTGCTTTGCTATCCAGCAGCATTTTTAGCTTTGTTATCCCCATTCCTCTCTGTTAGCATATTCCCTGGGGAGGAGGATTTTTGCCTTCTCATCATTCATAGGTATTATCCATTTAATTAACATTTATGATGGTCAATAAGTATTGATGGGAATAAATTCTTCAGTGAGTGAACAAACATATGACTTAGTTCTTATAAGCTTAAATGTTTTCTTAAGCTCACGTGAATCTTTTGATCAAAACACCTTCATGAACTGGACTTGGCGCATACCTGAAGCCCTAGCACTTGGGAGGCTAGGACAAAGAGGATTGTGAGGTAGAGGCAAGGCTTGGCTAGATAGTTATAGCAAGCCCCCGTCTCAAAAAAACAAACAAATATATACTCAATAGTTGCCATCTCTGTGATTTTGCTCATACAGATTCTGCAGTCTATAGTATACTTCATACTGCCCTGCCCCCGCCCCCCATAATAACACTTTCCTTTAAGGATAAGACTCACCTTCAGTGTGAGCATTTTCCTAATTACCCAACACTTCAGTGACCTACTGTCATTTTCTATGATTTTTGGAGTCTGTGCCTGTTTACTGCATTTTTTTAAAATAATAACAGGTAACTTATTTTTGTTTTGTTCCGTGATGTGGCCCAGTTTGGTCATGAGTTCATAGGCTGGAAGATCTTCCTGTGTTAGTCTCCTGAAAGGGGAACTACAGACTCAAACCACTGTACCACAGAGAAATCCTGTTTCATGTGTATTTTTCTATCAAGTCCTCATTTTATACTACCAGAAGCCCTCAATAATACTCAATTTCTACCATTGGTTAGATTTTTAACTTTAAAACCATCGTTGTCATCATAAAAAATGTAAGATACTCTTTAAAAACTGATTTAGATTGTAATTTAGTTTTAAAAAAAAAGCAATTAGAATATGAAACCTGGGACTGGAGAGATGGCTCACAGTTAAGCTCTTGTCAGCTAGGCATAGTGACACACATCCTTAATGCCTGCACTTGGGAGCACAAGTAGGCAGATCTCTGTGAGTTCCAGGCTAGCCTGGTCTACACAGAGAGTTCCAGGACAGCCAGGGCTACATAGAGAGACCCTGTCTGAAAAAAAACAGCACTTGTTGTTGCCCTTCCATAGGATCCAGGTTGGCTTCCCAGCACCCACACGAGAGCTCACAACTATCTGTAACTCTATTCCAGGGGACCTGTCATCCTCTTCAGGCACCTGGTGCACAGACTTATGTGCACACAAAACACTCTTGTACAGCAAATATTTTTTAAATGAAAGTAGCATCTCCAGCAAATTTAACTGTAGAGTGGCATAAATGTTTGTGTTTCCCTGTGTAAGTTTTCCAGTATAAACAAAGTTGTATTTGTCTGTGATTCCTTGTTGTTCTATAATGGCTTGGTCTGTTTTCAAAGGCAAATGTCATAGTGCACCCCAGGACACCTGTGTTGACACCATTGGTTCTTTGAAACTATATTTGGATGTTGAAGCTATTAAAAGCTTCATGTACTTAGTGACCTTCCAGGCAGAATTTAGATTGGATATTCCTACTGCTGCTGCCTGTTGCCGAGAGGAAAACAGCAGATCTCAACCTCCATAGGGTTTTCATCTTGCTTTGTTTTATTTGCTTTCCTCTTCCTAAAGAAGATGAACCATGAAACCACAACCCTGATATCCTTGAAGGAAGCAATGAAAAGGTGGCTTGGGGTTCCAGGGAGGGAATAAGCCAGGGTCTGCTCTTCTCCGAGGTGGAGTGAGGAGTGAAGACTAGAAATAAGGAACGAGCAGCAGACATACTAACAAGAACTGTGTTTGCTAAAGGGGTTGGAGTCTTGCAGGTTTAAAAAACATGGGAACTGATAATAAAGAAAAATCTGGGGGGTGGGATTTAGCTCCGTAGTAGAATGTTTGCATAGTTGAAAGGCCCTGGTTTTTCAATCCGCTGCATCTGCATGTGCATGCATGTACACACACACACACACACACACACACACACGCCATTAAGAAAAAAATCTGCTTTAATATGCTATAACTCCAATTAATGCTAGATTCACAGAAATAAGTAAAATGTGACTATTTCCCTTGAAGAGCTCATAGCCTATAGGAATAGTAGAATTGTTTTTTAAAATACAGTTTAATATATGTGACCTTATACAGGTGATACTCCAAAAAGACCAAAGGAACGTGAAGGAGGGATCAATCCATTTGACCTAAGAAAGTGGTTCTTCACAGAGGGATACTTTAGCTGGATCATAGCACCTGCGTGAGTTTATGAGGAAATAAATAGGAGGAATTTTATTTATAGTGAGGAAACTACATTTTGACCTCACAAAAGATTGGAATTACAGATCAATTAGAATGTGTGAGAAGACTCAGAAAGGCATTATGCTTCTTGCTGAGGAGATCCAGTTTGTCTCTAAAGTCAGGTGGCTTCAAAAATACATTTTTAGCTGAGTTAGATGATCACAATAGGGCTGGAGAGAGGGCTCAGTGGTTAAGAGCACTGCTGCTCTTCTAGAGGACCTGAGTTCAATTCCCAGCAATGACATGATGGCTCGTAACTATCTGTAGTGGCATCTGATGCCCTTTTCTGGCATAAATACATATATGCAGATAGAACACTCATATACATAAAATAAATGAATCTAAAAATATGATCATAACAGTATTTTAGAGAAATGTATGAAGGATGAATTGGAGGCTGGAGCAAGGGCCCAGTAAGACTACTGTAGTCCTAGGACCAGGTGGAAGATGATGGACTGACTGGTTTACTGGGTATGACAAGTAGATGGATTAAATAGATATCAGTTGTGGGAGAAGGGTTGAGAATTATTCTTAGATTTCTAACTCAAACAACTGAATAAACTGTAAGGCTGTTAACTGAGCTATGGCATTGTGGTAGGAAACATTACACTCAGATTTACATTTTTTAAATTTAAAAGTTCCTTTTAGAATTATTTATTTTATGTGTACCACATGTGCCTGGTACCCTCAGAGGTCAGAAGAGGGCATTAGATCCCCTAGAACTGGAGGTATGGACAGCTATGAGTCATCATGTCAGGGCTGGGAGTCAAACCCAGGTCTTCAAGAACAAGTACACTTATCCACTAACCCATTTCTCCAGCCTTTTTGTTTTGGTTTGTTTTTTCATTTTTTGAGACAAGTTTTGTGTGTGTGTGTGTGTGTGTGTGTGTGTGTGTGTGTGTGTGTGTGTGTGTGTGTGTGTAGCCCTAAGTGTCCTGGAACTTGCTCTGTAGACCAGGCTGGCCTCAAACTCACAGAGATCTACCTGCTTCTGCTTTCTGAGTGCTGGGATTAAAGGCATGAGCCACCACTGCCCAGCTCTAATATATAATAAATTTATTTATTACTTATTTATGTGGCAGGGAGGGGTTGTGCATGCCACAGGCACCCATGTGGAAGTCGGAGGAAAGCTTGAAGGAGTTGGTTCTCTCCTTCCACCGTGTGGGACTAAGGGACGGAAGTTAGGTCAGCAGGTCGGCAGCAAGTACCTTTTTAAACATTTATTAGAGTGGTCTGAATATCTTTTGGCGGGGCATTTCAGAGAACTTCTGCAATTATAAACTGTTATCGACAAGCTAGAGCTCATCTCTAGAGTTCAAGCTAGAAATGATCTACAGCATTATAGCTTAAAGTCTAAAAGTTAAAGACAGGCAGGTGGCGTAGTTTTCACTTGAAAACTGAGATTGCTGCATATGGAGCCCCACAGGCTTCATACTCCTGTAAAATACTCACTTCATACCAACTTTTATCTAGGTGTAAGTTGGAACCAAAACTGAGAGAAAATTCCTCCATCATAATTTCTGAAGGTGGAGGAGAGAGTTCATAAAGTTAAGCTTAGGACAGTTGAATTTGATGTCTCCACCTCGGGAGAAATGTATGTAACAGATGAGAGTATAAGTCTAAGAGAAAAGTGGTACCTGAAACTCAGTTATTATTGGGAGAAACTGAGGACCAAGAAAAGAGGGTCAAGGACATAATCTTGGGCAGCCACAAAGTGTTCAGGTCACTGGAGAAAGAACTGTATTTTCTTATCCCTTCCTTCATTAAAGACAATGTGGTGCTTGCAGGCCGATGAGTTATGTCACCTAGCTCTTTGTGGTTCGTTTAGGTACAGTCTCAGTCCTATGGTGCCTCTGGTGATCAGGGCTACTTCAGTCCCCTTGTGACAGCTCAGCAGCTCGTTCTTTCTCATCATAGGTGTCAGTTGTATGACTTGGACATAAGTTACTATTTCTCTATAATGCCTCTGCTAGCTATTATTGGGAGACAGGAATAATATCTCTAAGAAGTACCCACTGATCTCCTATGTAGAATTTATACTTTACTTATGCAAAGCATACTAAAACGAAGTGTTTTGTGATAGAGGCAAGGATTTCCCAGAGAGTGGATTTAAGAAGAGAGTGGAGGGCTGGACATAGTTCAGTGGTAGAACTCTGGCCTAGAAGGTATGAAATCCTAGGTTCAATCCTCAACATCACCATCACACACACACACACACACATGATGGAATTTGAGCTGATCCTTGAAGTAAAATGGCTCTGCAAAGTCCTAACAGGGTAAAGAAAGTCACTTTATTATGTTCACTGGTTCTAGCACTAGTCATTTAAGTGATTTTGTCTTTTTCAAACTTAATTTATCTATAAAATGGCAAAATCAGGAGTTGTACAGCTCTAACAAATAAATTTTCCCTCACTAAAAAGTAATAATGGGGCTGGTGACATGGTTGAGCTAGTAAAGGTACTTGCTGCCCAGGCCTTACCAGCTGAGTTCAAACCCCAAGACCCACATAGTGGAAGGAGAAAATAACTCCTACAAGTTGTCCTTTGGTTTCCACATGTGCACCCCAACCCCTCCCTCCACACACAACATAAATCCGTCCTTAAAAT
>LZPO01044190.1:150614-164207 GCA_001675575.1 Neotoma lepida
GCCTCAAACTCCAGAGTGCTGAGATTAAAGGTGTGCACTACCACTCCCAGCCTCAAAGGATATTTTCATTAATTTTGAGAAACTTTGTAGTCTTCCATTGTTTGATCCTATCAGCCTTTAAACCCTTTTCAAGAATNATGAGATATTTAATATGACCTTTTCTTCTTTTCTATTTTTATTCTAAAATTCTGTACTGAACACCCACCCCCAGGTCCACCCCCGCCCAGATCCACTCCCTGCAGTGCTAGGCAGGAAGCTAGGACCTCCAGCTGCTAGCCAGGCACTCTCACGTCCTGGAATACTCAGTTTCAGGTTGTGTCTTCAAGTTGACCTGAGACCTGGAGATGAGATCTGCTCCAGTAAGTTAAGTAGCCAGCAAACATATAACTTTTAGGCATAAGTGGTTCATCTACCTTTAGCATATTGAAGTTTTTCAAAGCATTCAAGTTTTAGTTTAACTTTTTTGTTGTTGTTGTTGTTTAAAGATATTTGTCACCTAAATTGAAGTCTGGGTCAGCATGGCCACGTGAAATTGTACATGGAGCGGGTAAAAGCTGCGTATCTAAGGTATGTTGGTGCAGAAGAAGCTCTCAGGGGCATTGACTCCTGCTGTGGGTTGTGAGTACCTGTGCTGTCCTCAGCTCACTTTTTCTCTAATGGGTCAGGGACAGATACTTTTGTCTTTGTTATCAGAGGGCCTCTGCCATTGCTACCAGTGGATGCCTCCTCAGTAAATAGGCAAAGGAGTGAGCGTATCTGTATCCTGTAAAACTTTTTCTTACCCACTCCACCTAACTCCCAGACAGGGTTTCTCTGTGTGGCCTTGGCTGTCCTGGAACTCACTCTGTAGACCAGGCTGTCCTCAAACTCACAGAGATCCAGCTCTGCATCCCAAGTGCTGGGATTAAAGGCTTGCACCACTGCTCCCAGCTCTAATGATTTAATTTTATGTGCATTGTGGTTTTGGCTGCATGTATGCCTGCATGAGGGTTCCAGATCCCCTGGAACTGGAGTTACAGACAGTTGTTAGCTGCCATGTGGGGGCTGGGAATTGAACTCAGGTCCTCTGAAAGAGCAGCCAGTACTCTTAACCACTAAGCTATCTATCTAGCCTCGTATAAGTGTTTTGCTTGTATGTGTATATGCACAACATGTAGACGCCTGGTACCCAAGAAGGTCATAAGAGGGCATGTGGCTCTGGGACTGGAGANACAGATGGTTGGAAGCTGCCATGTGGGTGCTGGGAACCAAATCTGAGTCCTCTGCAAGAGCACCAAGTATCCTGAACCACTGAGCCATCTCTCCACCCCAAAACTGTTTCCAAACATAGGCAGCAGGCTTNGTTTCTGGCCACTGTTTCTAATCCCTGATAACGTGACAGAGTTTACACAGCTGAATAGACTACCTCTGCACCAGTTTATCTAGANGACTAAGATGGAAAGTGTTTACTGTGTTAGGCATATCTGTTAAAGAGGAGTTCTCACAACTCAGATTCTCAGCAGTGGCCTAAAAAAGAACACCAAGCACTCAAACCCCATGTCAGAGTGGCTTCTGGGCAGGGTGGTGTGGACCTAGAATCCTTTCACATAGGAAGGTGGAGGCTGTGACCAGAAGACTTTGAATTGGACTCCATAGCAAGTTCCATGCCAGTCTGGACTACATAGTAAGACTCTGTTTCCAAAAAAGCCAATTATTTCTGGTAACATCCCTAATGTACAGCTCTCAGGGGTCTTGGTAAGGATCAAACCTAGTCAGAGTTATAAGTCACTTCAAACTTTGGCTTTTTTTAAAAAAATGTGTATNTTTTGTGAGGTGGTNGTGGTGAACGCCTTTAATCTCAAAACTCAGGAGGCAGAGGTAGGCAGATCTCTGTGAGTTCGAGGCCAGCCTGGTCTACAGAGTGAGTTCCAAGATAGCCAGGGATACACAGAGTAAAACTCTGTCTCGAAAAAACAAAATAAATAATTTTTAAGGAGATTGTGTGTTTTGCTTCCAAGTATGTCTGTGTACTTGGTGCCTGTGGAGGCCAGAAGAGGGCAACAGATCCCCAGGAACTGGAGTTACAGATAGCTGTGAGCTCTCATGGGGGTGTTGGAAATTGAATTTTGGTCCTCTGGCTTGGGTCCTCTGGCTGTGCAGCCAGTTTTCTTAACTACTGACTCATCTCTCCAGCCTTGCAAATTAAGTTCTTTACCTAAGGGCTAAGTAAAAGAATGTNTATTTTTGCTAATCTCTAATTTAGTGTTTCTTTTCATGTTTAGTGTGGAAACCCACAGTGCTGGTAATAGTACTTGTGACTGTATCATTAGAGGAAACNCAAGTATTGGCTAGGAGTGGTAGCATATGCCAGGGCTTGGGAGGCTGAGGCAGGAAGATCTTATGTTTGAGGCCAGCCTGGGCCACAGGAAACCTTGTTGCAAATAGANATGTATGTTCATAAAGGATATTAAAATGAATCTGTGTGCCTGCCAGGAGCCTGAGAAACAGAATGGGGCTAAAAGTGTAGATCAATAATACAGTGTACACATAAACTGAGGCCCAGATTTGATCCATATCTTTTGTGGATTAAAAACAAAACAAAACTGGATCTCATATAGCCTAGGCTAGCTTTCAACTTGCTATGTAGCCAAGGATAACCTTGAACTACTGATCTTTTTGCTTCCACCTCCTATGTGTTGGACTTTTGAGGGTATACCACCATGCCTAGTGTTATGTGGTGATAGGGTTTGAATTTAGGATTTCTTACATGCTAGGCAAGCATTTTACCAATTGAACTACATCCCCAACTCTTACACATTTGTTTTTTGCTTTGGGTTTGTTTGCTTTTAGGCAAGGTCTTACTCTGGCTGTCCTGGAACTATGTAGACCAGACTGGCCTCAAACTCACAGAGATCCACCTGTCTCTGCCTCCCACTTCCTGGGATTAAAGGCACGCAACCCTACTCCCAGCTCACACTTTTGCTTTTTAAATATTGTAATCTTATTATAATTCCCCTTGTAAGACATGTTATCTCAAGTTTTGCATTTAAAAATACTTTCTGGCCTGGCGGTGCTGTATGCCTTTAATCCCAGCACTCAAGAGGCAGAGGCAGAGGCAGGAGGATCTCTGTGAGTTTGAGGCCAGCCTGGTCTACAAATTGAGTTCTAGGACAGCCAGAGCTGTTAGACAGAGAAACTCTGTCTTAAAAAAACAAAACTTTCTGGCTGTCAGTAGTAGAGCACTAGCCCAGCATGTGGCAAGGTCCTAAGTTTGATCCCAGCAACACTAAAACCAAACAAAAGGCCTTGAAGCACAATGCCATATGCCTGTGGTCATGGCACTTGGAAAGCTGAGGGGGCAGAATCTCTTGTCTTAGAGTTTCAGATCAGATTGTACCAAAGAAGGGCTGGAGGGATGGCTCAGTTAGGATCACTGGGTGCTCTTCCAGAGGACCCAAGTTTGGTTCCCAGCATTTACATCAACTGACTGTAACTCCAGCTCCAGGGATTCAGAGTCTTCTCTGGACTCTGTGGACATTTGCACTCATGTCCATATATCCCCTGCCCCCACCCCACATGTATATACATAATTAAAAGTAAAATCTTTAAAATGTCAGACAAGATCTATAAAAGAGAAAACATCCTGGACTTGAAGTTTATAAGATGACAAGTCCTGATGCCAGCTATTGGCCATATGTTAAATATAGTTGTGGAGCTTGCTGTACATTTTCATGGCACTGAAATTAATTGTCCTAATATTACTTGGCACACCAGGTAAAAATAGGATTAAGAAAGAATTATGATAGACATAGGTTGTAATCCTTGTTCCCATCAAGAAAGAGAAGAGAAGGAAAGGCGGGGGAAGCAAAGGTGATGGGAACACACTTATTAGTGATATGTGATAGTATATAGTGACTTCACCTATGGTATCAGTGTAGGTGCCTTAGATATGTTTTCCCTTTATACAGTCAGTAATTTTGTTTTCTACAGGAAATTGACAGTAGTGATCTCAAGAGCCCTGTGTGGCAAGACACAGAAACTGAAAAAGATATGCCAACACTTTCTCCGCAGATATTCCTAGAAACTCAAGAACAAGGTTCAGAGTCTTTGGGAGAGTCACCTGTGCCATGGTTATGTGCCAGGGATGCCGAACAGTGCCTTGAAGGAACAGNTGAAAGACTATCAACCAATCCTGATGATTTATGTGTTGTAAATTATGAGGGACCTAAAGCCAAAGTTTCCTACTCTAACAAAGCTACAGTTAAGCCTTCTGGTGAAATAGAAAATGGAGAGTGCTCTGTGTCAAGTATGACCCAGTTAGCTGGCGGTAACAGAGTTCCCGAAAGTAGAGTGTATCATCTACTAGTTGGAAAAGAGATTTCCGAAAGAGAAAACCAGGAGTCTGTGTTTGAAGCAGGCATGGATCCATGCTTTTCTGCAGAGAGAAGGAAAGTTTTCCTCAAATCCTCAGATCAAGAAAAAACAGAAGGGAATTTTACACAAAAACTGATAGATTTGGAACATATGCTTTTTGAGAGACATAAGCAAGAAGAACAGGACCGATTGTTAGCATTACAACTTCAGAAGGAGGTGGATAAAGAGCAAATGATGCTAAACCGACAGAAAGGATCCCCACATCAGTACCAGTTGCGCACATCTTCACCCCCGGACAGGCTGGTGAATAAACAAAGGAAGAATTCCAGAGATAGGAACTCCGGAAAGCAGACTAATTCAGAGAGTTCGAAATCTCAGAGGAGCACAAAAGATGAATATTGGCAACACTTTAAAACCACTTGGAAGGATTCAGTTAATGGAAGAAAGATGCCAGGTCCAGCTAAAGATGATTGTAGTAATGTATCCAAAAGCATTTATTCCCAACAGCCTAGTAATTCACAGAAAAGTATTATTCAGCTGTTTCAGAGATAAACCAAGCAAAGCATGGGTGAAGAGAGTGTTTTGCAATCTAGTAAAGCTGTATTGTAAAGCTAGCTCTTTTCAGTCATAAAATCTTGAGATGTGTCATTAATTTCTGCTCAGCAAGCGCACTTATTACTCTTTTTTTAAGGTGTGGTTACAGAGGAAGAATCTACAAATATGTTTGTGCAAAAGTCAGTGATAAGGAAAGGTCCTTAAGAACTGTTTTCCTTGTCAATAACTGCTATGTTCTAATTGGGACAGTCTTTACAGTTATAAAAATGCCTGGGGCAGGATGTCTTCAAGTGTCATTCCCTTCCTTTCTAAAACTCCATGTTTTATAGNCTTTCTTTTGTTTCAAATGGCTAAGGAATCCACACAGGTGTCTTCCATAACACTAAAGTAGTTCATTCCCAGACCTGCTTTAAGCATCTTAGCCTCTCCTTTGACTTAAGATAGGTTAGGATCTACATCAACTAGTTGACAGAAAGGCNGCTAGGTTGTTAACACACAAGGGTTTAAGAGTGGGATGGGGCTGAGTGGTGAGCTGGCAGTTAGGGGTCACTGGAACTGTATCAGAATGGGCACTGGATTTCTTGTGCAGAACATTCTCCTTCATCCCTTGTTAAGTGACAGAAAATATTTTGGGTTCACAGCTTTTCACATCATGGTATCTTTGCAAATATTGGGATATTTTTACTGATCTCTTCTAGAAAAAGGAATTTACTGCGACCTTGCGTTACCAGCCTTATTGCTTACTGGCTCAGACTTTTATTTGTGTTTGTGTNCGGATAGAAAGTGGTATGTGGGGTTTGCCCGCACTTGCCCTGAAAGGTAAGTCCAAAGGAAACTGACTTTATCTTGGGAAATTGAACTTGTACTACTGTCTTTCCTTTCAGTAAGACAGAACTTTTCAGCAAACCATAGTTCCAGTAGTATTTCTTGTGGTGTCCTGGCACCCATTTACTGTTAACGTAATGAGCTGTACTAGTGCAGTNTTTGCCCNGAGCTTTTGTCATTGGAGCTTTGCTTCCAGTTTTGAGATTGTTTTTATGTTTATCTTGGTGTAATTTTTTTCTAAGAGCAATTTAACTTAATGCTTTAAGTATTGAACTCCAAATTAAAAGTTATCACAATGAATCTTTGTGGGATAGTTCATGACCAAAGGGAAGAAGAAAAAACAGGCCGTGGAGAGGTATGGTTAGAGTTTATGTACTTCTCCACCTTCTTGTCCATGGGAGCGGCATCTTGACTGGAGTTGGTTTTGAGATTTGTAGTTTCTCTTTTAGCCTTTCTGTTATCCTACTGTTTATGCCTTTGTGTTAGAAAGTAGTACATTTTTTTATTGGTCATTAGTGAACTGTTTTTTCCTCATTTTTGTAGAATATTAAAGCTGTGCAGATGTTTAAAATAAAATTTAAAAAAGGCCAGGTATGGTGGTACATGCCTAACTAATCCCAGTACTTGGGAAGCAGAGGCAGGGGCATCTCTGTGAGTTCTAAAAATATATATAATTAATTAATTAAAAGAATGATGAGTAAAAAATTGACTCATGTTTATTTTACTACAGTTTAGTAAAAAAAAACACAAACCAGGCATGGTGATACATGCCAACCCTGTCGAGGTTAAGGAGGATTTTGATTTAGTGGCCAAGCTGGGCTGCATATTAACACCCTGCTTGTGGTACTAGAGAGGAAACTCACAGCCTCACACNTGCTAGGTAAGCATTCTCTCACTGAGCTACATTACCAGCCCAAGTGAAACTCTGTCTCAAAAACCAAAACAAAAATTGGCTACATAAAAATTGGACGTTAAGCATTATAGCAAAGAACATAGTTGCTAAGCAGAGTGGTGCACACCTTTAATCTGAGCACTTGGGAGACAGAGGCAGGCAGATCTCTCCTGAGTTTGAGGCCAGCCTGGTCTATGTAGTTCCAGGACAGCCAGCACTACATAGCTACATACAAAAAAGTTATTTTACATTNATTTATTGTGAAGGCTGGCAGCTGTGTGTTGCAGCATGCTTGTGGAGGTCGGAGGGCAACTTGGGAGAGTTGGTTCCTAATATGAAGTTTCTGGAGATTGGACTACTAAGACATCTTACTTGTCCTACAAGGCATTTTTAATTAAGATTTTAAGCAGGAGGATTAAGAGAAGAAAAGGTACAATAGAGAGTTTCTCAAAGAGACATCTCTTTAATACTTGGAATTCTGAATCGTGCTGAAAATAACTAGTCATAGTAACATTAAATGTTTTTAAAATATTCCATGTTGTTTATAAAGCTCAGTCTGTACTACTACATGTGACCGCTTTTTGTCATGTTTAGCATTTTAATTTTTATTAAAATATACATAATGGGTATAAAATGTGTGCCATTCTCATACATGTAGGTAGTGTATTTTGATCCTGTTCATAGACCCCTGCTACCCTCTTAACCGTGAGGAATAATCTGGCCTTGAACTTGNGATTCTCCTATTTCTGCCTTTTCAGCATTTGTGTAACAGCAGGAGCCACCACAAACAGCTGGTTTTAAGAATTTTAAATTAGGGATTTTTTCAGCAAGGAAGAAATGGAGTATTGAAACTTTTTTGGATTANTTTGTTTAGATGTATTTTTAAATCATTTGAAACAAAATTTAGGCTTTCCAAATAGGATAGTGGCAAACCTATAACCCTGCTGTGATCAAAGAACAACTGGGTCAAAAATCATGCCAGGTGGTGGCNCACACCTTTAATCCCAGCACTCAGGAGGCAGAGGCAGGAGGGTCTCTGTGAGTTCCAGGCCAGCCTGGTCTACAGCTTTAGGACAGCCAGGGCGACACCTAGAAACCCTGTTTCAAACCACCCCCACCCCCTAAATAAAAAATAAATGAAGAGAAGATTCTTTGGTGGAGCTGCCTGCAAGTTGCACAGGGAGTTTCTTGGATGCAGCTTTGGTGAGTGGTACCCATTGTGGAATGGGCTTTTCAGTGATTCAACAGCTGCCTTGTCACCATGGGCCTGTAAGAACCTCTCCTCACCATGCTGCAGGTAGCCTCCAAAACCTCACTGGTTCACAAAACACAACCTACANAAGAGGTCTACAAGAAAAGACATTCTGATATAGCTGGATGTAGTGGTTCATGCATTTAATTTCAACACTCTGGAGGCAGATGCAGGTAGTTCTGAGTTCCATGTCATCCTTGTCTCCAGAGAAACCCCAGGCCAGCAAGGGCTGGAGACAGTGCTACAAAACTAAGACCCTGTTTCAAAAAAGCAAACAAAAGCAGGGCTGGAGAGATGACTCAGCAGTTAAGAGCACTGGCTGCTCTTCCAGAGGACCTGGATTCAATTTTCAGCACCCACATGTTGGCTCACAACCATCTGTAACTCCTCTGGTCTTCTTGGGCACCAGCCACACATGATGCACAGAGACACCTGCAGGCAAAACACTTACACTTCTGAAAAAAGTAAAAGAAAGTGAACCCGCAAGGACCATTTCAACAGAGGGTATTGAATATGGAGACTGGTTATCCAGGTGATCTTGAAGTGAAGGTATGTTACAGCTCTGAGGGGAAAGGCATCCTGGCAGTCTTGAGCCAAGGAATATCACAGAGTCACTCTGCACAACTGAAGGAGATGATACCAACCCCCTCCCCCCCCTGCACCCCCCCACCACAGCCGAGGTTCCCTCCTGGATCCTCAGATTAGGCTCAAACCACAAACCAACCCCTGTTTTCACAGAGAGATCCTTTATTAAGTGAGAAAGAAAAATTAATGTGGCTGCTTTCTGACTCAGAAAACAGCAGCCAATGACCTTGCAGGTGTAATTTTTTTTTTAAAGCTTTATTTATTTATTACGTATACAGTGTTCTGCCTGCATGTGTCCCTGCAGGCCAGAAGAGGGCACCAGATCTTATTATAGATGGTTGTGAGCCANCATGTGGGTGCTGGGAATTGAACTCAGGTCCTCTGGAAGAGCAGCCAGTGCTCTTAACTTCTGAGCCATCTCTCCAGCCCTGCAGGTGTAATTTTTAAGATGAGAAAAGGGGGAGGTTTGTGTAAGAATGGACTGGGATGCGGTGGTATATTTTGATTGGGCATGTTAACTAGATGAACCAAATGGGGCTTTTGATTGCTGGACCTTGGTATTCCGCCTCAGGAGGAGGAAGTGGGCAAATAAGGGAATGGACCTTGATGGCTAGCTTTAGGAATACAATCTAATGGTTTCTAGTAATGCAGAGGGAATGGGGGAGAAGGGCAAGCAAGGCCTGCCAGAGCCACATGCTCAAGTGGGCTAGTGTCTCTTCAATAACAAACCTTACACTAGAAATCTATTGGGAGAGACACAAGAGGGTGGCTGCCTCTGCTGGGGCAAGAAGCAGCAGGGAGCAAACAGCAGAGCAGGAGACAGGCTTACACTGGGTTTCTTGGGGGGCAGGGTTTTCAAGGGTGGGAATTGGTGTGATTTCAAGTCCTGAGTTTGGGGTGAGCCCGGGGATTGGTGGGTTTTCAAGCTGAGGGATTGATGGATTTTTGCATTTAGGGATTGGTGGGTTTTCAAAACCTGGAAGTGAGCTCAGACTTTTTACCCTACAGGAGAACACTGAAGCAATCTAAGCATAACTGAGGAATTAGTTAGGACACAAAAGGCCTGAGTTCGGGTTGGCCATGTCTAGCTGACTCAAAAAAATAAGGGGTGTGCCCCACCCTATACACAGGCTGTTATCTAAAGCTATCATTGACAGTTTACCTGAGTCCTTACAAGTCCCCCAAGCCTGTACAGTTCCTCACTCAGGAGGGTGCCAAGAATTCCTCTTTGAAATTGCCTCCTTATAAAATTAAGCCCTTAGACATAATCATTACATTCCCAGTGCTGCTAGCAGGATATACCCTAGAAATAACAGAGTTGGGCTCTTGGATAAGATCAGATGCCTCTCTTGAAAGGAGGGCACATGAACCAGTGGAAATGCAACATACTGAAGTGTAACTCTCCAGAGTAAACCTGAATTACAAAAAACAAGGCTAGACTAGGAGTAACAATTAGCAAGAGGCACCGACATCAGATCACCCAGACAGCTTAGAAGNGGACAGCTTGCTTCGCACCAGTGGTGAGTGCTTAGCAGACTTTGTTTTTATAAATCTAAAAATCAGTGGTTCTCAACCTATGGGTCGAGACCCTTTTAGGGTCAAATGTCCCTTTTCAGAGGGGTTGACTGTTAATCAATACTGACCAAGATGGAATATGGCCAGGACCATCACCTGGAAACTTACCAGGTGAGTGGCCCCAAGACACTGTTGGTGGAGCTTATTCTGGACAAAACCCATAGGCCACCGTACTTTCCCATGAGGCTTTGTTGTTAGTTTCCAGGAACTACAATTCCTAGAATCTCAGGAAGTTACCTGGTCCTTGGGCAGGTGGGGCTTAATTTTGAATCTAACATTGACTAAGACCATCTGAATANCAGATATTTACATTACAATTCATAACAGTAGCAAAATTACAGTTAGGAAGTAGCAATTAAAATTATGTGGTTGGGGTCACCATGCATGAAGAACTGTATTAAAGGGTCACAGCATTAGGAAGGCTGAGAACCACTGCTATAAATCATCCCATATACTCCTTGCACGCTTTCAAATTCATATTCTTACATACATATATACATATATACATATATGTATGTATATACATATTCCTAAATACAACCTTCGAAGTCTATAAGTAGTATTTGTACGTTTTCAGGGATGACCATTTGGTATTGGATAACNAATTGGTGTGTCTTTCTTGGGGAGACTATTTGCTCTCAGCATTCCTCAGTTGCCTGTGGTTCTTTGTGAAGGATCGAGGCCTCCTGGGCATAAATAAATATATATTTTTAAATTTTGGTGGCTTATGCATTAACTGTCCTTTGGTATTGTACCTTAATTTCATGGCTGTGGTTTGTGCTTTTCTGCCAGACCTTGCACATGGCTGTTCAATAAAGCATTAATTACAAAAGAAGTTGAGAGCCTTTGAGATGTCTCAACTGGTAATGTTGTTTGCCTGATGACTTGAATTTGATCTCTGGGACCCACAAGATGGAAGCAGAGAATCAACTCCTGGAAGCTGTCCTCTGACCTCCACACCTACGCACATATACTCAAGACACTGTGCGGTATACTCGAGACACTGCACAAGCTCAATTAATTAATTTCAGAACAACAAAGAGGTTGAGGTGCTTCTGTGTTGGTGCTGGGGATGAACTCAGGACCTTATTCAGCTAACTACCACTGAGCTATCAACGCNCCAGAATAAAGTTAGTTTTTCTTTCAATGTTCTGGAACCATTTGTATTTATTTTTCTGTTTGAGTTCTTTCTGTTGAGATGGTGGTCTTTTTTTTCTCAATTTCCAGAGAATTCTTTATACACTTGAAAAATTGACTTTTCCTCTGTAGTGAGTTACAAAAAATTTCCCCAGGAGAGTAAGACTCCCCACGCTCCTAGGAAAACATTGATTTTTCAATCTATATCCATGGTAACAAGTAACACCAGAACAGGTTATAAACCTAGCTAATCAATCAATGACAGTTTGGTTCATTGAATACACCTCTGAAAACTGAATGAAAATGAGGACATGACCGCTCCAAGGTACAGTTGAGAAGGATTTTACTGTAGATATGAGGAGAGTANAGCCAGAGGCATGAGAGGAGGAGAGGGAGAGGAGAGGAAGAGAAGAGAGAAAAGGAGGGCAAAGAACCAAAAGAGTACATGGCTGAACTAGCAGGTTTATATAAGAATGAGAAGCTGGGGGAGGGAGAGTCCCCAGGCTGGAGAGGTTTGGGGGGTGGGGGAGAAGTGCTGGGCAGATCCACAGGTACTGAGTGAGCCTAGAAGCCAAGCACGCACTTGGTATGCTAATAGACACCACAGTTAAATGACAGATCTTGAAGTTACAGTTGTTAGCTGCCATGTGGGTGCTGGGATTTGAACCTGGGTCCTTTGGGAGAGCAGTCAGTGCCCTTAACCACTGAGCCATCTTCCCAGCCCTGCAAGAACACAATTTAATACTTCGCTTTATAAGAGTTGCCTTGGTCATGGTGTGTCTTCACAGTAATAAAACAGTAACTAAGACAGATAGCCATGAATCTTTGGGGACTAGGGGGAGCAATGACAGACAATTGTGTGTGACAAACAATTCCTCCTTTCATTGCTCAGGTACTTCAGTCATAGCATTGTAGCAGTGACTGATAGACTAACCTTTATCCAGGTCTCACTATTACTAGAGTGAGGGACTTCTCAAAACAGAGAAATTTGCTTTGTAATCACATCCTCTAACATAATCATAGTCAATGGGGAAAATGCAGAAATCTGATGGGGGAATCTAATAGTCTACCTTGCCCTTTCCCACTTTTTTTCTTCCTTAAACCTTTAAAGTCATGAGATAGATGCTTGTTGTAATAGCTAGAGCTACAAAAGCTATCTTGCAAATGTGCAAAAGGCTAAGAGATCAGTTCTGACTTCACTGAACAATCTCTGCCTACCTTTTGATATTTATTAAGAGAAGCAACTCTCTAATACTAAAGCCATTGGGAGGTGTGTGTGTGTATTTTGAGGTAGGGTCTCACTTTGTAGCCCTGGCTGGTGATGAAGCTGGCCTTGAACTCACAGATCTGTACACTTGTGCTTCCCGAGTGTTAGGATTAAAGGCATGAGCTACCAAGTTCAGACAAGTTTTTTTGCTTTGTTTTGGTTTTGAGACAAGGTGCCACTATACAGCCTTGGCTGGCCTGGAACTGCTATGTCGACCATACTGGCCTGGTGCACACCTTTAATCTGTCATCTAGATGCCAGGTGTCACCTTTCTCCCTGACTTCTGGCTCTTCTCTGGCAATGCTTAGGAAACCAGGTTATGAGCCCTGTGGCAGGGGACAGGGGATGATTTCCAAAGATGGTGACCAACACATCTCCAAAGCATAGGGAGGAAGTCAGTGGTTACTCAGAGACTGTCATTAGACTGCTCCTGTGTCTGTGTGCAGATGGGCACGTTTAAGGTCTCTAGGGGAAATTAACTGCAAGATTTCCCTTAGAGGTTCTGGTTCCTGAGATCTTGTCAGCCTGAGGAGATCTAAGTATGAAAACAACTATCTAATCAAGTTGTTGATAGCAAGGCTGCTCTCCACTGGAGGTCATGTATGCTAAGCTGTGCTTGGTTCCTCAGCCAAAGCTCAAGAAACTTCCTGTCGTGACCCTCAAACAGAAGGGCCTTCCTTCAGTAGAAATTCAGACACTACCCAGATGAGATGACGGTGTCATCACTTATAAAAGTTGTGGTACTTAGTGACTCCACTCCTACCCCATTGAAAGTGAACTTGTTAGAACAAGAAACAGCCATCTCTGACATTAGTCCCTGGGGTCTCATCTGTCTCCAGAGTCCTCATCTGTTCTGTCCTTGGCCTTCTGGAGGTGGCAACTGTCTTAGGAAAAGGGGACATTTAACTGTTTATCAAGGGCTTTACAATAAAACACCCTACTGCTATCTATGGGAATAAATGCTTTAAAAAAATCATTATATTTTATGGTGGTGTGAATGAGAATGGCCTCCACAGCCTGTATATTTGAAAGCTCGGTCCACAGTTGATGTAACTGTTTAGGAAGTATTAAGAGGTGTAGCCTTGGAGAGGGTTGTCACTGGGGGTGGGCTTTGAGGTTTCAAAAGCCCAAACTATTCTCAGTTGACACAAC
>LZPO01044190.1:201088-211196 GCA_001675575.1 Neotoma lepida
TACAATTGTTTTCTTTTTTTTTATTAAAACATTTGATGTACAACTGCAGGAGAGATAATATANAGATATCTTGAACATAAATACAGGTTACAAATTCTTATCCTAGTAGTGAGATGTTTCACTAAAGCATGCCCAGTGATTGGGCAAAACCAAAACTTATTTTATGCTACAGTCATCCTAGGGTCCTTCCTGCTAGGTAGCCTCCCTAGATCTGGTTTAGCACAAATTTTTTTTTTAAAGATTTATTTATTTATTTGTATACAGAAGAGGGNGCCAGATCTCATTACAGATGGTTGTGAGCCACCATGTGATTGCTGGGAATTGAACTCAGGACCTCTGGAAGAATAGTCAGTGCTCTTAACCTCTGAGCCATCTCTCCAGCCCTTTAGCACAAATCTTTAAGGAACCACCACTACTTAAAATTTGGAATATCAAAGAATATTCATGTTTATCTAAAATTATATCATTTCTTTACTACTGTATTTCTTTGTGGGGCTGGATTTTAATATTCTTCCTATACTTGAATGTAAATTAAGCAATAGATTTTAAATTACGCAGATGGTATGAAAATCCCAGTTGTTTTTCTCTTAAGCTAGATTTTAACAGAGATTTATGAAAATGTGAAAAGTGTTGCTCTTCTCACTAAATTGTTTTTCTCTGCTAGTCCTTGTATTCCACTACGATATCTAGGACTTTCCCTATGCATGTGGATTTCTTTTAGCTTTTTGTAGCTTAGTCTTTTTGGCCTTAATGAATAACATGCCTACTAAGTGGACAGAAGGATTATTACAGAGGAATGGTGTTTGCTTATATTAACTGGTTTGCAGGAGAGAGGGGGCACTTGGAGAAAAGGTCCTAGGGCAAGAAGTGTTAGCTTGAAAAGAGGTTCTTAGTGAAAGTCTGATAAATGAGGAGGGAGCAAATAGGAACAGGTGATGAGCCCAAGAAATAATAGGAGCTGAGTAGAAGGCTAGCGCTACGAAGTAGTAGTGAAAGCATAGTGCATGCATGTGCACACACACAGACCACCAGAAAAGGAAATTGGATCCCATGGAGCTAGAGATAGTTGTGAGCTGACCCATATGGGTGCCAGGAACTGAACACAGCAGCAGTTGCTTTTAACTGCTGAGCTATCTGTTTTGTATTTTTAATTGTTTTGCTTTTAACTTAGTTATTTCTTTTTCCTTTTCTTTCTTTTTTGGTTTTTTGAGACAGGATTTCTCTGTGTAGCCCTGGCTGTCCTGGAACCCCCACCCCACCCCCCGTAGACCAGGCTGGCCTCGACCTCACAGAAATTTGCCTGCCTTTGCCTCCCAAGTGCTGGCATTAAAGGCGTGTGCCACCACTACCCAGCTGACTTAGTGATAGCATACTTTGTAAAAAGTTGCTTTGATGTGGGGT
Organism: Neotoma lepida; assembly: GCA_001675575.1. Classification (NCBI taxonomy): domain Eukaryota; kingdom Metazoa; phylum Chordata; class Mammalia; order Rodentia; family Cricetidae; genus Neotoma; species Neotoma lepida. The sequence goes on from LZPO01044190.1 coordinate 202,490, forward strand.
AAGAGACTTTTGGACTCTCTATCTTATCTTCTAATCATTAATGTGGGACATTGTTTTGGTTACATGCTGGCCAGGCTCACCATATATAANTCAGTTTAAACTGTTACACTGAAAGAATTATTTAAAATCTCCATTTTCAGCTGGCCATGGTGGTGCATGCCTTTAAATCCCAGCTCTCAGGCAGGCTGATCTGGTGGTCAGCCTAGTCTATGCAGTTCCAGGACAGCCACAGCTGTATAGAGAGANCCTGTCTCAAAAAGCAAAGGGTCTCAAAAAGCAAAACAACATCAACAAAATACCATTTTTTGTGATGTGCATGAGTAATGTGGTACATTTTTTTTTTAAGTTTGAGAACATTTTTCTAAAAGAAGGTAACATTTTGATTAATACATTCTAAATCTTATGTAAAATATTTCCAAATTGAATATAGGCTCTCTATAAGGGTAGCAGAAGAACTTTGTCCTGTATAATCATGGGAACACTTCAGAAAATTACAGTGTATTTTTGGTGTTTATGATTATACGTGTGCATTCACTAAGACAGAGTTCTTACTTCTTTAGGGCTTAGAACATACATAGGGGCTGGGACTGTAGGTAGGTAGAGCACTTGCCTAGCATTTTTTCCCTCCCAGGACATGGTCTCACTATATAGCTCTGGCTGTCCTGGAACTCACTATGTAGATCAATCTGGTCTTGAACTCACCTGCTTCTGCCTCACAAATACTGGGATCAAAGGTATGTGACAACATGAGGCCCTCTCTACAAAAAAAAGAATTTACAGCCGGGCAGTGTTGGCTCACACCATTAATCCCAGCACTCAGAGGCAGGTGGATCTCTGAGTTCGAGGTCAGCTTGGTCTACAGAGCGAGTTCCAGGACAGCCAGGGCTACACAGAGAAACCGTGTAAATCTTTGTCTGGTCTCCATTACCTAGTTCTAGCTTTCTTATTTGTATGATGAGATGATTGAGTTATTATGTGTTCATAACTTGAAAGACTTGACTTTTTNTTTTGTTTGTTTATTTTGAGAGCAGAATATGTACTTTACCCACTGAGCTATTTTGTTTTTTGAGATGAGGGGTCTTGCTTTGTAGCTCAGGCTGGTCAAGAATTTGCAGTGATCCTCATGCCCCAGGTGCTGGGATTATAAGGGTGCTGCTACCACACCAGGCCTTGACGTAAAAGTGTAAAAATATATATATTCTTCCCTTTTTCTTTTTTTTTTTTTTAAGTAATATTTTGGTTTTGTTTTTTGAGACAGGGTTTCTCTGTGTAGCTCTGGCTGTCCTGGAATTTAGTAATTTATTTTTATTTTTATGTGCATTGGTGTTCTTGCTTTCATGTATGCCTATGTGAGGGTGTCAGATCACCTGGAACTGGAATCACAGACAGTTAGGAGCTACCATGTGGGTGCTGGGAATTGAACCCAGGTCCTCTGGAAGAGCAGGCAGTGCTCTTAATCACTGAGCCATCTCTCCAGCTCTTTTTTCTTTTCTTTACTTTTTTTTTTTTCTTCCCTGAGAGAAGGCATTATTGAGAATATGAGCGTTTTAAAATACATATGGGGCTCGAGAGACAACTCAGTGGTTAAGAGCACTGACTGCTTTTTGAAAGGACATTATGTTCAATTCCCAGCACCCATGTAGTGACTCATAACTGTCTATAACTCCAATTTCAAGGCATCTGATACTCTCTTCTGGCCACATGGTACACAATCCTACATTGTAGGAAAAATACACATACACATAAAAGAAAACAAAATAAAAGAAATGCTTTCATCAGGAATATCTTTAGAATTTTCAAAATTACGTTTTAATTTTTTAACCAATTCTGTTTTCCTTCTACAGCCCCTAAAAGACGAAGGCCTGCACGTTCAATATTTGATGGTTTCCGAGATTTTCAAACTGAAACTAGTAGGTATTTGTGAACCAGTCTGTCAACTCCCTTTTCCACTTCCTTTCTGTTAAAAAGAAAAGGATGATTAGTATTAGTCCTCATTACTTTGAGGATTCACCATGTTTAAAAGGTGAAATTATAGANACATCAAGATTTAGGGGAAGATACTGGCTGTGAAGCCTGAGTTTGTTCCCTAGGACACACGTGATGAGAAGAGAGAAACTGACTCCTGTAAGTTGTATGAGGACTCCACATGTGTGCGTGTGTACATGTATCCACACACACACTGTTCTGGTTTGGATTATTACTGCTGTGAGGAAACACCGTGACTAAAAGCAACTTGGAGAAGAAAGAGTTTATTTTGTTCATACTTCATATCATAGTCCATGACTGAAGGAAGTCAGGATAGGAACTTAAACAGGGCAGGATCCTAGAGCAGGAGTTAATGCAGAGGTCATGGAAGGGTGCTACTTACTGGCTTGCTCTTCATGGCTTGCTCAGCCTGCTTGCTTTCTTTTTTTTGTTTTTTAAGATTTATTTATTATGTATACAGAAGAGGGCGCCAGATCTCATTACAGATGGTTGTGAGCTACCATGTGGTTCCTGGGAATTGAACTCAGGACCTCTGGAAGAATAGTCAGTGCTCTTAACCTCTGAGCCACCTCTCCAGCCCTCAGCCTGCTTTCTTATAGCACCCAGGATCACCAGCCCAGGGGTGGCACCACCCACAATGGGCTGGGCCCTTCCCCATCAATCACTAATTAAGAAAACACCTACAGTAGTGTTTATCAAGATGTGGGTCGTTACTGTTTTGGGGGGGGTGTCAAATTACCCTTTCACAGGGGTCATATTAGATATCCTGCTTATCAGATATTTGCATTACAATTCATAGCAATAGTAAATATAATTATGAAGTAGCAATGAAATAATTTAATGGTTGAGGGTCACCACAACATGAGAAACTGTATTAAAGTGTCACAGTATTAGGGAGGTTGAGAACCACTGCCCTGCAGGCTTTTGCCTGTAGCCAGCCTAGTGTCCAGAGTCATTTTCTTGAGTCTCCTTCCTCTTTGATGACTCTAGCTTGTCAGGTTGACATAAAACTAGTCAGCATAATTCATACCTTTCTGTAGTGCAGCTCAGAAGTATCTTGGACCTCATACTTTTAGAGATTTCTAAAGAAAGAACTTTTTGTTTATTTGTTTGGGGTGGTGTATAGGCCATGATGTCCGTGTGTCCTCTAATAAGAGGACAGTTTATTGGAATTGATTTTCTCCTACCATATGGGCCTTGGTGATTGCCATCAGGTTTGGCAACAAGTGCCCTGACTTACTGAGCCATGTAGCTGGTCCAGAACAGTTATTTTTAGATAATACATGGGAAATGCTTTGGTCTGTGTCTGGTTTTGGGACTTGTTTATCTGTGCCCCTTCAAGGCACAGATAGGTCCTGTAACTTAGGAAAAAGTTGAAAGAGAAAGCTTAAGTTTTCAAAGGAATCTGTGCTCTTCTAGTAGATGGGGACANCAGTGTCCATAGCCTCTCCTGCAAGAGTCTTTAAAAACGGGAGCTAGTTAAAATAGATGAGTTAGGATCACTTTCAGAACTAGAGAAATGATTCTGAAAGCTTTCTTCTGTGTTGCCTATGAATATGTGAAAGAATTTATTTTGGTGAGGGTTTGTGTGTGTGTGTGTGTGTGTGTGTGTGTGTGTGTGTTGCTGGGGACAGACAGGGCCTTGAATAATCTAGGCAAGCAATCAGTCTACTTCTCAGGTGTATCCTCATGTCAAGGTGAATTGTTTTTTGTTTTTTTTAAATGGTGGTGGGGACTAAACCAGGGTACTGTGTACACTAGAGAGGTACACAGCTAGATCCCCAGCTGGCTTTCCTTCTTACTGTGAGAGGGATAGTCTCTAACTAGGTTGTCCAGGCTTCTTTTTGTTTTGTATTTGTTTTTTGAGACAGGGTTTCTCTGTGTAGCCTTCTCTCTGTAGACCAGACTGGCCCTGAACTCACAGAGCTCCTCCTGCCTCTGCCTCCCAAGTGCTGGGATTAAAGGTGTGTGCTTCCATGCCTCAATGAACCTTCATCTTGTGTTAGCCTCCCAAGTAGTTTTGATTTTAAGTCTGCACCACCAGGCCTGGCCACACTTGACGATTTGTAACTAATTTAATTTTCTACTTTTACTTTTTGGCTAGTAACAACCACCAAATCCTAAAATGTTTCTTTTTGCCCCTCTTTNTATTTTTTCAGTCATTAGCTTTTTGTATTTGAGGCCAAGCACATTGTTCAATAATTCTTTCTCAGTATAAGGCCTTTTGTTTATTATGTAATTTAACACTTTCGTTTTATGGCTAATTAAAACTTTTCCATCCTTCTGTGTTGCAGTTAGGCAAGAACAGGAGTTAAGAAATGGAGGCGCAATAGATAAGAAACTAACAACCCTTGCAGATCTGTTCCGGCCCCCAATCGACTTGATGCACAAAGGCAGCTTTGAAACAGTAAGTTGTTGGAGATTCTGTATTATAACTACAAACTGGTTTATAATTTTTTTTCCTTTTTGAGACAAGGCCTTATCATGTGGCCTGGATAGATTATATAGACCATGCTGGCCTCAAAATCACAGAGATGAGTCTGCCTCTGCCTCCCCTGTGTCCACCATACCTTTTATTTTTTAATTTTATTTTTATTTTCAGTATATAGAAAATTAGTTTCTTAACTATTTCTGCATAATAAACTTAAGAATTACACTGACTTATATTTTACTGGCAATAAATGAAGTATATTTTTTAATTTTTTTATTCATTTTATTTTATGTATGAGTGCTCTGTCTACATGTATATCTGCACACCAGAAGATGGCATCAGATCCCTCTATAGATGGTTGTGAGCCACCATGTGGTTGCTAGGAATTGAACTCAGGACCTCTGGAAGAGCAGTCAGTGCTCTTAACCTCTGAGCCATCTCTCCAGCCCCTAAATGAAGTATATTTTTAACAACAGTGTATGAGATTTGGAGAGAGAGCCTTTGATTAGCTTTGTGTGGCATCAGTGTAAAATCTTTGCCACTTTGAAAGCTTCTTTTTAAAAACTTAGTTCTGGAAATGTACATATCTTTTACTACTGCTGGGTATGTAGTGTTATGTTTATTAACTACTGCTGGGTATGTAGTGTTATGTTTATTAACCATTTATGAATTGTTTGTATTTATCTTTTGCCTATGTTGTTGTCTCCCCCTTATTTGCAGTTTTGCTTAGGTTTAATATGCATGAAGACTCAAAATATTAAATAGAAAGTTCCAGAAATAAAAATTGATATGTTTTAAGCACTGTTCTAAGTAGCATGATGAAATCTCGCCATCCACTCAGGACAGTGTGTCTATATAATATCTATTACCTACCTGTTTATTATTTAGTTAACTAATCTGGGGTAATATAAGTTGATCAACTTACTGGGGTAGTGGTGGTGCACATCTAGCACTCAGAAGGGAGAAGCAGGTGGATCTCTGAGTTCAAGGCCAGCCTGATGTACAGAGTGAGTTCCAGGACACCTGGGGCTACACAGAGAAACCCTGTCTCAGAAAAACAAAAGCATAAAGAAAAAAAATTGGTCAACTTGTAGTATCTTCATTTTATTTATTTATTTATTTATTTTTTGGTTTTGAGACAGAGTCTCAGTATGTAGCTCTGGCTGTTCTGGAACTCGTTGTGTAGACCAAACTGTCCTCGAACTCACAGAGATGCACCTGTCTCTGAGATTAAAGGTGGGCACCACCATACCCAACTCAATTTGTAATACCTTAATGCTTGTGCTTAATGCTTTGTGTTTCCTTAANTGTGACCCAAACTTAACTAGTGATGTTGGTAATTGGGTATATCACAGGCAAACTATAAAGTGTTTCCTTTAAGTAAAAGGGTGATAGTTCTTGGTCTATAGTAAGAATGAATTATCCATGAAATTGTGAAGAAGGAAAAAGAATTTTGTACTAGTTTTGCTGTCATATCTGACATTGTAAAGTTCAGTCTCGGTGTGGCAGTGCTTGGTTAGAATGGACAATACATTAAATTTGTGTATATTTGTTATTTGTGGTTTCATGCATGTACTGGGAATATTGGAAATATATCTGAATCTAATTGCAGAATATAATCTCCCCCCAGTTCTTCCTAGCTTTATCTTTCCTAAACCCAAAGGAAAACTTCCTGGGGCAGGTTTACTTGATTGTCTGCTAACTTTTAAGCAAAGCAAGGTGNCTATGTTCCCTTCTCACCACAGTGAGAATGACTGTCATTGAGAAAACAGCAATAGGGGCTGGAGAGACGGCTTAGCAGTTAAGAGTGTTTGCTGTTCTTGCAGAAGATCCCGGTTCAGTTCCCAGCACTCACATGGTGGCTCCCAACTGCAGTTCTAGGGGATCTGATGCCCTCTTCTGGTCTCCACAGATAGCAGGCATGCACATAAACTCTTAAACATGCACTCAAACACATAAAAATAAATAAACCTTTAAAAACAAATAAAAATAAAACTATCACATTGTTGAGATACTTGGAGTTTCCAGAGAGGATTTGCTGAAGGGTAAGACTATATTACTGAATCTGGGCAGCACCATTTCTTTTAGGTGGGATTCCAGCAGCTAGCTGAAAGCCAGCATTCCCTTTTCTCTGCTTTATGTATATATTGAAGTTCTTCTGAAGGAGCAGAATCAAGACTATTNTGCATATTATTAAAAAAAGAAAAAAAGGAGGGATTTACTGGGTTGGCTTAATGATACCGGCTGGTAGTTCAACAGTGGCTGCCTCTATAACTTGAGCTGTTCAACCTGAGAAGCTAGGTGCTTCAGCCATCCATCCCACCTGGTGCTGAAGGCCTAGAAACTCCTTGGAGAGCTGGAGTCTGATAATGGCAATTGGCCACATGTGTACATTGAGAAAGAAAGGGGCTTGCAGGTGTGTACACACTTAGTTCCTCCAATTTTCATTCATCCAGTGACTGGTACCGGTCAACTTCTGGGTGGGCCTTTCTTCCCAGTCACTATCCTAAAGGTCTATGCTCTCTAAAGTGTAATTTGACCAGTCCTGATTTCTCCTAATCCACTCAAGTTAGTAGCTATCACAAGGATTATGTGTATACAAAATAATAATGTGTAAATACTAAAAACTCTAGATGTCATTTAAAGATTTATTTATGTGTATGTGTGTGCACATATGTGCATGTGCATGAAGTTGGCCTTGGAGGCCAGAAGAGGCCATCAGATCCTCTGGAGATGTGAGCCACTGGTCTTAGGTGCTGTGAACCAAACTCCATTCCTCTGCAATAGTGTCAAGTACTTTTAATGTCTAACCAGGCAGTGGTGGCACACACCTTTAATCCCAGCACTCTGGAGGCAGAGGCAGGAAGATCTCTGAGTTTTCGGCAGTCTGGGCTACAGAGTGAGTTCTAGGACAACCAGGGTTATGGAGAGAAACCTTGTCTTGAAAAACAAAATAAAAAGTTTCTACTTAGTCACTGGTGTAGTTCACATTCAGGTGCTGTCCTTTCTATGTAAACACTAAGCATTCTTTTTAAACTGACACCAATGACTCGTCACTTCTTTGTGCAGAGGACAATGGTTAATGCATAAACTCACAATTGGTCCAAGCGCAGAGAAGTATNAGTGGAGTGCCAAGCCACACATGGGACTTCTATATTACTGTCCCTCCTAGCCCCAGGCTCAGGAACCATCATGAAAAAGAGGGTGAAGAATTTGAAGAGCCAGAAATTGGAGAGGACCAGATTGCAACAGTGTGTGCCACCACTGCCTGNTTAGAAACTATTTTTAAAAATATTTAACTTTACTCTTACAGGCCAAAGAGTGCGGCCAGATGCAGAATAAGTGGCTAATGATAAACATTCAAAATGTACAAGACTTTGCATGCCAGTGCCTCAATCGTGATGTGTGGAGCAATGAAGCTGTGAAGAATATTATCCGTGAACATTTCATTTTCTGGCAGGTGAGGACAGTTAAGTAAAAACTTAAAAACTTTGTAATATTGGTTTATTCATTCATTCATTTATTTATTTGGTTTTTCGAGACAGGGTTTCTCTGTAAACAATCCTGGCTGCTTCAGGATCTGTCTCTTATACACATCTAGATGTGTATAAGAGACAGATATTATCCGTGAACATTTCATTTTCTGGCAGGTGAGGACAGTTAAGTAAAAACTTAAAAACTTTGTAATATTGGTTTATTCATTCATTCATTTATTTATTTGGTTTTTCGAGACAGGGTTTCTCTGTAAACAATCCTGGCTGCTTCAGGATATCTTGACAGAGTCAGTCTACAGCTGGATACTTGAGTAGAAAAACAGTGTAAGCCCATGCAGGTTACATTTTTCTAGAAATACCATCTGAAAAGGCTCAAAGGAAACAGATGAATTGAACATTAATAATATTTCTTTAAATCAATAGATGATATAACATTANCATTTTAATGTCATGATCAGAGTGTGTGTTAAATTCTCAATGATATGGTATGTATTTCATGCTTATTGCATGAATTAGTCAATTTCTACTATTTAATAGCCATACAAGGTCAATGGCCATGTGGAAAACATCTTAGAACATTGGAGAAACATTAAAACTTGAGTTTTAGCTTGAGTTTGTTACTCTTTGACTGTGTATTCTTAGCTTAGTATTCCTGAACGTTCCAACTGTGATATCTTTTTGTGGAAATCATCTAGTTAAAACTGGGTAGCCTACCTTTAATTTCCTTTTTGTTTCATTCTTTTTGTTTGGTTGGAAAGGCTTGCTATTGGGGATTTAACCTGGAGCCTCCTGCAAG
>LZPO01044190.1:222439-236433 GCA_001675575.1 Neotoma lepida
GTATTTCCTAGGGACAAGGGTTACTACTGTGTAGACTACTCTTTTGAGAAGTTTAGTTGCAAAATTGAGTAGAAAACTAGACAGTAGGTAAAGGGAAAAGATGACTAGAAAAGACTGGGCATGTTTGTCTGATGAGAAAGCATTTGTAGAGAAGGAAATGTTGAAATTGTAACAGACAGTTCTGTGGTCATGGTTTTNATTGTAGACAGAATAAAAGGACATATTCCCTGATAATGGAAGAAAAACAGTGCTATATTTTATAAATATTGACTGGGTTTATTTATTGGGGAGAGAGCAATGACTCTTAGTATCACATAGTAGCCCTAAGTTACTGGATATAGATTTATCTTAGTTATCCAAAGAGTTATGTTGGCCTTCTATAAGCTTTGATTATCTGAATAACTTACTTTATCTAATATGATAAAAATTGAGTGCTCTTATAAATTTGTCAGCATGATGTTATTTCCAGCTAACAGTTTTGTCTTACTCTTGTTTTTCATAGGCTTTGGTGAAGCATGTCCAATCTAAAGGATATCCAAATGAACGTTTTGAACTTCTTACCAACTTCCCTCGGAGGAAGCTCTCTCATCTGGACTATGACATTACCTTACAAGAGGCGGGCCTCTGTCCTCAAGAGACTGTCTTTGTACAGGAAAGAAATTAACACCATGGCCTGACCTCTCTCAGCTTACCCCTTTGTCCCTTTTCCTGTGAGATACCATGTCACTAAGTATGCGTTTTGGCTCATAGGACTATAGAGCCAAAGCTGGGCAAGAGAGTCACCTGCCTTTCCTTTATTTCTTTCTGTCACCTGTAATTAGTCTCTTTCCCGCTTCTCTGTTTCTCCTCTCTTTCTCTGTGACTTTCTTCTTTTTCTCACTTTGTTTCTTTCTTAGCAAATGTGGTGACCAAATGGAAGTGTAAAGATAAGAATAAGATCTCTCCTAGTACTGGCAGCAGGAAATGTGTGTTCTAATAAGTGGTCTCTTGTGTGGCACCTTTTGGGAATCTAGTGATGTTAACCCTAGACTCTTTTGACAAAGAATGGCTAGACTCAGAATTAAAAACAACCCTCATTTTTGTAAGCCCCCATTTTTAGTAGGGAAAAGAAATTCTCTTAACGTGCATTTTATTCTTCATGTAGGAAGATCTCTTAATGAAATATTCAGACTTTTGTTTATGTGGGAAAAGCATCCCTTATACTATTGCTCATCATATTTTAAATTTCTCTCAAGGATTCCCATCTTCCCGTTAAAAGAGTTATTTCCATGATGTATTTTATTGGCAGAATGAGTGCTCAGTGTATTGTGTGTAGCACAGGGTGGCTTTCAATGTCCTAGCCTGAGACAGTTTTCTTTATTATTATGCTATTAGTTATATTCCTCTTTCCAGTCCTAGGATGAACCTTTAGTGAGCATCTTGTGTCTAGGCTAGGAAGGTGCTTGCTGTTTTTGCCTGCACAGCAAACTAGTTCCATTGGCTCCATTGTCTGAGTCTATAGTGTTCTGTAGGAAGGCAGGTGTTCAATAATCATGTAGTACAATGGCTTATAATTGTAACTATGGTTATTGATTGTCCTATGTGCTTAAGGCATACTTAGGTATGTCCCAGGGTTGGGGGGGGGGGAGCCTGCAGCTGAGAGTTGCTAATGATGTTCTTTTGGTTAGAAACAGTGATTTTGTTTTTACCCCCAATTGGAATAATCTCTAAAATGTTCTGGTAACTAATTGACTTTAATTGCTCGTGCTATTTTATTTTAGAAAATATCAAAACTGAAAGTCTCTGAGAGGAAGACCTTGAAACTTGGTTCATAAGACAACAGTTAGTAAGAGGGACATTACCAGTAACCGTCAGATGTGAGTCTTTTTCTGCCAACAAGTCACATTCAAACTGTATTTGGTGAAAGCTTTTCTCAGTATTACTTAGAAGAGGCCACCTGAGTCTATATAGTACTAGTCATCAGCTTCACTATATGCTCAGTTCTTTCCTTGAGCTTTTAGATAAAGTGCTCTAGCAGGACAGTAGTGATTTGATGGGAAAACCAAAACCTTAAACTGGTTATAAAACCATTTCTGTAGAGTGATCTATCTTGTCAATTGGAGATTTTGATTGATTCTTGTACTTGAGGAACATAAATTGTGATTACGCAGAGACCTTTGGGTTCCTGTGTACTTGCAGATTGCTCTCTTGGCAACTAGGGGATTAAAAAGATAAGCTGAAGAGATGTGGTATGTTGCTAGTATGTGATGATCGACTATGGTTGTTAATGGTTGGGTTTTAAGGGACCTCCCTAAAGAATGGGTTATGTATCTCCTCAAGGAAATCATGGGAAATTATGTTATTTTTCAGTGAGTCCTTTTGAATTAATGTTCTTACATTTTTTTCTAAGTCTGTGTAAGTGCTTATGTATAAGTATATAATTGTATAAATATTTATAAATATATTTATATAATTACAATTTCATTTATACTTTGAGTCAAAGTTCTCTCTTTAGATTGGTGACTGAATAATACCACTTGGTATTTTTCATAGTGCTTGAGGCTTAACCAACAGTTTGGATTTATTGAGCAAGCATGTTAATTCCTCAGTTATAGCTCTGAACGTGAGTAAAAACTGGCTGTCTGAGGAATAGAGCTGTGTACTTTCAAACATACAGTAGGAGGTTTATCAAAACTAATAGTCAAAGTCCGCAGCCTAAAGCTTCCGGAGCCACAGAGTANAAGTGAGAGAGTCCTCTGCTTTGTTATGTGGGCACCATCTCCACTCCCAGCACAGGGCCAGCTAAAGCCCAAATCAGTCTAAGGACTCTGCTTCATCCCCTTGTCCTGTTCTGCTGGGTTCTCTATATAGTGCGCTGTCTTGAGAACCTGAGACAGGGTGTTCACAGTGAGAGGGGTTATGTGCTTTTTTATGTGCTTAGCACTGGCAAGTCCATTTATGAGAAACCAGATTAAAATGACTGAGCATATATGTGAGTTAAGAGACAGGGCGTTACACATTTATCAAGCTTAGTCAGGATGATGAGCTGTAGGGGATTTTACTTCATTTTGACCAGGAGTATGATTATCAGGGTTGGCCCTTGGGAGGAAGGGTTATGGATTATACATGAGAAAAATAAATGAGAATATTGCCTTGCTCAAGTATTTAATCTACGTAAGGAGTTTGTCTTAGTTCTTCTGCAAGTTATTTGTCTTTCAAGAGGGAGCTTTTATTGGACAGTCAAATGAGGTCTGTGAGGTTAGTTAAACATAGTGATTCCCTGTAGGTAGTAGAAACAGCTCAAAGGTTTTTAAAGTAAGGAGGAAAGGGACAAGATNGACTTGAGAGTGACATATAAAGAAAGGGAATGAAAACTAGAGGGAAAAGTGAGANGAATGCTGCTTGGACTTGAGAGAACAGTACCAGGTGAGGGAAGAGCAGAACTGGTTGTGAGTAACTAGCATGTGCTGTGTGTACTATGTGTGTGTTTCCTCCTCTGTCTTCATGCAGTCCCTATACAGTTTATTCTCATTTATGAATGAGGAAGAAAACTGGAATTCATACAGCTTGTTCAGTATGTCGTTACTAGTAAGGGCAAATTAAAATTAGAGCGCAGAGTCTGTTCTTTACCCTTGGTGGTGTATTGTCCTTCGTCAGTTGGAATCTGTTTACTCCAAGGTCATCTTACTATTGTTTGGGTTTGTAAACTAAGGGTTTTGTTTCCTTAAAGTTGGAAGAAGTAGTTGGGGGTCAAGATTGTGGGATTTGTGCTATCCCTATAAATCTTAATTACGCCATTTTTAACACACAGTTGTCCATTGGTTTTTAAAAATAATCCAGTAAGGAAAATAACTGCAGTATTATTTGCTAAGATTAGAAAAGATTTTTTTAAAAAGAAGATACAATTATCTTTTCTGATAGATTATCCATGGTAGATTATTGAATAATTTTTGTTTTCTCTTGTATACAACTCTACTGTATTAGTACTCTATTGAGTCTAAGTCAAAAGTTAGAAATATTTTGAAAGCTAGGACCTGATTTGACTGTTTTATCCAATTAAGGAGTCATCTATATATGTGGATAACAGCAGGAGGGTCAATGTTATCCGTTTCAGGGTTGAACTGTGAGTATAATANGAACTCGGGAGGGAAGGATAGTGTAGGTTAGTTAGGGGTCCTCTCACAGAGAAGAAAAATGGATGGTAGCAAGCTCTGTGGCTCATTCTTTGACTCTGCCTCCTGAAAATACTAGATTTGGGGCATTACGTTTATCAGTAAGTCAAGACCTTTGCCCAAGTAATAAAGAATTTCGAGCTCCAGTCCTAAAAACTCTTTAATTATCAGGAATCTCACTTGAACACTTAAGAAAAATACCAGCAGGGCTCCTGAGAAATGAAGGCAAAATTTCTCTCCCTGGATACAGTACATGGTGTTTGGTCCTGGGACAAAGAAGGNTGCCTGGAGGGTTCAGTGCGCTTGGGTAACAGCTTTGCTTCTTGGTATCTTGGCAACTTACTTTCTTCCTCTGACTCTCGAGTTTCTTGTTTGAAAAACAGAGAATCGGTCTAGATTAGTAGTCCTGTTTTTTCAAGTCACAGGACTTAGATGTTTTTAAGTTTTGACATGAGTGGGGAAGGATAGAGTTAACTGCTGATAGAATTAACCTCATGGAGGAAGTGTGCACCTGGAGTCACAGCCCTTACAGAACAGCTTAGAGCCACCCAAAAGTTTTATGCATCTGGTCTCTCCCTTTATGTATATCACTCTCAGCCTAATTAAAGTGTTAAGTGTGCTTGTTCATCAGCTCCTTTCATTTTTTCCTGTATCCAAGTATCTTTTACCCAATCTCTTACAGACCTCACTGTGATGATGGAAATCCCTCAAGCAGAGTACAGTAGGTACAGATGTAGTAAACAGCCAGTTATTTTTAAGAACTTAGTGCTGTAAGCCTAATGAGTTTTGAGAATGACTGAAATGTAATGAATTTGAAGCCGATATCCCCAACACTNGAGCTGAATTTGTGTGCTTTAAGCTAAGTACTGGCTCAGCAGTTGTGAAGTTGATTTGTCTAAGTTGTGAAATTCACACTTGGTTTGGACAGATGTGACCTTTTCAAGATTTCCATTAAGCTAATGTTTAAAAATAGTTCTTGTCCCATAGAGTGGATCTTTGAGGTGTCACACACCTTTTAGAGATCTTTCATTTACGTACTTAATAGTAAATTACGGAGTACAGATTTACGAGTATTGCCTGTGTAAAGCTAAAACTTGAAAAGTACTGAGGGTAAGAAGAGCCAGCCTCTCAGGCTCACTTTTCCAGCAGCTTAAGCCTTACTGAGTAGACTGCTTCTGGGCAGTCACTCACTCTACCACCTGAGTTACTCCAACCCTGTCCTTGAACAGATAGATACCTAAAGGCCCTGTGGGCAGTGAGCGAATATTCAGTGGTATTGGTTTGCCTTACTTAATATTTCAGTTGTTTACTGTGAAACTTAGAATCCCTAGTTCACATTTTAGAATGGGGCTGGAATGTTCTTTAAAACTCAAAATAGCCAAAGAGTACCATTCTAATATATTGATTTCTCCTGTAATACAGAGATTTAGTATTTCATTGATGATTATTTGGATTTTAGACTCACCTTTGTGTTAGTCCTGGTAATGAGACAGCTTAGAAATAAAAGGTATTTGGTTTGCTTATTTTTAAGAGCAGAGATTATTATAGCCTTGGTTAGTTTCTCCATTAAAGAACTCAAGTACCTAGGTTATTGGATATGATGAAACCCTGAAGTGAAACAACTTTTTAATCTTTCTCCTCCATTCTCTTTTTTTTTTTCCCATGAGACACAGTCTCTGTGTGTAGTCCTGGCTGTCCTGGATCAGGCTGGCCTCTTAAGTGACTGTGTAGTTGAAAATGACCTTAAACCTCTGGGTCCTCCTTGGATTACAGTGAGCCACCATGCCTGTCTCTTCTTCATTCTTTATCTAATTTCTCTAAAAATTAGTCATAATAATTAATACACTTGGCTATGTTTTTGAAATTATATTTCTAAGCTTTAATATATAATATTTCTCATTTTTTATAAATTAATATAGAAGGTAATATTTTGAGGAAAGCATCCTTTTTATAGCTTGTTTCCTTCCTAAGGAGAATTCTCATTCCAAGTAAGAGGATGGCTGGCTCGGTGATAAACCCCAAGGCAGTTTGTTTGTTTGTTTGTTTGTTTGTTTGTTTGTTTATAGATTTTTTTTGGTTGCCCTACTTAAATCTCACCATTCTCATAAACATTTTGTTTTTTAAAGACACAACTGCTGAACCAGTACTTAGTTTAAAGCACACTCAGTAGCCCAGGCTGGGCTGGAACTCACTAGCCTAGGTTGACCTTGAACTCTTCTGGGATTATAGTTGCAGGCACTACATCTGGCTTAACCTGATTAATTTTGACTATGTTTTTAATATGGCCTTTCTACCATATAATCCCAAAATAAACTTGGGTTATCCATATGAACTAACTACTTGATTAAACATAGTGAAGAAGTTTACAAAAATTTGCTCGTGGGGCTGGAGAGATGAGCACTTGTTCTTGCAGAAGTCCTGGGGATTCAAGTCCCAGCAACACATAACAGCCCACAGCTGTCTATAACTCCATTTCTAGAGGATCCAACTCCTCTGAGCCTGAGGCCACTAGGCATGCATAGGAAGCTGAGGCAGGAGGATTGCTAGTTCCATGTCAAGCTGAAGTTATATACCAAGATCTTGACTCAAAAATAAAATTCTCCTTGCCTTACCCTTTTTGAATATACTGGTAGTTTACTGTATTTGTACATTGAAATGCTCTTAGAGCCCCAATTAAATATCATTATTCTTTCAAGAATTATAATTAAAGCTACTGTAATGCCACATACAAGTGTCTGTATGAACATGAGTCTCATTGCTCTGGAGGAAAATAGTGAGATATGTAGAATTACTGGTTTATATGGTGAGTTTATGTTTGATTTTATAAGAATCCAGAAAATATGGGGCCAGAGATATGGCTCAGCAGTTAAGAGTACATGCTGCCNTTGCAGAGGATCTGGATTTATTTCCCTATACCCACATGGTGGGCCACAACCATCTATAACTTCATTCCCAAGGGATCTGATGCCCTCTTCTGACCTCTGAGGGCACTAAGCATGCATGTGGTACACAGATATACATGCAGGCAAAACAGTCATANACACAAAATAAATAAAAATAAAAAATTTGTTTTAAAGATCTCACATAATTAGAGAAGTGAATACCATTGGTAGTATTTTGCCTAAGACAAATCACATTTTAAGTATGGGAAGTTACACCATTGCACTTTGACAGTAATCAGTAGACTATTATTGTGTAATGGTACTTCTTCTAGCAATTAAATTGCTCTTAAGATTTTATATGCCTGTAAGGTGACTTGGTTTTCCAATGGGAAAAAGAAGAGTCAAGCTAAACTGGAACAATAGGTAATGCCTAATCACCTGTCTCCACCAGAAAGGAAGCTCTGGGCTGGTGTGTATTCAGGACCTTGGGTTGGATCCCCAGCATGACCAAGAAGAACAGCTTTTAATCTAGGATAGCGAAACTCACTAACATGAAAAATTGACTGTTTTAAGTGACATAAGTTCTGACCTGAAATTGAATTTTTCCTTTCTCAGAATCCTTTATTTTTACTTTTATTCATGGGCTTGCTTATGTGGGAATCTTAACTGATAGGGAACCATTCACTCTTGTCCTGGTTTCTTCTCTGTATGTTACAGTGTGTATCCCCAGGATGAATTTCAAGCTAATGACATTAGATATTTATATTCAGTTGGATACCTTGTTTTCAGCAAAATGAGTTTATGGTGTGTTTTTCTCACAGCTGCTGTGTTCTTAACAATGGAAAATATCAATAAATGCTAAGTGATATGATTCAAAATACAAATAGGCTCATGAAACTAATCAAATACTCTTAACTGTGTTCATGTTCTGCTGCCTCCAGAGAGCCCCCTGCTTTACCAGCTAATTAAAGTAGCCTGTGACCTGCACTTTTCATTCGTGAGTGACAAGCCTATTGTGGGAGCTGTTTATCTTGCCCATGGCGGACTTGGGCCTTGTTTTCTAGGTCTACCCCTCCAGTTCATAAAGGCTGTTGTAGCACTTGGGAAGCAGATGGGACAGCTGTGAGGTAGCCACTAGCCTCAGATGTGGAGAGATGAGTGCTGTGTGATACTGACAGGAGATGTAGACTTTGGAGGCTTCTGCACAAGGTTTGACATGAATATTGGACATGTTTCACTCCTGAAAATTCTTTCTTCCAAACAATTTTTCTGTTGGTTATTAACAAATTCTAAGCATCTAGATGTCTTTTTTCCCCCTTCCTTAACCATTAAGAAAGTCTTTTTTCTAGAANGTGGTGTTCTGTGGAAACTTCAGGAGTGTTGTGAGCTTTGCATGTTTTGTATGAGTTCAGTTTGAACAATGCATTTAGAATCATCTGGGATGCCCAGTTCTGGCACGTCTTCACTGTTTGTAAACATGTCTCTCATGTCTTTTTCCAAACCTTACTTCCTATCTTGTCAAGAGGTAATGGAAATCAGTTTGGAGTGTTTGCTTTACAAGTGTTTTTCTAGCAGTTCTTAACACGGTGTTTAGATAGTTCCTGGGCTGTTTGTGTGCTCAGTTTGCCCTGGACAAAGNGGTGGTCTTACTGAGGTTTGAATTCTTAATGAAGAGCAGGTTCTAAATTTAATCTATAGTTCAACTTGTTGCTGAATCCAAGAAAATAGTGGACAGAGCTCGTTCCTGTGGTGTGTTTCTGGCCAGTGCTCCCCANTATGTGTGTGGAGTTGTCAGGTTTCTGGGCATTAATTCCACAGTACTAGGAGATCATTTATTGTTAGAATCCTTCCCCAATAGGAATGAAGGTTTTGAGACCAGTGAGATGGAGAAACTGCACCATCCACTGAAGACTCTCCCGAATATCTAGTGATTGTAAAGGTGCTAGGGGAAGTCTGAAATCAAAAGGCACTTGGAGGCAGGAGAGTTGTAACTGCTGGTTAAGGCACACTGGACTCCACTTGCTCTGAATGTAGGACATGTTAGACAACTGGCTATGATGTTTCCATGGACACACATAGGCAATAGACAAATGCTTTCTGAAGTCAGGGTTTCTCTGTTGAGGATTTCCTGGTTTTGGCTGTACCAAATTGTGAATATTTGATGTGTTGTACCCAGTTGCTTTATATTAATATTGCAACCTGAGTTGGGGTGGGGGTGGGGGGCAGCAGGGTGGGGGAGGGAGGGGAGTGGAATGAAGAAGTCTTTTGAAGACATCAGCTCACTGTGCTGAGAGAGGGACCAAACTCAAGGAAACCTCTGATCTATAAATTCAACTGCTGCATTTTTTTATAAATACATGTAAATGTCCTGTTGTAATATTTGATCTTGGAAATAAAAACAGAAACTTTTCAGTATTAGTTTTTTGTGTCATTGTTTTTGTCAAATAATGGATATTACTTTTCATTCATAGAATTCAGATTACAAAGGTTTGTCCTTAAATTCTCATGTTTGAGACACTTAAGTTATTTTTTTGAAACTTGGTTTCTCAGTACTTTGAAGCAGGGGGATCAGGTGTTCAAGGCCAGCCTAGGTTACATAGCAAGTTCAAGGTTAGCCAGGGCTACATGAAATCCTCTCGCAAAAACCAGCTGGGCATGGTAGTGTCCGCCTGTAGTTCAAACCTGTCTTCATAGCAAGTTCCAGGACAACCGGGGCTACATAGAGAGACCGTGTCTAAAAAAATCAAACAAAAATCAACAAAAAAACTAAGACACTTAGTTTTTATTGACAAGGGTTAGTTTGTATTTGTCAGATGTTGTTTGCCCTTGTTTTTTCGCCATTCTTAGTAATATAGTGAACTTTTGGATTAAAGTGTTATGAAAGCGTTGGGTTAGCTGTAAACCTTGAAAGTACAATTATATATTTAACAAATTTGGACAATGAAGTATTTACTCTTTCAGACCAATAATAATGACTAAAATCAGCTAAGATGGGTATGGTGGTATCTCCTTGTAATCCTAGCACTTAGAGGTGGAGACATCAGTAGTTCAAGGTCATCTTTAGCTACATAGCAAGTTCGAGGCCTGCCTGAGTTACATGAGATCTTACTTCAAGAAACAAAACCTAAAAACTCCATTTAAACAAATGAAGGGAAAATAATTACTAAATGGGCAAAAAGTCAGGAGATATCATGTTGTATAATGGCATTGTGGTTTTGCCTAACTCACCAAGGGTCAGTTTGTGCTTCTCCTTTATTTGGACTGTTAGTGTTGCTAAACACCTGTGATCCCTGCATTTTGAAGGCTGAAACAAGGACTGCTGTAAGTTAAAGGCCAGCCTGGGCTACAGAATGAAACCTTATCTCAAAAAGGGAACAGCAGGGCACTGGAGAGGTGGCTCAGCGATTAAGAGCAGCCAGTGCTCTTAACCAGGGGACCCCGGTTCAATTCCCAGCACCCACATGCCAGCTCACAACTGTCTGAACACAAGTTCCAGGAGATCTGGCACCCTCACACAGACATACATACACGCAAAACACCAATGCACATAAAAATCGTTTTTTTAAAAGTGAACAGCAAAAAAAAGATGTAAGAAGATGGTAAAGTAACAGTCTCTGTCCTCAAGGAATGGGTGAAACCAAAGATTTTACTAAGATATGAAAAGGAACCAGTTGGGGGATGTTGTTTCCACTAGAATATTGAGAGGATAGGGATAAGCATTGATGGAGTGCTATCTACCCTGTTCAAGGTTTAGTATCCAATATAGGAAAAGGGGAGGGAGCTAGATAGCATGTTGGCAAATTTATTTTCATACTGAGGCCTGACCTGAAGGAGCAGGAGAATAAATGCAAAGACTGGAGAGGGAAAGAGAAGTTGAGGTTCTGAGAGAGCCAGTTGTGTGGCATGTGAGTGTAGGGGGTGGATTGTAGAATGATGTGTACTTAGAGGCACTGGGAGGCAGAAAATGGAACTTACAGTTTGATCTGGGATGATGGAAAACATGAATGAGAAGTTTCTGGCAGGTGGGCACCTTGCTGAATGCATCAGACATGATTGGTAACAGCAGACTTTTTCTCTGTGCGTTAACTTCTGNTCATAGGCATAGCATAGGAAACTGGACACAAGAATGAAGCTACAAGGAAGGAGAGGTGAACTGGAGTTAGATCCAAGAAATACCCGGTATAGCTGGGGCTCAGTGCTGAGAGTGAATGAGCTTCCCTGGAGGGAAGTCAGGAAGGTCCAAAGCCTAAGGGTCACCCTGTAAAGAGATCTGTCCAGGAGGTACAGCTCGTGAGGGAGGAGAGATGCCAGTGAGGTGCCGGGGAACCGGGGGAGGATGTTCAAGAATCAGCTACATAGAATGCTGCAGGGCTCAAGTTGAAAGAGATGGCGAGGTATTCACTAGAGTCAGCCACTGAAAACCAAAAGCAGTTTCAGTGCGCTGGAAACAAAGCCTAGCTTGACTCGGCTCAAGTTTTCAAGTAATTTTATACCAAAGAAGGAAAAAACACCCGCACTTCCTCTTAGGTGACTGATGGTGTCTCTTTCAACCTCTTGAAACTTCCTTTTTTCCGCCCTTCAGTTAAAGGACTGTGCTGTCAGAGGAGGAGGATTAGTCAGTTAACTCAAGAAGACTGGAAAACAGCTGGCCTACTGGGCCTGTCTTTCCCCTTACCCTTCCTCCAAATCCTGTTGTCTTAACTTCCCCTTCTGTCTCAGGATCCCACCTACGTACCTCTGAGAATGGAACATCTGTCTGTCCTGTTTGTTCAAGGCCTTCCAGCCTTACGAAGCCTTCTATGGAATTAATCTTCCCATCTCAGCCCTATTCATAATTTGATTTGCAGATGCACTGGTGAAGTGAGATCTAGATGGAGTCTTTAAAAGCCAAATTCTGAGACTAACAGTCTGAAAGGATGGTGACCAATGCTCTGTTGCTTCCCAAAGCTGAGCTCCATGAGGAAACTGACCCAATGCTGGCCTTTGTAAACCTGGTTGTTGCAAGTATGTATGTAGTTTCTTTATAAAAATTTTAAAAGTTACGTTTATTTTGTGTGGGTGTGCAAGTGTCCCAGCACTTGAGTTGGGGTCAGAGGACAACTTGCAGGCATTGATTCTCTTCCACCATGTGGGTCCCAGAGATCTTTAGTCTTGAAGGCAAGTACCTTTGCCCACTGAGCCCTCTTGACAGCCTGTGGTATACAGTTCTTTATTGTGTTGTTTGTGAGATTAATCATTGAGTTGTCACAAATTGACCCTAAGGAGCAGTGACCCAGCTGCCATTACAAGCTCCCCACTCAGCTCTGCTCTTTAAGATTTAAAGCTAGTTACAGCCCTTTCCCCTGTTCCACAGGTCATGCTTTATTACTGCCCATACAAGCCAGGCAGTGATGGCACACACCTTTAATCCCAGCACTTGGAGGCAGAAGCAGGTGGAGTTCAAGCCAAGCCTGGTCTACAAAGCCAGTTCCAGGACAGTCATGGATACACAGAAAGACCATCTCGAAAAACCAAAAATAAATAAATACTGCCCATACAAAATTGTCAGCCATTGAGTAAGCCTTTGGGTTAGAAACAATGATACTAAAAAGCTGAGTGATAACTGGCAATTGGCGTTCAAATTATACTAATTGTCTAAATATATATGTTCTAACAGAAACCACATATATAATTCCTATTGCTAGGCTGAGATCTAAGAATAGAAGGAAAGAACTAAAAAGATACACTTTGTATCTTATTTTAAAATTGTGAGGGAGGCATTACTTTATAACAGAAAAAATGGGGGCTCAATAAACTGTGCTGGTTAGTTTTTATAAACTTTACACATATATAGTAACCTGGGAAGAGGAAACCTCAACTGAAGAATTGCCTCCATCAGGTTGGCCTGTGATCATGTTTGTGGGGGATTTTCTTGATTGGTGACTGTGGGAAGATCCACCTCACTGGTGGCAGTGCCATCTCTGGGCAGGTGGTCTTAGGTTGTATAAGAAAGCAGGCTGAGCAAGCCATACATAGCAGGCCAGTAAGCAGCACCATTCCATGGCCTCTGTTTCAGCTCCTGCCTTCAGGTTCTTGTCCTGCTTGGGTTCCTGCCTTGACTTCCCTCAGTAATGGACTGTAAGCCGAAATAAACCCCTTCCTCTCCAGTTGCTTTTAGTCAGTGTTGTGTCACAGCAGACTAGAACACTACCAAGTTCACACAGCTAATAGATATTCCAGCATGTCCAAGACTCAGGTCTTCCAGTGCCACGGTGTCACTGTTACCTCCAGGAAGAAACACCTTAACATAGAGTTGGAGCTGGAGGGAAAATACCTCAGACATCAGTGTGTGGACTACAGAGCATAGAGTCAAGACATGGATTTTTTTTCAGCCTTACTTCACTAACTGTTAACTTGGAGCAGGCCATATCCCACTGGCCTGTGATCTCTTTATCTGCAGAATGAAGCTAATGGAGTTCTTTTGCACACTTTGGACTTGTAAGGCTCCAATAAAATAATTTGTGTGTTTGTTTTAAAATCTGTATGTATATACATACATATATATATACATATATATACACATACATATATATGTATAGGGTTGGGGATTTAGCTCAGTGGTAGAGTGCTGCAAGGCCCTCGGTTCAGTCCTCAGCTCCAGAAGAAGAAAAAAGGACAAAAAAACCCCCACATATATGTGTATATGTATATATACATGCATGTCTGTGTGTATATGTATATACACACATGTCTATGTGTATATGTATCACTGTATGGAATGCCCATGGGGATCAGAAGAGTGAATGGATCCTCTAGAGTTTGAGTTAGAGGTGGTTGTGAGCTGCCTGACATGGGTGCTGGGGAACCAAGCTCAGGTTTTCTGGAAGAGCAGTAAGCAGCCTTTACCACTGAACATCTCTCTGGCCCAGCTTGTGTGCTTTGTAAGTTATGGGCTCGCTCTCGCTCTCGCTCTCGCTTGCTC
>LZPO01044190.1:243726-272667 GCA_001675575.1 Neotoma lepida
CCTGTTCCCAGAAGCCGTCTCCTTTCCGTCTCCTAGCATATCCTGTGTGACCTCTCCCATTGTTCCAGGATGCTGTCCTTTCCTCGTGTGATGGCCTGCTCACGGACCTGCTCCCGCTTCCTCGGGCTAAGCCTCGGGACTGCATCCCTGTTTGCTGTTGGGGCCAACATCGCACTCCTCTTTCCTAACTGGGATGTGACTTACCTGATGAGGGGCCTCATTGGCAAGCATGCCATGCTGGGCTCAGGGCTCTGGGGAGGAGGTTTCATGGTATGTGTCTTGGGTTCTGTGAGTGAGAATTCCCAAAGCCTCTTTCAGGGATGGAACTAGGAGGTGGTGGTGGTCAGGGTATTCCAACAGGTTGTTATTGGGTCCATAAACAGTCCAAGGAATAGAGGGACATGTCATGGGTTGCTGGATTTTAGCTTGGAACCAGGAAGACTAGATGAGTGTTAGCACCTACAGAATCAAAACGGGCTAAGTTCAACCTGGGCCCTAAGTCCATTTCAACAGCTATGTGCGGCAGCTAGAATTGCAAATCACCCAGCTCTTCTTTCAGACTTATTTATGTGTATGGCTGTTTTGACTGTATGTATGTATGTATGTATGTATGTATGTATGTATGTATGTGTACCATGTGGGTGCAGGAGCCTTCAGAGACCAGAAGAGGGTGCCAGATTCCCTGGAACTGGAGTTACAGAGTTTGTAAGCCACCGTGTGTGCTGGCAACCAAACCTGGGTCCTCTGAAAGAGCAGTCAATGCTCTTAACCACTGGGTTCTCTCTCCAGCCTCACTTGGTCTCCTCATAACACACTTCCCTGCTTTCCAGGTTCTCATGGCAGCGACTCTCATCTCTGTGACGGGCTACTTCAGTAAGAGTGCACCCTGTCTGCGAGTAAGCACCAACTCCTACTCTTTAACTGACTCTCATGGTCTCTACTCCAGAGGTAGAAGGCTCAAGGGGCAATTTTAGCTTTCAGGCTTGAAATCAGTCCCTAACTATGCCCTTTAACAACCCCAAACTCTTGGCAAGTGGCTTTGTTTTCCAGGCTCATCTGTAGGAAGGGAGTAGGTTAGGGCAAAGGAGGAAGTGGCTAATGAACCACAGATGTCAACATAAATGTGATAAGCTGTTATTTTCTCTGATACTGAATAATATGAATAGGATTTAAGTATGCAATAATTATATATCATTGATAGAAAATTTCCTGGCTATTTTTTTTTTATTTACTTAGTTATTTTTGGGTTTTCTTTTCTTTTTATTATTTGATTTTGTGTGTTTATGGTGTTTTGGCTGCTTGTATGTTTGTGTGCCATGTGTGTACCTGGTGTCTGTGGAGGCCAGAAAAGGGTGTCAGATGCCCTGGAACTGTAGTTACTTTTTGGTTGTACACTCTCATGTGGGTGTTGTGAATACAACTCGGATCCTCTGAAGAGCAGGCAGTGCTCTTAACTGCTGAGACATCTTTCTCCAACCCCTCTTTGGGCTTTCTTGAGACAGGTTTTCACTATGTAGTTTGGAGTTAGCTTTGAACTTGTTATCCTCCTGCCTCATCTCCCCAGTGCTGGGATTATAGGTGTGAAGCACTCTGCTGGTGCTTGGCTAGGTTAATATATTCNTAGAGGGCTGGGGCTGGGCTCAGTGATAGCGCATTTGCCTAATGTGCATGAAGTGCTGGAGTGAATTTTCAGCACTAAAACAACCAGCCAAGGAACAAAACAAACCACACACATGTACCCCTCCACACACACGCAGACACCTGTTCATATGTGTGCACACACAGACAGACTTTTTTTCTTACCATTAGAAATAATCCAACCACCGATTTATAATCTAATTCTTCTACTCTACAGATAATGACAGGACCAGAGTAAATGTGCATTTTATTAATTGCAGCTGCATCTGTATAGATTTTCAAATAACCTGAAGCCCCGTGTGGTGGCTCACCCTTTTTAACACCAAATTTGGAAGGTGGAGACAGGAGAATCAGGAGTTCAAGGTCATCCTGGGCTATGTAGTTGTGATCACCCTGGATTCCATGTATGTGTGTGTGTACATATGTATGTATATCATATATACATATGCATATATGTTGTTCTAGTTTGCTTTCTATTTCTGTGGTAAACATCGTGAACAAAGCATCTTAGGGAGGAAAAGGTTTATTTCATCTCACAGCTTCCATGTCACAATCCACCCCTGGGGGAAATCAGGGCAGGAACTCAAGGCAGGAACTGAAGAGGAGGCTGTGGAGGAGTGCGGCTTATTGGCTTGCTTCCAGGCTAATGGTCAATTACCTTCCTAATACCTCCCAGGACCACCTGCCCAGGGCAGTACCACCCACAGTGGGCTGAGCCCCCCTACTTCAGTCAACAATCAAGAAAATTCCATAGACATGCCTAAAGGCCAAGCTAATGGAGACAGATCCCCAGCTGATGTTCCCTCCTCCCAGGCGGATTGTAGCCTGTGTCAGGTTGGCCTGGAACTGGCTCTTTAGACCAGGCTGGCCTTGAACTCAGAGATCTGCCTGCCTCTGCCTCTTTGGTACTGGGATTAAAGGCATGTGCCACCACTGCCTGGCTGAGTGACTAGNTTTTTTTTGTTGCTGTTGTTTGCTTTTTTTTGAGACAGGGTTTCTCTGTGTAGTTTTGGAGTCTGTCCTGGAACTCACTTTGTAGACCTGGTGTGACTGGCTCTTAATCTTGGGTGAGCATCAAATTTTCTGAAGCATTTGTTAAAACACAAATTGCTCTGTCTCACCTTGAGTGTCTGACCCAGGAAGCCTGGAATGGATTGGAGAGAGTCTGCATTTCAACTGTGCATTCCCAGGTGATGTGTTAATGCTGCGTTAGGACAGACTGACAGATTCTGAGTCCTCTAACATCTGAGCCAGCTCCTCGTCTGCTTCCTTCCTCCCTTTCATGTTTGATTTGAAAATGAGATCAAGAGTGGGAATTTGAGTGGCTTTAAAACCGATAGCTTGTCATTAGAGGAGAAAAGTGGACCTGTGTTAAGCAATTTGCCAGTTCAGGGCTGAGTCACTGCAGTAGACAAGCAAGGAGGTATCAACCTGCTAGAGGGTCCAAAGACCCTGTGCAGTGAGGAGATGCAGATCCATGTGTTTGTCTGTCTGTCTGTCTGGCCTTTCTCAACAATTTCTTCTTAGACACCTCAGCAGCCACCCTTGGACATGTTTTAAAGGAATGTGTCACCTGCACCCCTCCCCATGTAGGGTGGGAGAATGCCTGGCCACCAGAGAAGTTAGAGTTGGCCATGTCACCCCACCAACCCTCCGACCACAGCTCTGTGTAAGCTTTGCCTCCTGCCTCCTCTACAGATGCTCATTGCTCTGCTGTCAAGTGGCCTGGCTCTCTTTGGAGCCTTGGTTTGCTTTGTCACTTCTGGAGTAGCCTTGAAAGATGGTCCCTTTTGCATGTTNGATGTCTCACCCTTCAATCAGACACAAGCTTGGAAATTCGGTTATCCCTTCAAAGACCTGCCCAACAGGTAATGGTTACCCTCACAAGCACAGTTTCCTGACATGGGCCAGGGGAGCCCCAACCCTGTGTTTTCTATTGGAGTTCCTTGATTGGCTATTTTTGTTTATTCCCCCACCCATGACCCCCTTATTCTTGGGGCTAGGAATTATCTGTACGACCACTCACTCTGGACCTCCATCTGCCTGGAGCCCTCTAAGGCCGTGGTTTGGCACGTGGCCTTCTTCTCCACCCTCTTGTGTATCAGCCTCCTCCAGCTTCTCCTGGTGGCCATCCATCTCATCAATAGCATCCTTGGCCTGTTCTGCAGCTTCTGT
Organism: Neotoma lepida; assembly: GCA_001675575.1. NCBI lineage: Eukaryota > Metazoa > Chordata > Mammalia > Rodentia > Cricetidae > Neotoma > Neotoma lepida. Next base: position 247,540 of record LZPO01044190.1, read on the forward strand.
GAGAAGTGCTAGGTAACGGATGTCCTTTCATGAACTAGTGTTCTCACTGCACGCTTCCTCCAACCCTTTCTGCAAAAATATGGTGTGAATTCCTTTTAGGCCTTCCTATACGATACCAGCACTTTCTTGCACACAGGGGGAATGATACAATAAAATGAAAGTCATGCTGTATACTTTGAAGATGACACAGTAATGGAAAGAACAATGAAGTCACTGCTAGTGTAGGGAGGAACTTTTAACTCAAAATGATTGCATTTCAGCCTCTTGACAACCCCATAAAAGTTGGCCACATGATAAGACAGACAAGCTGAGACTCTCAGACACACAACTTCATGACCCCCTTATATACCCCAATAATAGGTTTCTCCACTGATGCAGTAAGCCAGATCAAGCTGCATTGAAAAAGTAAAAGAACAGGTTTATTTGAGCAAAGCAACTCCAGGGTGAGTTCTCTGGTCCCAGAGATCAAGGCCAGAGAAGTCATGCACCTGAACTAAATAAAGCAGGGACGTTATATAACCTGTAGGCAAGGGGTGATGATGTGTCTACCACAAGCTGGGTTTGTGTCCAAATATGGTCAAAAACTGAACGCTTTAGGCAGGGACTTGGGCTGCTGGCAACTTCAGGGGAGGAGCTGCTGTAGCTGCCAAGAATGTGGAACTGAACTTTTTGGTGTCTTTGAGGGTGGGGTTTGGAGAGAGAGAGAGATGGGGCTTCTCAGATCNTGCAGGAGTGAGCTGGAAGTTCCAACCAAACACCCTCAAATTCTAAATTTAAGTTTACCACTGTAATAGACAGAATTGTGTTTCCTCAAAATCATAGAGGGGAACCCTTATCACCAAAGTGACTCTATTGGAGACAGGGCCTTATATGGTAATCAAGGACACATGAGGTCATAAAGGTGAGGTCCTGATCCAGTAGGATTTGNATCCTTACAGGAAGAGCAAGGGGCTGGGCATGGTAGAGTCAGAAAGATCATCAGTTCTAGACCAGCCTGGGCTACATATTGAGACCCTGTCTCAAACAAACAAAAAAGACTCAGGAGGATGAGGCAGGGGGATGGGGAGTTCTGGGCAGATTAGAGAGAACCTGTCTCAAAATAATAGGGCCAAGGATGCAGCTTACTCTTTCAACAGAAGCAAAGTTCTAGGGTCAGAGTCCAATACTGGAAAAAGAAGAAAGGGAGGGAGGGAAGGAAAAACGGAGGGAGGGAGTAAGGGAGGGAAGTACTCCATGAAAGGAAGTTACAGATCACCATGCATATTAAGCCAATGAAGACTATTAAGAGTATACTGGGTCTTTNATTAGCTGCTNATTAAGAGCAGGCAAGTGCCTCAGAAAAACTCTTGGTAGAGAATCNAGGATAGAGTTCTTAAAGTCTAAAGGCTGCAATCNTATCCTACCAGGTGCAGGTGGACCCTTTTCCAGAAGGGAGGGAGGGAGGAGCCCTTTGACTTGTAAAACATCATACAGATGTCAGTTCTTAGAGAAATGGTTCCATTGCATCTGTCCCTCTCCTAGCAGGGAAGAAGGAACCTTTGACCGATAAAACGTCCTGGAGCATCCTTTATCAGAAGGAGGGAGAACCCTTTGTTTACATGCAAGATGAGACTCCAGAGAGGAGGTGTGGGGTCATGGTAAGCTGACCTTTCCTAAGCCATTTCAAAAGAGGGACCAATGAAGGTGACTCACTGGATGAAGATGCCTGCTGCTAAGCCTGAAGACCTGAGCCTTAATCCCCAGGACTCACGTGGTAAAAGGAAAGAACAGACTCCTTTAAATTGTCCTCTGACCTCTACACACACACACACACACACACACACACACACACAGAGTGGCACATGCACAACTCCTACCCCCATACACAAATAAATAAATGTAATTTTTAATTTAAGATTTGTTTTATTTTATTTGTGTATATGGATGTTTGGCCTGTATGTGTGTCTNTGTACTTGCATGCATCTACAGAGGCCAGAAGAGGGTGTGAGATTCTTTGAGATTGGATTTACAGCTAGTGTGAGCTACCATGAGGGTGCTGGGAATTGAGANGTGAGTCCTCTGGAAGAGTAATTGTGTTCTTAATCACTGAGCCATCTCTCCAGTCTCTAGCCCCAATTTTCTTAAAGGATGAGAAGGAGAAGGAGGATGGGGTGTGTGTGGAAGGGTGGGGGCCCAGCTCTCACTTGTTACATGAGAACAAAGAAAAGGCCCCANAAGGACCGAACAAGAGTCAACCATCTGCAACCCGAAGAGACAAACCTCCATAGAAATCTAATCTGCTGTGACCTTGATCTTCAATTTCTAACTCACTGAACTGGGAGAAAATATGGACATGGTGGTTCAGGCTTCTAAGAGCAGCACTCAAGAACCTGAGGCAGGAGAATCATGAATTCCATGCCAGTCTTGGCTGAATAGAGAGACCTTGGCTTAATAAAGCAACAACTACAGACTTCTGTTGACTAGTCGACCCAGACTGAGGAAATCTGTTGGAGTGGCCCTAGCAGACTAACAGACCAGGGTTCTTTGCAGTAGTATACAGTAGAGTTCAACAAGTAGTGTATTCTGGGTATCGACTGTATGCCTGCACAACTGCACATGCTGTAAATCCAATCCACAGGTACCCAAGACAAGCTCCTTGCCCTTGGTCCTTGCCCTGCCCTGCAGACTGGTGGTCCACTTATCATAATTTGGACCTGATATGGTAAGAACTGTGTTAGCATTGAACACAGGTGCCAAAGAGCTCAGAGGAACAGTGAGCTCTAGAGAAAGCCTAAGGAAGGCTTTGGTTGCTTCTGAGCTGCTGGTATTTGGAAGAGTTAGTCCAGCAAAGAGGGGTGAGAACAGTCATTCTCTATTGTTGTGAAGACACACCATGACCAATGCAATTTATAAAGTAATAGTTTACTGAAGCTTACAGTTACAGAGAGTGAGTCCATATGATCACCATAAGAGAAGCATGGCAGCAGGCAGGCAGGCATAGTACTGGTGCAGTAGCTCAGAGTTTTGTATCTTATCTGAAAGTCTGGAGGCAGAGAGAAAGAGACTAGGCCTGGCATGAGCTTTTGAAACCTCAAAGCCCGCCTCCAGTGACACACCAACAGTGGCACGCCTCCTAATCCTTCCTAAACAGTTCACCAACTTCAGACCAAATATTCAAATATATGAATCTATGGGGACCATTCTCATTCAAACCACCACAGTGTCAGATTACAAGCTTGTCTATAGATGCAAGGCTCATTTGGGAAACAGGGCTGCTGCTGTTGAGCCAAGGGACTCAAGAGGCTGTGAGCACGACCTGGTGGGGGCTGTGTACCCTGCCTGGTGGTCTTTCTCCACAGACCTCAGTATGCTGGCCAGTGCCAGGAGGAAGGCATAACAAGCCAGTCAGATCATGAAGAATCTTACTACAGGCAACGTAGTTTGAATGCTGGAGGACAGACATAGGAGCCACTGAAAGATTTCATAGGGACATAGGAAAGCCACTCTGAGGCATTCCAAAGGATGGTCAGGGAAAGTGGGGTTTGGGAGTTAGAACCAGGAGACCAATCTAGGCTCCTTGAATGAGGTCTTTGTTTCTTGTTTTGAGATAATTTCATGTAGCTCAAGCTGGCCTCGCCATGTAGCTGGGGTGATCTTGTACTCCTGATCCTCCTGCCTCCACCTCCTAAATGTGCCACCATGTCTGGCTGAAGAAGGTAGTTCTGAACCAAAACCTGAATAGTAAAATTAGTCTCTACTGAAACTTGTAACAGGATATTTCCCAGCAACTACCCCTTCTGAATGTCATAGAAGACATTTTGGAACTTTTTTTTTTGCCCAGACAAGGTTTCTTTGTAGCTTTGGATCTCTTCTGATGAGGAGATTGAAGGACTATAAAGCCAGAGGTGATGGCTGACTCCAAGGAAACAGTGTCTTCCAGACACAACAGGACTGAGACACATAGAAACAGAGACTGTGGTGGCATGCACAAGACCTGCAAAGGTTCAGGCCAGACAGGGTGCCAGCACTGACAGATAAAAAATGAACTCAGGCTTCTACCCCTAACCAAGAAGCTATCTGCAATTGATACCCTCTAGCAAAGGAAATTAGTTTCCTCCAGTGAGACTCACTGGGAATATTAAACACACTTCAGGGTAGACTCCATGCCCAGGAATAGTTGGTCAACACAAAATGAATGTGTCAGGTCCAAAGGAAACTCCAATTCCCCCAACTCCAAAAGTCAGGTCAAATATCCAGAAATGATCTTAACATGGACTATAGGAGGATTTCTGGAAATTAGATAAAAGCCAGCATTCCTCAGGAACTTGTGAAACCGGTTCCCATTGGCCAAAACAAGTAGCTCCCCTTATCTCTAGCACAAGGGGCATATGGTTGCCTGTGGGGCCTATCAGCATGTCAAAGTGCATGAGGGCTCCAGGCTCCCTCAGCGTCACAAGTACCTGTTACACATTTCAAAGTCCATGTAGCATCCTAGTCCTTCTCCCCTCCTCCCCTTCCCTAAACTCCATCTCCTAGGCTTCCCTGCCCCCAGCTACTCATTCTTATAACCCTGCTATTCTTGCTGTAGTCTCTCTCTGTTCTGCTCCTGCTTCTCCCACCACATTTTCTCTGTTCCCTGTTCCCTGCTATTCTTCCCTCTCTCACAGATGGCCCTTGCCATGCCCAGTCTGCTGACCATCTTCTTTCTTTCTCTGCTCTAGACTCTTTCAGATGTCTCTGGCTGTTTTCTTCTATCTACAGTAAAAACCTTAACCTATCATGGAGCAGTTGTGTCATAGTTTACACAGACACCAATGGCATTTTGGTATACTTTTTGCTTTGTTTTGCTTTGTTTTGGGTATATCTTATCAACCTATACGCTATAGAACAGGCTGGCCACAAACTCCTAGATCTGCCTGCCTCTGCCTCCAGAATGCTGAAATTAAAGGCATGTGTCACCACACCTGGCTTTTTTTTTTTCCAAGAGAAAGGGCCTTGAGTCGGGGGTGAGGTGGAAAGTGTATTCAAGGGAGACAGTAAAGAAATTGCCAAGATGACATGATTAAGGTCTTTATTACAGGTAAGAGAGAACAGCCTGCCGGGCGGTGGTGGCGCACGCCTTTAATCCCAGCACTCGGGAGGCAGAGGCAGGCGGATCTCTGTGAGTTCGAGCTCTTATACACATCTAGATGTGTATAAGAGACAGCTCTCTGGTGTGGTTAAGGAGAAGGTTTTTATTGGAGACACGAGAGAGAACAGAGACAGAAAGAAGCAGTCATGGCCCATAGACTGGACATGGCCAGAGCTATCTGTGTGGGAGCCTGGTGACCAGTATACACTTTGATATGCTGATAAGAGCTTGAGAAGACATGTCCTTTCTGCCAGAGGTAAGGGAACCGGTTTCACAAGTTCCTGAGGAATGCTGGCTTTCATCGCACAGCCAAAATCCCTATAATCCAGCTTGAGCTCATTTCTGGATATTTGGGCTGCGCTTTAGGATTTAAAGAATTAGAGTTTCCTTTGGATCTGACAGGGAGGCGCGGAGGATCTGGTAGAATTGGCATAGGGGGTAAGCATAAGAATATAGATAAAAAAAATTCAATTAAAAAAACTTGCCTCAGAAAATAAAACAAAAATTATATATAAAGTCTACTTTTGTCTCCTTTTAACTCACAAGTTGTCCAAAACCAGAAGGGACATTGTGCATGGATGTGACTCGGTAGAGTTCTAGCCCCAGAATAAAACTTGGCACGGTGGTGCATGCCCGTTATCCAAACCCGGGGAAGTCAAGGCCGGAGTTCATGGGCACCTTCGGCTACTACCGAATTCGAGGCCAGTCTGAGCTACATACACCCTGTTTCAAAAAAACAGAAACAGAAGAAACAAAAGTAAGTTAGGCTGGGTTTGGTCCTGCGGCTTGCGAGCTACAAGAGGGTGGTAGGTTCCCTCACTACTTACTAGACTCCCAGGCACCATTTGGTGCAGTCAGTGCGCAGGCGCAGAGAGGGGGCGGGGGCTATGGCATATCACGTGTGCGACCGGTTGCCGTGGGGACGCGCTTCGGGACCTCCGGGCCGCAGCAACCGCCTGGGCCTTACACTGGAGATCCGTTGGCTCCAGACGCGAAATTATGGCCGTGTCCACTCGCGGCCTCTCCTTGTCGGCCGGCGCCACCGAAGGCTTGTTCGAGGCCGACAGGAACTCAGGGGAACCCGAGAACACCTACATTCTGAGGCCCATTTTTCAGCAAAGGCGCGTAGCGGATGGGGCACGGCGGGCGCTGTCGGTCAGGAGTAGGGCTCCGACTATGCAGTGTCGCCTAGGAGACGCGGAGAGGGGCGGGGTTGGGCAGGCTTTGGCATTCCGACGTGGCGACTTTTCCATCGCCTAGCGCTGCAGCGGGATTGGCAGGTCTTCCCGGGAGCCCTAGATTAGCGTGTGGGAGAGCTTGACCTCTCGGAGGCTTTAGGGGATGCGCACGGGGGACAGGAAAAATAGAGGCTGGTGCTACTGTGCACTTGTGGTCAGAGGACAAATGTAGGAATTGGTTCTGTTCGGTTCTTCCATTATGCGCATCTTGGCTGCAAGGGCCTTTACCAGCTAAGTCATCTCACTGGGCCCAAGAGAGGATTTTTTTTTTTTTTCTCGGAGAGGAGGGGTTGTACATTGGTGAGGTGCTGCAGAGATAGTTCTGTCTGTCATATTCAAAGAGTCATTGCATATTGTGGTCCCAGTGGTGGAAATTTGATCTCAGTATTGGAGAAACAGCCTCTGGAACTCCCTGGCCAGCCCAGCCTTACCTGAAAGTCCTAGTGAGAGACCCTGCCTCAAAACCAAGGTGAAGGACTGGCGGTATATCTCAGTGGTTTAGAGCACTGGCTACTCCTTCAGAGGGCTGGGACTGGGGTTCAGTTCCCAGCACCCACATGGCAACTTTGAACCATCTGTAACTATAGTTGATCAGATGCTGTCTTCTGGCCTCTACAGGAATACATGCAAACAAAACACCATAAACATAAAATATAAATAAATCTTTTTTAAGAAAAGGTAGAGATAGGCCTATATGTGATAACAACTTCATGCAGCAATTTCCCCATGGATATATAAAAATGTATGTTCAGTTACCTTAGTAAATATTCTAAATGTATAGAATGACACTGAGCTGTGTTTCTCTTGTAAACAGTGCAGAATGGGGTTAGTAACAGATATGTACCAACAGTCCTACGAGTTCATATGAGACTTGTCTGCAGAGAAGCTTAGCATTTTATGAAGGATGGGAAGAGCATAAGCAGGGGCTGGAGAGCAACTAAGAGCTTTTGCTGCTCCTGCAGAATACCAGGTTTGGTTCTCAGCACCCACATGACAGCTCACTACTGTTTGTAACTCCAAGGGCAGCAGGCGTTACATGTGCTGCACATACATACACAGAGGCATAAAAATAAATAAAATCATAAAGATGGAGAAAAAGCTTAGGTGGACCAGTGAGATGGCTCAGCTGGTAAAGGCACTTGACTTCAAACCTGATGACCTGAGCTCAGTCCTGGACCTAGGTAGTGAAAGAGCCAACTCCCACATGTATGCCATGAACAAAATAAATGTAAGGAAGAAAGGCTTAAGGAAAGAGGTAAATAGCAACACTGAGCAGGGGCAGTGCTAGGGACTGAAAATGGAGCCTCATGCATGCAAGGCAAGTTCGTTACCACTGGGCTGCATTCCCAGTAGTTCACTTATTTATTTTTTGGTTTTTGAGACAGGGCTTCTCTGTGTAGCTCTGGCTGTCCTAGAACTCATTCTGTAGACCAGGCTGTCTTCCATCTCACAAAGATCCACCTGCCTCTGCCTTCTGAGTTCTGGGACTTAAAGATGTGCACTACCACCTCCCAGCTACATACAGTATTTAAGGTTACTGATAACAAAAGGCTGACGTCTGAAGGCATGTTGGGGTTCTGAGCTGACATTTAGATATTCTCAAATTGTTTGACTTTAGGTTTAGACCCTCTGTGGTTAAAGACTGCATCCATGCCGTGCTCAAGGAGGAACTGGCAAACGCTGGATATTCTCCAGATGAAATGCCTCATCTCACAAAGCATCTGTCAGAACTCATTAAAGATAAACTAAAAGGTAACATGGGCTGTAGCTGGAAATGATGTTCCCTTCAAACACCCAGTTCTACCCATTTGTCCCCCCCTCCCTTTTTTTTTGAGTCAGGATTTCTCTGTATTCCTGGCTGTCCTGAAAGTCACTCTGTAGACCAGGCTGGCCTTGAACTCAGAGATCTGCCTCCTGAGTGCTGGGATTAAAGGCGTGCGCCACCACTGCCCACCTGGCACCCTGCCCCATCTTTGAACCCAGGACATGAATTATACATTCTGTTAAAGACAACANTTTTTTCAGTGTCTAGAATNCTNTAATTATTTGATGACTTACTCAGGTGGGACTTTGCAGACTGTAGGANAGAGTNAAGAAAGCATCATAGGGAACCAATGTCCGAGAAACCCAAGATTTCGGAAAGGCCTCCTTTCCCTCATAATTATTGCTTGCTTTTTCCCATATAGATTGTTAGTCTGGTGTTCAGTACCCTCCCAGGCTGTCCCAGGCCCACTTCTTGCTGGATCCTTAACTGCTTTTCTTATTCAGCCCTCCACTCTTGCCAAACATACAGTTTGTGCTTTTGTCTCTTGCTAACAAATGCTTTTTGAGACAGGGTCTCACTGTGTAGCTCTGCTGGCCTGGAACTTGCTCTGTAGACCAGGCTGGCCTGGAATTCATAGAGATCCACCTGCCTCTGCCTCCTCAGTGCTGGGAGTAAAGGGATGTGCNACCATGCCCATTTTTAATGTTACACCATCAGAAAAGTTACTTCCTTCTATCTGTGCCNTCCCCCTTTTGTACTGTTAGGAATGGAGCTCAAGGCCTCCTGCATGCCAGGCAAGTGTTCTGCCATGAAGTCAGAGTCACAAACCCAGCCCTCACCTCCTTTTTATTTTTTCCCTTCTTTTCATTTTTTTAGTAACATGTCACCATTTTGATTCCATTGAGGCCACTCTGTAAGAGTAGAGGATTTGTCCTCAAAACAATATTCCATTTTCATCTAATGTATGAAAATGGCAGATACTCACAGGATCTTTACTATTGCAATACTCACATGATAACTATAATGCTACATTTCTTGTGTAGTGTATACACTCAATGGAAAACAAGAGGCATTATTAGCAACAGCAGGTTGAGAAGTTACACGTGTCCTAGAAATAAACGCTGGGGTACCAGGATATGTTGATGACACAGTTAGTGAATATTAATTGAGGTTTCTTTTAGGACATTCCATTCATTACCAAAGAAAGCACTCTAGGCACATATTTATAATATCTGTGCTGCTATGTCACAAAACTAGTCATGCTTAGCCAGCTGAAATGAGCGAGTGCTCCAGTGCCTCACAGTCAAGTGCAGCTATAAATAACACCGAGAAAGAAATCGCCAGCTGGAAATACTTTGAAGGCATTCAATTAGCTTACCCTTTATAGTGTTTCCTTTTGTTTTTTTGTTTTTTACGACAGCGTTTCTTTGTGTATCCCTGGCTGTTCTGGAACTCAATCTGTAGACCAGGCTGGCCTTGAACTCAGAGGTCTGCCTGTCTCTGCCTGGCAGGTCAACAGTTCTTAGTGTCACCTACTCAAGCTGTTGCTTTTCCATTCATGCTAAATATCTGTAAGTTTATTTTTTCTTTATTTCTTTATTTTTTTTTCCAAGATAGGTCTTCCTCTGCCCAGGCTGGCCTCAAACACTAGGTGATCCTCCTGCCTCATACTCTTGAGTGCATTTTCACATATTTACAAGCAGCTTCTTTTGATTTTGTGTTTTATGTCATAATCACTCGTGTGTGTGTGTGTGTGTGTGTGTGTGTTTTGTGTGTGTGTAAAGCTCTTACTATAGTAGAATATTTGGGATGGAAAAATGGCAGAGTGATTGAGAGCAGTTGCTGCTTTTGCAGAGGACTGGGGTTTGGATCCCAGCACTCACATGGTAGGTAATTCATGACTCCAGTTTGAATGGATCTGGTGCTCTCTTCTGGCCTCCATGGGCACCAGGCAGGTTCATGGTGCATATATATACTTGCAGGCAAGACACTCATCTACATAAAAATAAATTTTTAAAAAAGCCTTTTATTGCTCCTTCAGAATGACGGCATCAGGGCTAAGCNTTGAATGTCCCACTTATGTTTCTGTGCCATTAGGTATTCAGAGAGAAGAGGGAATCTCAGGTGAGTGTGCAAGTGTTGGTAAAACAATAATTTGGAGAGCAGGGTGGAGGTGCCACCTGTAGTTACAGCACTCTGGAGGCTGAAGCAGGAAGATTACTGAGAGTGTGAGGTCAGGGGGGGGCTGCACTGAGTTCATGGCTCTAACAGAACAGACCAACAACAACAAAAAACACAACTTGGGCTCTTTTGTAAGCATTTGTTGAAGCTGCTCCTGGACGGTATCTGTAGTCCTCAGGTCCTTTGTCCAGTTTACTGTGCTGTTCTGCATCCTGACCTTGAAATCCTCTTCCTGCAGCCTCCTGAGTGCTGGGTTACATGTGCAACCTTTCCTTCCTCTCCACCTTAATGCCTAGCTTACAGTTTCCTGAAGATCCCCTGTTCTCACCATTTACCTAGTTTATTGTTTAATTTATATGCATGTGTGCACCCATTGAACAGGGCATCCAATTCCCTGGAGTTGAGGAGAGAGATGGTTGGTTGTGAGGTGGTTGTGAGTGCTGATGTGAGTTCTGAGAATCAAGCTCTGCTCCTCTGTGTGAGCAGCAAACATCCTGCACCTCTGAGGCATCTCTGCAGTCCCATTCTCAAGGCTTTGTGTTGTTATTCCCTCTCCATGGAATGAAGAACTCCCTTTACCTGGCAAATTCTTACTATCTAGCACATTTTCTATGAAGTCTTTTCTGATCCTGTGCCGCCCCCCACCCCCACATCCCAAAACAGTGAAGACCTCCCAGCTCTGATACACCTTGTGTATCAGATACATGCCACTCCTGAAATAAATGTTNTTTTTTTGTCTGCCTTTGAGTTCTGTTATGAGCTCTCTGGTCCCCAAGGCAAGAAGAATGTTTTCTTATTTCTGTAACTTGAAGGGCAATCTCAGAGAGGGGCCAAGGTTCCCTAAAGACCCTTGTGTACCAGCACTGGGCTAAGAGCTCTATGTGTCATTTATACCTTACCTCAGCTCACCTTACAGAGGTCTAACAACTGAGAGCATCTCTTTAACAGACTGAAGACATTTAGAGGGAAAATTAGGCTCCAAGGTAGGGTTTATCTCCAGGTCTCAGACCCCTAACCTCACTGTCATACTCCTNAAGTACCCATAGACTGAGTGCTTCCGTCTATTCTAGAAGAATCTGTGTTCCGCAGGACATTTTACTACATACTGGAATAGAGATAACTTCCTTTTCTTTTCCTTTCTAGAATTGGGATATGACCGGTATAAAATGGTGGTGCAAGTAGTGATTGGAGAACAGAGGGGTGAAGGAGTATTGTGAGTAGATGGTTTTTCCTGTCANATCTGTGTTCCTTGGGAGTTATCTATTGTGTGGATAGCTAATTCAGGAAGCCTTGTCTTTGCAAGAATGACAAGGATGGTTTAACAGAGGCAGCTGTGAACTGAAGAGGTTCTGGCAGCTGAATAGTAAGGCTAACAGTCTGGATGGGTCCCAAGATTGAAGTCCTTAGAGTCACCTCTTATTTAGTCATGACACTCTTGTTGCATGCTCTGTACTTGGATGTGCTTGCATGCCAGCATTACTTAGCAGCCCTTGTCAGCAGGGCCGGACTCTGACATCCTGACAATTCATGTTATTATTATTACTTGGTTTGTAGTCTGTGGGGTGGCGATGTTGGACTTAAAGCCTTGCACATAGGAAGTAAGTGATCTACCACCTCACTATAGTCTCAGCCCCCACAAATCTAGACCCGTCTTCAGAACAGTATTTTATATTCCCAAATTACACTGATTTGGGTTGACTTTGTTAGATGTAGTCAGGCCAACNTCCAGAAAGTACTGGGAGGCTGGAGAGACAGCTCATACTTAAAGGCANCTGCCATCACGCCTGACGACCCAAGTTTGATCTGTGGACTCGCCTTAGTGGAAAGAGAGAAGCAGCTCTCAGTAGTTGCCCTTTAACCTCCATTTCATGCCATGGTGCACAAGTTCCTTCCCTTCATCCTTTCAAGACATTGTATAGGGCCAAACACTCAGGAGGCAGAGGTAAGAGAATCTCTGTGAGTTTGAGGCCAGCCTGGTCTACATAGTGAGCNTCAGGACGGCCAGAACCATAGAGAGACCCTGTCTTTAAAANAAGAAAAAAGAAACCATTATCTAAAATTTGATTATATGCATAAGTTCAGGAACTAAAGACTACTCTTTGATTTTGCTTTATTAGTTATAAATACAGTCTGATGTTGTATTTATGGCCCTACTACCCCTAATGGTATTTTCAAATTCTAGTTTTGTTTTGTTTTCTGAGACAGGGTCTCATTGTGGCCAAGATTGGCCTCAAGGTCATTTTGTGGCTAAGGATGACCTTGAATTCTAGATCTTGTACCCCCGCTTCCCAGGATTGGGGATTACAGGCTTGCAAGACTGTACTTGACTTTTGTTTGTTTTTGAAACAAGGTCTCACTCTGTTGCTCTGGCCTTTCCAGTAGCAACCTTCCACAGCTTCCCAAATGTTGGTTTTACAGGTTTGAGCCTCCTAATGATGGTCTAGTCAGAAGACTGAATTCTAGCTTGGAGTTGGAGTTGTCCCTTTCTTGTATAGGTCTTTTCAAATGACCAGATTGGATGAAGTATTATGTTGGGTCCTTTGCAAGACCTCTTTTCCAATTATTCTGCAGGAATTGAGCACACTGAGCGTCACCCACAAGTGTCCTAGCTGAAGCAATTATAATGGAGGGCTGCTCCAAGTACCAGAGACTTGGAGAGATTGACTCCTGTAGTTGTCAGGCAGCCAGTTGGGGTGCTGAGGTGGCTAGAGCCCTAGCACCCTCACCTTTAGCTGCAAGCAGCCACACCCGTGACTCCTGTCCTTCCTGGTTGTCCAGCATACTTTGCTTTACAGATACTCTTCTCTATGTGCCATGGGAAGGTTTGGAAGTGTGGACCTCTGAGATTGTAGGGAGTGAACTTGCTTGTGGCAGATGCATAGTTCAGATGGACACTGCTGACCAGTCTTCATTGCCATTTCAGCATGGCTGCTCGGTGTTTCTGGGATGCAGACACTGACAACTATACTCATGATGTCTTCATGAACGTAAGTCTTTGAGAAAGTCCTTTCTCCTGTCTGGGGACATATGGCCATTATATATCAGCTTACTGCTAAAAGGGAGGATACTGTAGTATTTTTGAGACACATCTCTTAGATTTCTGGATAAGGTACTTTTACTGAAACTTTTTTTTGAGACAGAGTTTCTCTGTGTAGCTATGGCTATCCCGGAACTGTAGATCAGGCTGGCCTTGAACTCAGGGATCCACCTGCCTCTGCCTCCCTAGTGCTGGGATCAAAGGTGTGTGCCATCATTGCCCAATATTAGTGATTTTATTTTAAATTTTACTATTTTATTTGTGTAAGTACTACAAGCAGAATTCATAGACACTTCTACTTAAAGCAGGAAAGTGATAAAGTGGCTTCTAATAACATAGTTGTGCACATGCCCACATGGTGGTGGTCTCAAAAAACAAAACCCAAAACCTTTATCCACCATATTGGCTACTTGTTTTATTTATTGCTGAGACCAAATACTGACAGGAAGCAACTTAATGAGGAAAGGTTGAGTCTGGCTTCTAGTTCAGGCAGTAGAGTCCATTGTTGTGAGGGAGGCCTGGCAGCAGGAGCAGTTGGTAACTGTGGCAGGAGGAACTTGCCCATGTTCAGGACAGGTCTTTCCTCCTCAGATAAACCTCTCTAGAAATGCTCCCACAGACTTTCCCAGTGGTGTATCTCAGGTGATTCTACACCTAGTCAAGCTGACAATGAAGACTGACCATCATAACCTCCTGTCTTAGTTAGGGTTTCTATTGCTGTGAAGAGACACCATGATCACAGGAACTCTTTTAAAGGAAACAACAGTTTAGAGGTTCAGTCTATTATCATCACGGTGGGGAGCATGGCAGCATGTAGGCAGTCCTGGTGCTGGAGCTGAGAGTCCTACATCTTGCAGGCAACAGGAAGTCAACTCACTGTCACATTGAGGGAAACTTGAGCAAAAGAGACCTCAGAGCTGGCCTCCACAGTGACACACTTCCTCCAACCAGGCCACACTGCCTAATAGTGCCACTCCCTTTGGGGGCCATTTTCTTTGAAACCCTCCCGCCTTCCATAAATCACTGTGTTCCAAAAACCCAGTCCTNATAATCCTTATNAGAATAATAATTATCTTAGTTTTGAACATCTCACACTTCACTGAGCTACAAAAGAATTTGGATGAAGATTCTAGAAACAAAGATGACTTCCTTTCAATAATAAAATTAGCTACTTTATCTTACAATCACTTCTCAAAACTAAAGAGAAATAAAAGAAAGTGTAAAAAAAGAAGTAACTGGAAAACCAGAGCTCTTTCTGCCTGACTGCTCACAGGTACTCATGAGCAGAGACAGGAATCGAATCTCTGTGCTTTCTCAGAGAGCTGGCAATCTGAGACGACAGTAGATTAACATCCTCAAAAGTATGTCTTGCATCTCCTCTTCAGGCAGCAGATTATACAGGGAGAAATAGGACTGGGTAGGAGACAGACAGTCAATCATTTTGGAGCTCAGTCTTACCCCTCTAGTTAGATGCTCAGCCATGTTTTGGAGACCTGTGATGTCTATATGTCTCTCATTAACATCTCTTACATGCTTGCTTCATTCAGGTGACATATGGGCTCAGGAAATTCAAATACTGAGTAAAGGTAGTTTCTGTTGATAACCTTGAACTCCTCTAGGGGCATCTGGGATAGGCATGGCTTAGCAGTTAAGAGCATTGGCTGCTCTTCTAAAAGACCCAGGTTCAATTCCTAGTCCTCACATAGTGGCTCTAGACTGTTTGTAACACTAGTCCCAGGGGATCAANCACCCTCTTCTGGCTTCAGCAGGCATTGTACTCATGTTGTGCACAGACATAAATGCAGGAAAACACCCAAACATATTAATTAATAGATTAAAAAAAAAAGAACAACTAACTGGGCATCTTAGTGCACACCTTTAATCCCAGCACTCAGAAGGCAGATGCAGGCAGATTTCTGTGAGTTCAGGGCAGCCTGGTCTATTTCTGCAAGTTCCAGGTATCAAAGACTATTGGGGTCCAGCCCCTTACTGCCTTTCCCCAGGGTCCGTGGAAGAATCTAACAACCAGCTGAGGATNTGATCTTAAGGATAGCAAATGAATTTAGGTACACCAAGCTCTTTAGTTCATTCACTTTACTATTCCAAGTCAATTCTCTCTACACAGCTTCTTTTCTGCTCTCATACGTAGCTCNTCTTACCTGATTCTCTGTACTTTNTGCTGTTCTCTCATTGTCCTATCTTAGTTCTTTTCTATCTCATTGCTCTAGCTTAGTTCTCTATTTGTTCCCAAGTCTCTGAAGTTTCCAGTTATATACCCATACAATCAGCAATTCTCTGGCCAAACCCAGGTCACAAGGTTTGAATTCTATCAGGGTCATAAAAGCAGATAAGAGTTTACACCAGGCAGTGACTGTCAGGCTTTCTTTATGACTCAAGGATGAACTCTTAAAGGGAAAAGGTCAAATGAGAGGGAGAAGGACCTAGAATCAATTAGGGAAAATCCAAGAAGGGAAAGGGGGGGATCCTGTCTCTTATACACATCTAGATGTGTATAAGAGACAGGTCTGGAAGAGCAGTCAGTGCTCTTAACCACTGAGCCATCTCTCCAGCCTTGTCAGGCTTTCTTTACAACTCAAGGGTGAACTCTTAAAGGGAAAAGGTCAAATGAGAGGGAAAGGGACCTAGAGTCAATTAGGGAAAATCCAAGAAGGGAAAGGGGGGGATCTGTATGTAATACTGCATTCCTAAGTGTGGTTAGATAATAAGCTGATTTAGTAAATCAAGGAGAAAGTAAAAGGAGTTAAGAATGTGTTAGTTTGAGGTTAGCTTTGGGCAGCACTTTCCTATCTGCTGGCAGGGGATGTGTTCTGGGTTGCTAGGCAACCTGTGTCACAGCATGATGCACCTGGTTTGTAAAAGCCCTTTTGTTCTGAGTTAATGCTAAAGGGGGAATCTTTAGAACCNAGGATAACATTNGGGCTATGGGGGAAAGGAGGAATTAAGCTTAATTCCTTTGTACTTAGCATCCACTTGGCCTTGGTGGTTNTCTCAGTGAAAATGTTTATCTCAGGACCTAGCAGATAGTCTGAATGCTTATCTATCTGCAGTTTGTCCTTGGATGTTTGAGAAGCAGCTCAGATAAAATGCTTTTGTCTGGAGATGGCCCTGGCTGGATACTTGCTAATGGAGATAATTACAGAGAGGCAGACTTCTGAGTCTAATTCTCAAAAAGGAACAAAGGCCTGAAAAAAGCGGTCCTGACTGTGTGACTGTTGTCAACACAGTTGAGGGATGTTATCCAAATACCCCAATAGTATAGAGGAAATTGTGCCCAATGAATGCTCAACCACACTGTTAGAAGTTCTTGGGAAAAGAATCAAACGGGAAAGCTACAATAGCACACAAGAGATTCACTGCAGGATACAGCTGATACATTGAAAAGCCAGTATCACCAATACTTCTTGAGTTTTGGCTTATCCTCTGGAAGAGCCTTAGCTTTGCTAGTGTCAGCTGAATTCCTACTTCACATTTCTGTGGCTCGCAGCAGTCTATCTGTAAGTTAGTTTCAGGATACATAGACCCTGTCTCAAAAAACAAACAAACAAAAACAATTAATGATGTATTCTTCTAACACATATATGCAGATTCCCTTCTACAATATGAAGTGCAAATGTGTTTCATAATACAGAATATGAAAGTATCCCATCTATCCTTTCTTTCCTCTATCACTTTCACTGAACTGGATATAGTGGTGTATGTCAATNTTCCCAGCACTTGAGGATTATAGGCAGAAGGATCAGGAGTTGAAAGTCATCCTTGGCTAGCCTGGGCTACATAAGAACCCTGTCTCAAAAAAAATTATTAAGCAAATATACATACATACATACATGATACTCAAAACAAACAAGCACAAAAAGGATTCATTTAAACATCGNTAATTTATTGGTACATGTATTCCAGGTAACTTACTTTGATACTTGCTTCCAGAAAACACCCCATACTAAAGTCCTCCCAGGTTGTAATTAGTAGAGTCGTAGCAGAGCAAAACAGAAATTGAACTGTGTAAACTAGGAAGAGGATTCCATTTCTAGCTGCNTCACTTCAATTGACTTTAAGGAAATCACTGGATTATTCTAAGATTGCATCATGAATATTAGAAAGTTGGCTTTCCAGAGATGGGTATGGCTTCCTAATGTTGAGGCAACTTCTTTAAAAGTATAGATACCAGGGCCTTTTGCAAGTAGATTCTGATCAGTAAGGCGAAGTTTGAATCAGTGATTCTCAATCTGTGGAAAGTTTCCCACATGCTCCTGCTAGTTGCTAGGATTTACAAAAGCATCCTTCTAAAGTGGATGTGGTGGTACATGCCTCTGATCTTAGCACCTGGGAATTGGAGGCAGGAGGATTAGAAGTCCAAGGCTATGAACTACATAAGACCCTATCTGAAAACCATCCAAAACCACCCCTGCAAGACCCCACAAACAAAACCAAAGTGTCACTCTCTGGATAAATGAAAATTAAAAAAAGAAAAAGAAAAAAAACCCAAACAAGTCTTCCACTGCAGATAATGCTGTAGTTAGAACCCACATACCCAGCCAAGGAACTGGAGTGCTACCCACCAAAGGATTGACTTCTGGCTGATAATTAGTTACTTGAGTTCAGCTTGTTTTCCTCACTGCTACCAGGCTGGAGTAAGTTTGGTATGACAGCCATTGAATGCTAAGGCAGCTAGAACTCCTGTAGTAAGTTCTTAAAAATATTAAGTTTAAGTAAACTCTGCAAAGCACTTGTGATTTGTAAGCTAAAAGATGAACAAATAAAGCTGGGCCTGGTGAGGCAGGCCTGTAATTCCAGGTGCTCAAGAGGCTGACGCAAGAGGATCTCCAGTTGGAGATCCACTTGGCAAAGAATGAATTCAAAACTAGCCTGGGCAATTTAGTGAGATCCTGTTGCAAACTAAAAAGTGCAAAGAGCTTGCCTAGCATGTGTGAAGCTGTCTCGTCTCTCCAGAGTGGATGATAATATGCTGTTACTGTCAATGACAGTAGCCTATATTACTTGCTCTGGGTAATGAAATGTGCACTACCTAAAGTTTCATTCACATGAATTTAAAAATCTGATTCTTTATCTATCTTCCCATTATTTTACCTCATTGTCTGTCTTTAAAATTATTTTTTNNNAAAAANATATATATTTATAATATAAGCATATATAAATATGTATGTATGTGTTGTAGGTATGTTCATGTGAGTGCAAGTGCCCCCAGAGGTCAGAAGAGAGTATCAGATTGATCCCCTATGAGCTCCTGATGTGGGAGCAGGGAACCATTTAGGTCTCCAAGAGCAGTAAGAGTTCTTCACTACTGAGCCATCTCTCCAGCCTAGCTTTTGTTTTTTTAAGACAAGAGTCTCACTATATAACCCTGGATGGCCTGGAACTTTCTATGTAAGCTAGACTCGATCTCAGATCCCGCCTCTGTATATTGAGAGCTGGATTTAAGGCATTCACCACCACACCATATAATTAATTATACATATATAATTAATTATAATTAACTATATATATGATTAATTATATAACTATATATATATGTAATTACAGAGGCTGACCTCCCACTCTCTATCCTCCTTCCTCAACCTCAAATATTAGATTAGTGCATGTTAATTATACAATATATAATTATACATGTATGGCATTTCCATACATGCAAATAGACTGCTTTAATTAATCCATTCTTCAAACTCCCCTCCTACTCTTCACGGCACCTTTTAGCAAGCAGTCTTGTAGGGTATCCTCAGGAAAACAACTTTATAGCTGCTCCCTGGAAATGTTCTGTTTCTTGAAGGAAGAAATCTTCATAATTGAAAATTGACAAAAAGGAGGGTATGGAGGGTCACACCTGTAATCCCTACACGTGGGAGGCTGAGGCAGGAAGATCATTTGGATTACATATCAAGATTTTCTGAAAACAAGAAAAAGTTAAGAAAATTAACAAAGGTCTAGTATATTTATACTAGTATATAACACTAGTATAGTGTTAATTTCAATTGACTGTGTTGACCTACTTTCTCATTAGCACTAACAGCCTGGATTTCTGTTTTCTGTCTTTTTTATTTTTTTTAGGACAGCTTATTCTGTGTTGTAGCAGCATTTGGTTGTTTCTACTATTGAATCTTTGGAAAGAGTGACTTTGACTATGAAGAAACCTCAACTTTTCCATATTGTTACATATCCTGACCAAATAAAAACAAGATGGCACTTTGGCACCTAAAATCTGTTGTCTAGGTTTATATATTTAATGGTTTGACACTATTATGCTATCTAAGCTCTTATACATTTGTTTAGTGTCAGAGTCTGAGAAGTTTCAAGTTGTATATAAAGTAGAACCCCTCAAAATTTGGAGACTTCTGTGTTGACTACAGTCTAAATATTTTTGTGATCACCATCTTCCCCTGAGAGGCCCTTGGTGTCTCCTCCAGCTAGCTGTCCTTATTTGGGCCATAGTATCTGCTGTGTCAAATACCTACTTGAACTTAAAGGGGTGCGTGTGTGTCAGATTTTAATCANTTTTTTCTTTGGAAGCACCTAAGCAGATGCACAAGTTTGCCCATCCTCTTTCTTCTTGGTTATCTTCAAGTCAAAAGTGCAAACAGATGCATTAAAGTTTTTTGTCTTGTTTTTCCCATCTTTCTTTTGTAACTTTATGACCCACTTCCCTTACATCTACAAAATCGCACTGGGTGTGGTGGCTAATGCCTGCATTCTGGAGGCATAGGCAAGAGGCCACTGCAAGTTCAAGGCCAGTATGGGATACATAGCAAGTTCCAGGCNGGTCTGGGAAATCCAGGCCGGTCTGGGAAATCGTGTAAGACCCTGTCTGATAGAGTTATTTTTAATTCTGAAACAAGCCCACCACCACCATCCCGCCCCACAAAGAGGATGGAGAGATGGCTCCGTGGTTAAGAGTTAAGGGCTCTTACTGTTCTATCAGATGACTAGAGTTCAGGTCCCAGCACCCATAAAGGTGCTCACAAAAGGCCTATTAACTCCAGCTCCAAGATATCTGTCGCCTCTGTGGACCCGCACAAATCTTACAAAATCCTTCCAAAAGTTCACCGTAGGAAGCGCGTTCTCTTGACTGCACACCCTGACCCATGCATTTTCCTACCAGTGCCCTCGCCTCTACTCCTGCTCAACTACTTTCTCAGTCAATTCGCAGGGATCATTTTCTGGTGGGTCACCCTGGGTCATAATAACCGGAAGAGGTGAGCTCAGACCCGAGCGTTCCAGGACGTGGCTAGCCGGCTCGAATTCTTTGGTGAGGTGGGATGTCAGGGCCACCCGTGTGAACCACTGCGAGGGGCGGCGGGCGCAAGGGACGCCGGGAGACCACAGGCCCCGCGAGCCCCCGCCGGCAGGAGGCGCCACACATCCGGTATTCCGGGTGACCCCGCGCCCGGCTCCGGTGCTTCTGCTCCGTCACCCCACCCGCCGGCCCCGCTGGAAGCGGAACTACTATGTCAGGCTGTGGTCTTCAGGCATATGGTGGTGAGAGTGACAAGAGGGCGGGCGGTAGGCGGGACTTCCGGTCCGCAGTCCGGTCAGATGTTTCCCGGGCGTCTCCCCGCAACCTATTTGACTTCGCTAGTCGGTGACGCGGCGCGAGGAAGGAATCGGCCGGGACCGGAGCCAGGGAGAGCTGCGGTAAGGAACGCCGGGGGAGTGTTTGCTTGCGTGGACAAACGCCGGCTGGGACCGTGAGGGGGTTGTGACTGAAGAGTAGGTCAGTGACAGCCAGGGAAGTGTGAAGCAGGGGCTGCGAGGCTACTGTGACCGAGGGACAATGACAGCCGGGAGGACTGTGACCCAGGGGTGGCTGCTTGTGAGGGGTCTGCGACCCCGGAGCAGTAAATGCGAGGGACTCTGACCTCGGAGAGCACGAGGCAGAGGCTGCGACGGGACCATGACCGAGTAAGTATGCAGCCGTGACTCCAGTGCAGGGGACTGAGTGATCGATGGATAGTGGCTGAGGGGATTGACCCGAGGGAACATGAAGCAACGGCTACGAGGGCACGCTCACCAACAAGCGGTGACTTTGAGGGCTGACTTGGAGAAGAACGGAAGATCAGGAATTGGGGTTGGTGCTCTCAAGTTGTGTGTGTGTACAGAGTGTGAGTGAGTGAGCGACCTGGCAGAGGTCTTAAGTAGAAACCACACTGGCGTGACTTAACAAACAAGAGTTTGAATTTTACGGGCAAAGTTCTGTCGGTGAGAAACTTAATTCATCACGAGTTACAGTTTCTTCATTAGTGAATGGGAAGTTCGGGTTCGGGTTAATGCCTCCCAACTATGAGGCTCAGTGTATCTGTGGTTGGGTTATGAAGACAGTTTAGTGGATGGCAACTGAATAAAAATAGACAACTGGACTAGAATACAAATTTCCACTGTGTTCTCATAGTAAGGATTTATAAAATGGGTTTCAGGTATGTATGTTTGCAATGATGATGTAAAGTTAGGTTCGTACATCTTATGGTGTATGCAGTAAAATGTAGCTAAAGTTTGAAAACTGNATTTAGTGACACACAGCTATAATCCTGACACCGAGGAGGCTGAGCCATGAGTATTTTGAGTTGTATACAACCTGGTGGGCTCAAGGTGAGCCCAGGCTACCTGTCTTTGTGTGTGTGTGTGTAGCCTTGGCTGTCCTGGAACTCACTCTGTAGACTAGGCTGACCTCGAACTCAGAGATCACCTGCCTCTGCTTCCCGAGTGCTGGGACTAAAGGTATGGGCCCCCACCACTGGGCCCTGGTTTTTTGTTCTTTTGAGACATGGTCTCACTATGTAGCTTGGGCTGTCCTGGAACTCACCATCCAGACCAGGGTGGCCTTGAACTCTTGAGATTTTCTGGCCTCTGCCTCCCTAGTGATGGGAATAAAGCCAGGTGCCACAAAATGTCCAGCTTTTTGCCATTGTTTTCTAGTTTGAGAAGCAATGGATTGGATTATTTCTGAGCTTTTCTTTCTGTATTGATTCTTTGATTAAGGAACTGCAGGGAAGTAAGTACAAAGATGAGTTAGGAACTGAGCCCTGTGCTGGATACAGGCTCCAACAGATTGGCTTAGCTGGAGAAGGCTTTTTGGACGTAACTGAGGTGACTAGTTATGATTGAGGACTNAAGCTCGGAGTCTTTGTTTGGAGAGACTAAAGCTATATTTAAATAAGGATAGTGATAGTTATAGAGGCAATGAGGATATAGGAAGTTGTGTAAGAGAAACTGCTAGGAAGAGGTATTGAGGAAGGAGAAACTTGGAGGTAGGAACCAAGCTTGAGAAGAGAACTGAAAACACAGAAAACAGTCTACTAAGAATAAAATAGAGGTAGGGAGATATATGATCTTCATGTTCTTTTCAATCCTGAANTTTAGAGAATCTACAAGTAAATAGAATTGCTAATAAAAGGGTATTGGGCCAGGTATGATAGCAAATGCCTTAATTCCAGTACTTGGGAGGTACAGGCAGGAGGACCTCTGTGAGTTTAAAGCCAGCCTGAACCAAGACCAGGATTACATAGAGAGAGACTTTGTCTCAAAAGAACAAAAACAAGCAAACAAACAAAAATATTGGGACTGGGCATATTGGCGCACACCTGTAATTCCAGCACCTGTGGGTTACAAAGCAGTAAGATCCGATTTTAAAGAAAAATAAAAAAATAGGATCTAGGCTGGGAGCCAGGGAGATGGCTTAGCCATTAAAGGTGCTTTACCCTGATGCAAGCCTGCCTTCCTGAATTTAACCTCTGGAACTCATATAAAGATGGAAAGAGAGAAGCAGCTGCATCTCTGAACATGCACCATGGCATGCATGAGCAAACACACACATAGGGAATCATAATAATAAATGAAAAATAAAAAGAATGGTATTTTGTCCTGTACAATGGTAAATAATATGGCAAGTAGATGGCACCCATCATGGGGAGAAAAGGACAGAATGATGCTGGGGGT
This sequence comes from Neotoma lepida, assembly GCA_001675575.1. Taxonomy (NCBI): domain Eukaryota; kingdom Metazoa; phylum Chordata; class Mammalia; order Rodentia; family Cricetidae; genus Neotoma; species Neotoma lepida. Next base: position 270,834 of record LZPO01044190.1, read on the forward strand.
GTCAACAGTCATGATAGTCTGTTATGGAAAGGCTTTGGTATATTCATTTCTCTTAACTTGATGGTTTTTGCACTGTAGGCTAAGCCTGACACCTGGGAATGATGTCACATTGTGGATAATTCAATTAAAGTTTTAGCTTCTGGTTTTATTACCCACCCATTCTCTTTCATGAGGGCTATTAGTAAGTAATGAAGTTGAAATTAATTGAAATGAGTGTGGTTTCCCCTAGTCTATTTTGAGATAGGATCTCTTTGTAGTCCTGAGTGGCCTGGAACTCACTGTATAGCACAGGTTGGCATTAAATTAAAGTCAGAGATGTGGTGGCCCATGTCTTTAATCTCAACACTTGGTAGGCAGAGGTACTTGAACCTCTGTGAGTTCAAGACCAGTCAAGACCAGCCTGGTCTACATTATCAAGTTCCAGGCCAGCCAGGGCTATAAAGTGAGACCCTAAAACAAACAAATATCTAGCCAGGTGGGGTGGCACACACTTTTAATCCCAGCACTTGAGAGGCAGAGGCAGGAGGATCTCTGAGTTTGAAGCTAGCCTGTCTACATAGTGAGCTCCAGGAATTCTAGGAGAGAGAGCCAGTCTCAAAACAAAACAACAGTCTAACAGGGATTTGAAAGCCAGCCGTGGTTGTGTATAATCTTATCACTTGAGAAGTTGAGGCAGGAAGATGGTGGATCCCAGGTTAGCCTGCGCTACATTTTAACTTAACCACACACTGTAATAATCTGGTTACCTACCTAATAGCCATCCTTACTCACTGTACACTTTGCAATAGGGAAAGAGAGTCAGAAAGGTTCTTATGTGGGTCTCACTTGGGGTTTGGGGGAATATTCTGTGCTTGAATAGTTACACCATTCTATGGACTAATGGATGTGTACTTGACTTATATTTTACATAACTAGAAGGACCTAGAATTTTCTAGAAGAGAATATGCTTCAACATAATTGATTATAGAAGTAGAGACNCTTGGGTTTGGGGATTATGTCACTCTAAGGAACTGATTGCTTTTTGCTTTTTATTTGTTGTTTGTTTTGGTTTTTCAAGATAGGGTTTGTAGGTGGACTTTCCCACCCGCCAGTTCCCAAATGACCAACCCAGAGACTTATTATTAATTATAAATGTTCGGCCAGTAGCTCAGGCTTATTACTACCAAGCTCTTACAGCTTAAATTAACCCATTTATATTAGTCTATATTCTGCCACGTGGCGTTACCTCTCTTTCATCTTGCACCTCCTGTTTCCTCTCCTTGTCTTGCTGGTGACTTGTATGACTCTGTCCTTCTTCCCAGCATGCTTTGTGCCCCAAAAATCCTGCCTAGCAACTGGCCAGTCAGCTTTTTATTAATTGAGAGCAACACATTTTCANAGTGTACAGCAAGGGTTTCTCTGTATAGCCCTGGCTGTCTTCAAATTGGATCTGTAGATCAGGGTGACTGCAAACCCACAGAGATCCACCTGCGTCTTGCTCCCAAGTGCTGGGATTAGAGGTGTCGGCTGCCATAGTCTGGCTTTTCATTTGTTTTAATTTGCTTTTTAAAACTTAGGCTGATTTGCAAATTTTCTTCAAAACAAATCAGCAAAACAGCTAGGTTTGATGGTGCAGGACTGTACTCTCAACACCTGGGAGGTGGAGGCAGGAGAATCAGAAGTTCAAGGTTCGCCTTGGACNCACAGAGAGTTTGAGGCCAGCCTTAGTGGAAACCAATATGATGACTTGAGTGAGAGAGCATGAGCTTTGTTTCCCCTGCACCTTATGATTTCTCCTTGTATAAACATGGAGGGTTTTATTTTTCTTGGAGACCTCCTCTTTTTTTGTTGTTTT
>LZPO01044190.1:287566-321458 GCA_001675575.1 Neotoma lepida
TTGGTGGCACTTCACTTCTTCCATGTCAATCTGTGTTTGTAATGAAAGGCAGTTTCTGGGTGGTTCCTGTCACTCTAAACTGTTGTCTGTCTCTATGTCAGGCTACTGCTTAGCTGTGACTCACAGGGCGTCACCTTCAGCCTCTTAAGAATCAGGCCAGGTTTCTTGTAGCTCTTGCNACATTTCCACACAGACTTGAGCTGGAGGAAAGTGAAGATGTAAGAAGGACATCTCGTTCAAGAGGGCTTACAGGAGGCATCCAGGCAAAGTGGAATGGCCTCATTCTGTCTGGCTTTTGTTTTCTTCTTCTATTCAGCAGATTTTCCACTGTGTCATTCATTATCTTAGGCAGAAGTGACATTTGATCATAGAGCTTCCTCTATCCCCAGTTTCTGGATGATGCCTAACAATTCATCATTAAAAAGACATTAGTTGCTTCATGCAGATTGTATTACCCAAGAAAAATGCAAATTTTGGGCTAGCAGGGTGGTTCATTGGGAAAAGGTGCTTGTTACCAGACCTGACAACCTGAGTCCAATCCTTAGGACTCGTGTGGTAGAAAGAGGGGGCTAGAGCACACAAGTTGTCCTTTGACCTCCTCTCTCCTCACATATATGTGTACACACACACACACACACACACAAATAAATGTAGTAAAACATTTTAATGCAAATATTCCCTCTGGGTCTGGAGAGGTAGCATAAACCCATATCTAGACAGGACATTGGTGGTTCTGACTCTCGATAGGGAGGTGCTAGATACTCCCTGCTAAACTAGACAGAAAAGTGAGTTTTCTTTTAGAGAAAGAGATTCTGTGTGTTTCTTNGCTGGGAATTCTGAACCAGCTTGAGGTAGTGACCCTGAAAGAAGAAGAAATGGCACGGTGACTGATAACTGTAATCCCAATGCCAGAAGGCCGAGGCAAGAGCATTTTACCAAAGACAGCTTTTCACATTGCACCTGTTGTTTCTGTGATTGATACAGAGAGTAGTGATGAGCGGGGGGTGGGAGTGGGGGTGGGGATGCATGCCTGTAATCCAGCATTTGGAAGGTAGAGGCAGCAGGAGCCTTACAAGTGTGAGGCCATCCTGGTCTGTATGTTCAGTTCTAGGCCAGCCAGTGCTACATAATGAGTGCTTCCCAGTCCCCTCATGCACATCAAAATCAAACCAAGCGAAAAGTCTGTATAGGTTGACCATTCCCAGTCTGCAAAAAATCCTTTAGATTTTACAATATTTTGTATTTCAGGTTAGGAATATGTAATCAGTAAAGTCTAAGTTCATATTCCCAAATCCAAAGAAACCTGAACTCTGATCCCCTGGTCACAAGCATTTTAGCTACCTCGGTTTGGATGGGAGTCTTCCTCAGCCAGGTTACTCCAGCCTTCTGCATACCGTCAAGATATGAAACAGGCAGTGTGTGGGCTGCAGTGCTGGGTGGGGAGTAAGTTTCCAGGCAGGAGATGAACTNTGGCCATTGTTCCACAGTGGTGTTTGTGCATCCTTCTTCCCCCGCTCCCCTGTTGGCTTATCTGGTAAATGTATGCTCTATAATTACTGTTTTGCTGAGTGCATTTGTGTCTCTGGAATACTGGTTCAGACATTTCTCTATTTTTTTTTTTGAGCAGTTAAAGGAAGATGGATGCACAGAGTTCAGCTAAAGTCAATTCAAGGAAGAGGAGGAAAGAGGCACCCGGCCCTAATGGAGCAACAGAGGAAGATGGCATTCCTTCAAAAGTGCGGCACTGCTCAGTTGTAAGTGAAGAGCTCTGGCTGCAGACACCTTGGTGGTGGAGGGAGAAAGTGATGGAACACTGACATTGNTGTAGTGTTCTTAGATAACAGGAAGAGCAGATAGCAGGAGTGATGAAGGGCGCTATGTCTTCTTGCCATATTATGAATTACAGCTCAGTCGGAGGAGCTTTACATGGGAATTGAAAAAAATGGTTAGGAAAATTCAGAGGATGTACAAGTATTAAGCTAAAAATCAAATTTGTGTAACAAAATAGAGAAGTCTCAGTTCCTGCTAGCGATTTGGCATGGGTGTCATCTCATGGTGTCTGTCCTGTGTCCTCTTGTCTTTCTGTGTCTTTACTTCACTGCTAGGTATGTCCCCAGCTCCTTTGTATACCTCCATCTCTGTGACATTGTTGATGGTCTTCCTAGACTACTGCCAAGCCTTAGATGAATGACACCATTTCAAACTTCCTATCTTGTTTCAACTGGTTCCTTCTTTAAAAACATGGCAAAAGACTTGGAGGTGATTGAACCACAATATTATTCTGAAATCCATGTTTCATTACCTCTATTGACCATAGCCGTTTATCAAATTACAACCTTTGCTAATTACTTCTGGAACTCTCTGGCCCAAAGGGAAAGTATTTCTACTTTGAGACAAACCAATACTTCATCTGTTTGTTTGTTTGTTTGTTTTGAGATAGGGTCTCCCACGCTGACTTTAATCTCATGGCAGTTCTCTTACCTCCTACTCCTGAGTTCTGAGGTTACAGTTTGGATTTACATCACAGCCAACTTTAGTACTTTCTCTTAAACAATAAAATCAACTGACCCACAGATAGGAGCCATGTGTTCTGGGCCTGGTATTGATACAGGTGGGACAAATTGACCCCTTTCCCATTGCTGCTGTCACAATCACAAAGTAGTGTAGGCGGATTCTGTTCTGGAGAGTAGAAGTCTGAAGTAGGTGTTAGGGAACTACAGCATGTTGGCAGAGATGGGGATCCTAGGGGAAAATCCATTCTCTTCTTTTGTCTCTAGCTTCTAGAGGCTGTTCACATTGCCTCAAATTTTCAGTTTTCCTACCTTTTCTTTCCATTTATGAGAATTTTTGTGATTGCATTTGCCATANCCATATTATCCAGAATAATTTTCCTGCCCTGGTAGCCTAAATTTAGCCATATCTATAGAGCCCCTATTGCCAAACAAGGTAACATTGTGACAGGTTCCATAGAATAAGACATGGACATTTTTTGGGAGTATGATTCTATATGTCATAGAAAACTCAGAAGATGGCTTACTAATCAACAAAATAGGGCATTGTGCCAGCTGTGTTTATTCCCAGAACTCCAGTACTCCACAGGCAGGCAGAGATCTCTGAGTTCAAGACCAGCCTGGTAGTCTATATCTAGCGAGGAGGCCGCAAACACTACATAATTGGATCCTGTCTAAAGAAACAAAACAATACAAAAAATGAGGACATTGTTAATTTCTGAAAGTTTCTCAGAGGACTCAGATGAAAGAGATGGTGGTGGCTCCAGTTCAGCTGTGTCNCTTAGAATAGGGACAATTTACAACCACAGCTCTAGTCTGTGTACAGAGGAACAGAGCAAAGGCATCCATCAGTCTGTTTGGTGAAATGAGCTTCNAGAAGACTTAAGTTCCTTGTCCTTGGAACCTGAGGAGTTTTTTTCACTGCTTTAAGTGACTTTGCTTCATATATCCCTGTAAAATGGTTTACGTGGATTCAGTTACTTACCATTCCCATCTCCTGGGGATCTGCCAGCTGTTTAGCCTTGGCTAATGGCCCAAACCCCATCTACCCAACTCACTCAACATGCCAAGTGACCCTAGGGGAAGGAGCATCTGCTAAAGAAAATTGTTTGTCATCACCACTGTATACCTGGACTTTCAACTTCTGAACTCTAGCAAAAGCAAACAAAACTCCCTTCGCTTGTAACAGCTTTATTGAGCTATAGTTGATACATCCACCTCAAAGCCCAGCAGTTTAGTAATTTTCTGTACATTCACAGATAGTTTTTTCAGTCATTACCATAACGAATTTTAGAGTATATTTACCACTCCCAAGGAAGTGGTAAATATATATATTTTTAAATATTTATTTATTTNTTTGTTTGTTTGTTTGTTTGTTTATATATTGGTTTTTCAAGACAGGATTTCTCAGTGTAGCCTTGACTGTCCTAGAACTCACTCTGTAGACCAGGCTGGCCTCGAACTCACAGAGATCCACCTGCCTCTGCCTCCCAAGTGCTGGGACTAAAGGTGTGCGCCACCACTGTCAGGCGGTAAATATATCTTNTATCTACTAGCAAGTCACTCATTTCTACTCAGCTCTTNGAAACCACTAATGTTTCTGTCTCTCTGTTGCTNCCTNGTCTAGACACTATAGATAAATGAAGACATATTTGTGCTGGCCCTTTTCACTATGTTTTCAAGATTAACCCAGGATGTGGTATATTCACTGATTAATTTCTCATTGCTAAGTAATACTCCATCTTGTATCACACCACGTTTATTTCTGTACCTCCCTGTTNATGTTCGAGTCAGGCAAACAGCACTCCATGACATAGTTCAGTGTGGGAGCATGGCAATAGACACTAGTGATAAGGGCAACCAGGACCTTCCCTGTAGAAGATGGAAGCATAGAGTGAACTCTGCTCTCAGAGCTCATTACCTCAGAAGAGCGCTTTCCTTACATGAAAGGTCACCAAATATTAGGTGACTAAGTTGTGGGATCAGGATGAAATGGGCAGAATAGAGGGGAGAGTTTAGGAGGAAGAACTAAGGGATGACATTGTCCAGTTTTCTCTGTGTATTTAGACTATTTGCTGATATTTCTAAAGGCAAAGATCAAAAGGACCATGATAGCTGGAGGTGTANCTCAGCGGTAGAATTTGATCTAACACACACACACGCTCTTAAAAAATAAATGAGTCCAGTGGTGGTGCACACTGGGGACAGAAGCAGGCAGATCTCTGAGTTCGAGGACAGCCGGTGCTACACGGACAAACCCTGTCTCTTATAACCAAAAATAAATAAATAAATCACAAAATAATTTGTAAAAATTAAAATTTAGCCTATCTGAATATGTATCATTCATAAATATATATGTTATGTACATACATACATACACACACACACACACACACACGTATGAGTAATACCTAAGCTGAGGAAAAGCTATGGTTCTGCTTATGATTAAGATTCCACAATCCCATTTTAACCACCATATACTGAGAACCCCTAGGTGCCAGTTGCTGTTATTGAGATTGCAAAGATGAGGAGGATATGACCCAGTTGTGGTAAACACCTATAANCTGAACAGTTGAGGCTGAGCCAGGACCAGTTAAGAAACTGGGCTGTACAGTTCATGGCCAGCCTTTGTTTCAAAAATAAAAACCAACAACAANAACAACAAACGCAAGAAAAGGAGATAGCAACAACTCATATGTAGTGTGAAAAGTACCAACTAGAAGGAAACTGAAGGTACCAAGAAAGTGACATTAACTGAAGGGTGGGGAAAGTAATTTGTTTTCNAGCCTTAACAGGTGTTTCTAACCCATGGTCCACAAACCATGTGCGGCCAAGGATAGCTATGAAGCAGCCTAGCATAAAAGTGTAAACTTACTTAAACTGGNGCTGGAAAGATGGGTCAGTGGTTAAGAGCACTGGCTCAACTCCCAGCACCCACATGGTGGCTCACAACCATCTGTAACTCCAGTTCCAGGGGATCTGATGCCTTTTTCTAACCTCTGCCAACACCAGGCATCTAAGTGGTGCACAGACATACGTGCAGGCAAAACACCTATACGTGTGAAATAAAAAATAAAAAGCCTTGAGGGTCTCACTNTGAAACTCTGGCTGTCCTGGAACTCACTGTGTAGACCAGGCTGGCCTCGAACTCACAGAGATCCTCCTGCCTCACCTCCTGAGTGCTGGGATTAAAGTTGTGCGCCACCACCATCTGGCAAAAAGAAAAACAAAACTTAAAACTATACAAAGAAAAGAGATTCCTCAGTCTAGTGGTTCTCAAGCCCCCTGACACTGTGACCCTTTATACAGTTCATGTTGTAATGACCCCAACCATGACATTATTTTCATTGCTATTTCATAACTGTAATTTTGCTACCATTATTAATTATAATGTAACTATCTGTTATGCAGGATATCAAGGGGTTGCAACCCACAGGTTAAGAACCTTGGCCTTGGCCTAATAAATCTGCAAAAAACCCTACAACTCACATCGTATGTAATGGTGAAAGATGCATACTTCCCCTGCCACAAGACTAGGAATGAGGCAAGGATATTTATCTTTTCTTTTTTGGTTTTTTGAGACTGGAGTTTCTCAGTGTAGCCCTGGCTGTCCTGCAACTAGCTCTGTAGACCAGGCTGGCCTTGTACTCACAAAGATCCACCTACCTCTGTCTCCTAAATCCTGGGATTAAAGACATGGACCACCACCACTTGGCTTTTGTTGTTGTTGTTTTTGTTTTGATATTTATCTTTTTACTTCTGCTCAGTGTTGTACTAGAAGCGCTAATGGCTATACACTGTGCTAAAAAGAAATAAAACATCCAGGTTGAAAAGAACTGTATTACATTGTATTTATTTACAGATGATATCATCTCATATATAGAGAATCCTTAGGAATCAACAAAACAACATGATAACTACTAATACTAACAGGAGAAGCCAGGCGTGGTGGCACACACCTGTGATCCCAGCACTTAGGAGGTAGAGGCAGAAGGATCAGGAGTCCAGAGACACTTTCTCAAACAAAACAAACCTAGTAGTTGAGTTATGCAGTTACAGGACCAAAGGCATATAAGAAGTTCACAGTAGTCACACAAACAAATCAATCACATCTCTGTATACTAGTAAGAAACAACCCGAAAAACTTTTTTTAAGGTTCCATTCATTATAGCACCCAATAGAAATAAAATCTTAAGAATAAATTGAACAAAGCTCCCAAGTGAAGCCATGTACAGAGAGAGAAGCACACACACATTCTGGTTTCAGCTTTGCCTCTTAATGCATATGGTTCTCCTAACTCTCTGACCCTTGTTTCTCCTCTATACTCTATAAACAGAGGTTCCTGCTGTATATTCCTCACCTCAGAAGGAGCATTTGAACATAATTACAGTAGGAAGCGTTAAGCAGCCATGGTTTTATTCAGGAGCTGCCTACCCTCCTGTTCTCTAGTTGGAGCAATATGAAGTGTGCTGAGTAACCCTGGTGGTTTTGTCACAGGGTCCAAGGTTTGCTATTCCACCATGCTGGTCATTCCAGACCCAGTCAGATTGCTCAGTTTTATCCTGAAACCACCAGAGACATTTGTTCNTCATGCCATGGTGTACTTAATCTGAGGGAGGTTGCAACTTTCACTCTTCACTTTGGAAGACTTTTTTCCTTCTCAGTATTATAAAGTTTCAGTCACATCGTCTTTCTTCAAAGCTGTGTCATTTTGAGTAATTCAGTGTACACCACTGGATTTGACTTAACTGTCTATCATGTTCTTGTTCAGGGCTTACGGGAGCCAGCTCCCTTTTCTGATGAAATTGAAGTTGACTTTAGTAAGCCCTACGTCAGGGTAACTATGGAAGAAGCCTGCAGAGGAACTCCTTGTAAGTAACCACTTAACTATTTTGTTCACTATAGTCTTTAGGATGCTGTTCTGTCTCAATGTTCTGTTGCAGAGAATAACTTCACTCTATAATAAACTGTAAATTTTTTCCTTGTTATACACTTGTTTCCTGGGTGGTTGGCATAGCTATCATGAAANAGAAAAACAAAATGAAACAAAAAACCCAAACCACAACAAAACCCCCACAACCGTTAGTCTGATGGCTGAGAATGTCACTCATTGGTAGGGTGCCTGCCTAGCACATTCAAGTTCTTGGGTTTGATCCCCATTGTGGCAGAAAAGAAAATATCATTGTTAGCTCTAGCTGGGTTGTGATCTTGTTTGTTTTTGTGGTGCAGGGAAATCAAGCCTAGAGCCAAGCTCATGGTAGGCAAGTATTCTATCTACTCCACTGTATTTCTTGCCCTATGATTTTGTCTATTTTTATAAATACTCAAATAATTAATATATCAACCTGTCATATATTTTTTCCTAGCCCCAGAATTTTCTCTACAGTTCTTTCTCATAGTGTCAGTCAATTATGATATTGCTGATTGATAGAAGACAAAAATATCCCANTGGGAGAGATTAATTTTATCTTTAGTGATAGAATTGTATGCCTTTTAATAGACTTGCTTTATTATTTTGAAAGCCATTTTCTTTATTTATAGGTTTAATTTATATCATTACTTAACAATTTCGACCAAGTAATTTTTTTAGTGAACAATCATATGCGTGCATGTGTATACATGTGTGTGCGTGTGCATACTGACGTGGGCGTGTGTGTGTGTGTGTGTGTGTGCACACATTCTGTGTATATGTGGGCATGTGTGCCACAGTGCATGTGTGGGAGTCAGAGGAAACTGGAATGAGTTCTTTCCTTCTGTCCTCATGAGTTCTGCAATCAGATTCCTGTCACCAGGCTTGTGTGACAAGTGCTCTTACCTGTTGAACTGCTTCATTGCCCCCAGACAACTATTAGTGTGTTCTGGAGACTCCTCTGCTTTGCACAGTTGGTTNGGGATCACCATAAATAGAAGCACCCAGGTGTGTGGCAGCACACCTGTCACCTCACTGGGAGGTGGAGGCAGGAAGGTCACTTCAGATCATCTTTGGCTACCACAGAGACTATCTGAAGCCAACANGAAGTTGAGACCCTGTCTCAAAACCCACTCACCTGTTAACTCTGGCTCCAAAGGCTTGACACCATTTCTGGCCTCTGTGGGCATGGCATGAACAAGACACACAGACATATATACAGGCAAAATACTCCCCCTCCCCACAAAACAAGACAAAAAAATCAAAATAAACCACTCACCCACCCAAACAAACGAAACACCTCACAANCATTTATTGTAAATACTGCAGTACAGGCAGCCATTCTTTCTTTCTTGTCTATAAATTCCCCATTCTCTTTCCCTGTTTTCTATTCCTTTTTCAGTTCTGGTAAGTGTTNTGTCTACTCTGCAAATACAGGGTTGAACTTAGCTCTAGGCAAGCATAGAGAGTAGGAGACCATTACAACCCCAGCACATTCTTATACAGACAATGTGGTTATGAATCTTACCCCCTCTTCCTTTTTCCTGGTTGGCCTGGAACTCAGAGACCATCTGCCGCTGCCCCTCCACCCCTACCCCAGCATTGGGATAAAGGCACCACCTCTCCTGGATATGATTGCTTCTGTTTTTTGTTTGATTGTTTTAGACAAAGAGTCTCTTCACGTAGCCCTGGCTGTCCTGGAACTCCCTGTGTAGACTAGGCTGGACTCAAATTCACAGAGACCCACCTGCCTCCNCCTCCTGAGTGCTGGGATTAAAGGTGTGCACTGTGATTACTTAATTGTGTTTATATTTGTTTTCTTCTAAGAAAAGAGTAGTAAAATAGGACTACAAATGGTGTTGAGCCTGTCTCTTATACACATCTAGATGTGTATAAGAGACAGGGGATAAAGGCACCACCTCTCCTGGATATGATTGCTTCTGTTTTTTGTTTGATTGTTTTAGACAAAGAGTCTCTTCACGTAGCCCTGGCTGTCCTGGAACTCCCTGTGTAGACCCTGTCTCTTATACACATCTAGATGTGTATAAGAGACAGAGGCAAAAAGGTGTGCACCACCACCGCCTGGCCCTTAAATTTTTAAAATTACATTTATCTACTTATTTTGTGTGTATGTGTATGGCGTGCATGCCACAGTATACGTGTTGAGGCCAGGGGCAAATTTCAGTAGTTGGTTTTCTCCTTCTACCAAAAGTCTTGGGAATTGAACTCAGATAAGCAGGCTTGGTGACAAGTACTTTTATCCACTGAGCCNTCTCACTAGCCTGGAGGTCAAATTTCAAAATGCCAACAGACAGTTCATATTTCACATTCAGANATGGTAGTAGAACCTGTTGTAGTCAACAACTTTTTATGCATTACATAATGACACACTTTCAGAATTCATCNCTTGCTCAGATCTGTTCACAATTATCCAATTTGTTACAGTGTCCACATATCATCGTGGTACATTAAAAAGCTGAACATATATGTAGTAGTGTGCNGAGAGTAGCACGGAGGAGGAGCCTGGGCTTAGCATGCCTGAGACCCTGAGGTCAGCTAGCAGGAAAAAGAAAAGAAAATGTGTTATAGTATTTTCAGGTTTTGAATCTTATAATAAATAAATACTGATNATCTTCATCATTTAAAAATTTTAGAAAAAATACAATTTTTTGAGACAGGGTTTCTCTGTGTAGCTCTGTCTGTCCTAGAATTCACTCTGTAGAGGAGGCTGGCCTTGAACTCACAGAGATCCCCTGTCTCCATCTTCGGAGTGCTGGGATTAAAGTCGTGTGCCAGCACCACCCAGCTAGAATATGATTTCTAAATCGTGCTTGAGATTATCTTCTTTCTTTTTTTTTCTTTTTTTTTTTTTTAAGATTTATTGATTTATTATGTATACAGAAGAGGGCGCCAGACCTCATTACAGATGTTTGTGAGCCACCATGTGGTTGCTGGGAATTGAACTCAGGACCTCTGGAAGAACAGTCAGTGCTCTTAACCTCTGAGCCATCTCTCCAGCCCCCTATCTTCTTTCTTGTATGTATGGGAGCATTAAGAAAGCAGTTAGTCATTAGAAACTCAGCAGTGAGGCNAGCCTACAGTGAGAGACAGCTAGTGCCAGAGTGGAGCCGAAGAACCCAGGTCTGCTGGTCTTAGTCCTGTCCAGTCAGTGCTGCTGCTCTTTATGGGCATCGGTGCTAAGCAATGGAGGCTTGTGATGAAATCACTGCATTTTACTTTTTGTTAATCTATTTTTATTTTTATGTGTATGAGTGTTTTACCCGCATGTATGTATGTCCACCATGTATATGCCTGGTGTCAGAGAAGGCCAGAAGAGGGCATAGGATCCCTGAGACCTGGAGTTATGGGTGGTTTTAAGTTGCCACATAGGTGCTGGGAACCGAACTTCGGTCCTCTGAGAGAGCAGCAAGTACTCTTAACCTGTGAGGCATCTCACCTAGATTTGGAGTGTAAGACACAGTAGCAAGTTCTCCTGTAAAGTTGACCAACTGGTTTGACCTCTTGTTTTTCTTTTGCATCTTCCTCTTGCTATCTCTTGTCTTGTATTAGATAAGAATATATTTGTGTCAATGTAGGACAAGGAATAAAACAAGAAAGCGTCTTGTGCCAGTTAAGGAATTCTAATCAAATAACAGGAGGAAGTATTTCCTCCTGTTCTTCTCCCCAAGGTTTTCACTAGGAAACTTAGGGGGCTTAACAGGGAGGCTGTGTAATCTAGAACAAAAAGTCTTTAGTCAGAGGTAAAGTTGTGATAGAACAGGTCAGCTCACCTTTGGACATCTACTAGGAGACGATGAAGCCAGCAGTGTGTTTAACTCAAGAAAAAGAAAGGAAATGTGGAGAAAAGGCAGGGTTTCCATGGTTGATGTTTGAGAAGGTGTCTCAGTGGGCAGTGAATTGAAGTCTGGTTCCAATGTTTGAGAAGGTGTCTCAGTGGACAGTGAATTGAAGTCTGGTTTAGCTTCCTCAGCAGACTAACCCTATTTATAACCCAGAGGGTAACAGGAGGTTGCTCTTAGTAATCTGAGCTGGTTGCCAATCAGGGTGTGGTTTATTTGGTTAAAGAATTTCTGGTGCTTGTTTCNCCCAAGACCTGTGCAACAGTGGCGCCTTCTGGCCACTTGGTTAATACACCAGCCTGTGTTACCAAAGACTGGAGGTGAGGTCTCAGGACGCTGAATTGTCAATAGCCGGGAAGGGCCCTGCAGCGGTGATGGACACATGTTGGGAAGGGCCCTGCAGAGGTGATGGACATATGTTGGGAAGGGCCCTGCAGCAGTGATGGGACACATGTTGGGAAGGGCCCTGCAGCGGTGATGGACACATGTAGGTGTGGGTCGGCTGGGAAAAGGTCAGTGATGTTTCACTGTGCTGGTCGCAGCTTCCCTCAGTAACATTCTGCTTTTCCACTCCCCAGACAGCGTGATTCCTTGGCCACACTGCCCCTTGCGTTGCCCTGGCTCTACTGTCATGTGTTCGTGCATTTGCAGTCTATCTAGCCTTTGTCTTTTAGGATCAAGTAAAGTAGTATCATAGCCCCTTCAGCCTTGCTTGGGAAAACCCAGTGTTAGATTCTTCACTAGTTCAAGGATTAAAAGGAAAAAAAAATTGTACATGTTTGTTTGTTTTTTTTAAAGACAGGGTTTCTCCGTGTAGCTCTGGCTGTCCTGAAACTTGTTCTGTAGATCAAGCTGGCCTTGAACTCACATCCTCCTGCCTCTCCCTCATTTGGAGCACAGGAGCATCATGTTACTGTTTATTTGGCCTTGGAATTGGTCTCATACACTGGAAGATAATTTCTGGCTTTACATAGGCCACTACCACTAAAAATAACTCAATAGACTGTTCTTTTTTAATTAATGGAAAACTGAAAAGCCATAATGAAAAGTCCTAAAATATTTATATTTTATTTTCAAGTATTTCATGGAGCTGAGAAATATCCCATCATGCTTACTAGGAAGGAGAAATGCTTCCAGAGTGTTATCTGCTCTGATTATCTATCCATCCTCCCTCTACTTCAGCCCAAACCTCCACATCATTTATTACTTTCAGGCAGCAGTGGGCTTTGTCTGGTTGGTTTTTTGAGACAGGGTCTCACTACGTAGCCATGGCTGGCCTAGAATTTTCTATGTAGACCAGGCCGACCTCAAACTCAGAGATCTGCTTGGCTCTGCTTTCTGAGTGCTGGGATCAAATANATGCACCACCATGCCTGGCTAGCACTAGCAGTCAGGATAGTTTCATTATGTTCTATTTAAACACAGAGGAAGACACTNACGTTACNTTCTTTCAGTCCTCTGTGGATGTTATACCATCAAGATGTGTTCATTTTATAATACAGGAAATACATTTTGATTTATGACTTGAAATGTTAAAAATCTCAGGTGGGAGTTTTTAGGAGCTTAGTGGTCAAGAGTGAGAGTACCGGAGTTCGGTTCCCAGCACCCGTACTGGCCAGTTCACAGATGTTCCTGGGACAGGTACTTGCACTTACATGCACATACCCCCTCCATACACGTAATTCAAAGTTAGTCTTTTTTTAAGGTGAGGTTTTTGAAGTTCAGAATATATATATAGTCATTGACTATATATTTAATATCACTTCTAAGGTAGTATTAAGGAAAAAGTACTCAGTCCATAGAAAAACATGGACTGCAGTCTAATTCTGGATACCAGAGACAGAAATTGGTGCCCTTACTGAGGAAATACCTGTGTTTTATTCAGGGAATGTTCTGGGCTAGTTTGTTGAGACTATATAATAGTAAAATGGCTTATGTATGCACTTATTATTTTAATTTTTATAGTAGTGGGGGCTGACTTTAGGGCCTTAAGCATGACCTCTACNATTGGATTNTATACCTAAGCCTCTTTATTGTGAGACTGGGTCTCACTACATTGTCCTGACTGACCTTGAAGTCACTCTGTAGTCCCAGCTGACCTTGAATTTGGTAATCTTTCTGCTCCAGCTTCCAGAGTGACTAGGGTTGCAGGTCTGTGTCACCAGGCCTGGCCCCAGAGAACATCTAACGAGAATGAAGTGACTGAGAGTCACACAGTGCTGCTGTCGCGTCTGTCAAGTGTGAGGGGTTGAGTAAATATATTTTTGTTTTTGTTTTTGTTTTTTTTTCGAGACAGGGTTTCTCTGTGTAGCTTTGCGCCTTTCCTGGAACTCACTCGGTAGCCCAGGCTGGCCTCGAACTCACAGAGATCCGCCTGCCTCTGCCTCCTGAGTGCTGGGATTAAAGGCGTGCGCCACTACCGCCCGGCTGAGTAAATAAATGTATTTTTGTGATGAGTTCTTTTATTTGGATTCAGGTGAGCGGCCTGTGAGAGTTTATGCGGATGGAATATTTGACTTATTTCACTCTGGTCATGCCCGGGCTCTGATGCAAGCAAAGAACCTTTTCCCTAATACATATCTTATTGTGGGAGGTAAGAAAATATCAGATGACTTTAAGTGGTGGTCAGAAAAAGAGCAGTCTCCCTCCTGTTTGTGGGACTTGAGTGCAGTCATTGATGAAAGNAAGGATGTGGTACAAGCTGTCCCAAATCCAGTCACCAGGGGCAGCTCAGCCTGGAGAGAGCAGCAGCAGGCTCACTGAGAGGGCCTGCATTATCCAGCAGTTTATAGCTGAGGTTCTACAGTAATGGNACTCATCACAGTTGGCCACTTCAAAACATTTGCTCTGGACTCCACCTTATCAGCTTTGAGTCAACAGAAGCAGAAAAGTCTGCCAAGCAAATGTTATGGTCAAGTCCACTCTTAGGAAAATAAAATCAGAAAACTTTTAAAAATTTAGTTTATGCGTATGGGTAGGTTTTCCTGTTGGTTGGTTGGTCTTCATGTGTGTTTCTGTACCACATGTGTGCCTGGTGCCCAAGGAATTCAGAAGAGGCATTAGATCCCTTGGGACTGGAGTTACAGACAGTTGTGAGCCACCATGTGGGTGCTGGGAATCAAACTTGGTTATTTTATAAGAGCAGCCAGTGCTCCTAGCTGCTGAACCATCTCTCCAGCTCCACTAAAACATTTCGAAAAACTTCACTGGTGTGGAAATACATAACAGGTTCATTTCAAAGTCAAAAAAATCTGAGTTCCATATTTTACCCTCTTTTTGAAAGTGTGAGCCTTAGTGTAGTGAATGTTGCTCCTGAAGGTAAAATCTGAGTTCCATATTTTACCCTCTTTTTGAAAGTGTGAGCCTTAGTGTAGTGAATGTTGCTCCTGAAGGTCTTAGGTTAGAAAAAACAGTTAGAAAAAATACCCAGGCTGAACTACATCCAGAAGATTCTTCTCCTGAGTGGATGGGAGTGGGGTAGGCATTATTACAGGCATAGAAAGTAGAAGGTGGGAAAGGTTGGTGACTGAGGAAGGCCCGCAGAGGGGCCGTGACTCACACCTGTTTTGCTGTGACCCCAGTCTGCAGTGATGAGCTGACCCACAACTTCAAGGGCTTCACTGTGATGAACGAAAACGAGCGTTACGACGCAGTGCAGCACTGCCGCTATGTGGATGAGGTGGTGAGGAACGCCCCCTGGACGCTGACGCCGGAGTTCCTGGCAGAGCACCGGGTAAGAAGCTGGCCACGGGTACTCACTCCCAGTTCCACCATCCCCTTGGTACTTGAGAGAGAAGGCTAGTTTTCTGTTTGTCGTGTACCTTTATGGTCATTATGTTCTAGTTCTCCCCACAGCCGTCTTGTGGGGATAGTTATTATTTCATTTATATATGAAGAGAAAGGCCCAGGGAGACTGACTAATGTGCTCCAGGTACACTGTTAGCAGGACTTAAAGGAATTGTCTTAAATGAAGTGTGGCATTTCCCCCCACATAATAGGTGTGTCCTCCCCTTATAGCATGCCAGTCTCTTTAGAATATCCATAGTTCTAGCCATACACTGACAGAGTTTCTCTCTCTGGGTTAGTAAGATGGTTCAGCAGGTAGAGACACTTGCTGCCCAGTCTGATGACCTGAATTTGAATCCTGGACCCACATGCTAGAAGGTGAGAATTGACTCCTGCAAGTTGTCCTCTGGCCTACACGCACACATTTATGAACAAGTTGGGCTGAAGAGACGACTCAGCAGCTAAGAGCACTGGCTGCTCTTCCAGAGGTCCTGAGTTCAATTCCCAGCAACCACATGGTGACTCACAACCATCTATAATGTGATGTGATGCCCTCTGCTGGCATGTAGGCATACATGTAGACAGAGCACTCATACCTAAAAAAAATACATAAATAAATTTAAAAAAACCAAATAAATAAATTTAATTTTTAAATGTAAAACAACGATGTTTATATTCCAAAGCCAAGAGACTGAAGCAGGAGGACCACAAGTTTGAGGCCAGCTTGGGCTACATAATAAAGACCTTGTCTCAAAAACAAGCAAACAAGCTGGAGAGATGGCTCAGCAGTTAAAAGTATTTGTGTTCTTTCAAAAGGCCAGAGTTTGTTCCGAGCACCCACATGGAATGGCTTTCAGTGGCTTGTAATTCTAGCTGCAGGGGATCCATTGTCCTCCTCTGGGCTCCATAGACACCTGAATACACGCGCATGCACACATATAAATAATAAAATCTTTTTAAAAGGGGTTGGAGAGATGACTCTGTGATTAAGAGCACTTGCTGTTCTTGTACAGGATCTGGGTTTGGTTCCCAGCACCACATGATAGCTCACAACTGTTTGTAATTCCAGTTCAGAGGATCCAACANGTTCTGGCCTCCATGGACACCAGGCACACACAAAATATTAAAACTTTTCAAAAAGACGAACAAAAACTGAATTAAAGAGAGAAAGCGTTGCATTTAGGAAATAGCACATGTTCTCTTCTGTTGATTTAAATTTACTTTCAGCTTTGGGGCTAGAAATTGTGTGGGATCAAAAACCAAGGGTATTTCTTACTCTAGTTTAAGAAGTAATTATTATTTAAAAAACTCCTGCCTTTGAATTCTCTGCACTGAAGAATGCTTCCTACAGAGGTGGGCATGAAAGGGATGGATTTCTTACAGTGGTCAGAGACCCTCAAGCTTGAGAAGTCAGTGTGCGTACTGTCACTTCTCTGCATGGTGGTGTGGACCATTGCAGGGAGCAGAGAGGAACAAAGAGAGCCGCCATGCTTCTGGAGCAGTACTTGAGTAGGCCTGAAGCCAGTGGAGCTTTATTGTAACTATTTAGGATTAGGATAGACGTTTACTACATTTTATTACTTATTGTGTGTATGTAGGGTGCCATGGCACACACGTGAAGGTTAGAGAACAACCTGTGGGTGCCAGTTCTCTCAGGGATGAACCTGGGGTTATGAGGCTTGGCAGCTGGTGCTTTTACTTGCTCAGCCATCTCACCAGCCCAGGACAGACCTTTTGTGGTTCTCTAACTTTCCTCCATCAGCACTTAACAGTGGTACCAAGGGCGGTGAGCAAGGTTACTCTCTGCAGCACAGCCGGCCCCAGACAGGGATGTCAGAGAACTTGCTACGTCCCCCTTCTCCTTGTAAACAGTAAATCTCCAACCTGAAGCTTGCTTGCTACTGAGCCTTTACTTTGCTGTCCTGTCAACTTGNTCATGGGTGATGGAGATGTTAGCTCAGGTCCTGAGGAGCTTGCTCAACACTTCTGCAGCTCCTGGGGCTGGGTTTGGTAGGGTTAGAATTACATTAGCAAAGGTTTAGGGGCTGTCCAGAAAGAGTCAATAGATGAGGATTTGCAATCTTCCTAGTCTTGTGAAGTGTATTTACAGCAATACAGTGATAAACACTTGTAGCTTTGGGGTTTGCATTTCTCGGTAGAACAAATATATCTGTTCTGGTAAAAGGACTTTAGTTGCTATTTCTAAGTTCCCCTTTTCTCAGAAACTAAGAGAAGAAGCAGTTAACTTAANCAATAACCAAATCTTTCACACTTTTAAAAGCCTTTTTGTGGCCCATTTCTATAGCCCCGGGAGGACAGGGAGATTCCCTTTTTTCTAGGCTCTGTCTACTAACTGGCTTACTAGAAAACTCTCCTGCTCCACTGACCACAGCATGCTGATGGTGTTCAGAGAGCCGGCAGCACTTCTCTTAGACCAGGAGAAATAGCCAGAGAAGAAACTGGCAAACTTCCTATGTAGAAGCTAGAAATTATTAGGTTGGTGGTTTCTGAACAGATTGTTCAGTATGAACCACGCAAAAAGGTACAGAGAAAAGGTTGTTTTGAGGTGTGGCCCTGCCAGTTTCCCTTTTTCTGAGCAAGAATATTTACAGGGTCTTTCCAATGGCAGTTAGCCTGGAGATGAGATGATGTTTTCTTATTTTCAGATTGATTTCGTAGCCCATGATGATATCCCCTATTCTTCTGCGGGGAGTGATGACGTGTATAAGCACATCAAGGAAGCAGGTGAGTGAGTTGATGTCCAGCTTCACTTTATGGGGCCTTGGGCAACTTCAGAGATTCAGCCGTGGCACTGCTTTACAGTAGAAACTGTGAACTCTGAGAAATCCAACATTCTGCTTCTGTTGTGGACAACAGCATAAGTAAGCATGCCCCAATACCTGTCAATTCCTGGTCCAAACATCTCATTTTAATCTCTTAAATTTAGGACAAGTCCCATATTCTTACCNTTAGGATAATGTGTGCCTCCTTTCTTCTCGGCCTTGATTCAGTCTTCCTGTGTGCCAGGATCTCTAGAGTTCACTTATAGTACTAACAGAGTCTGCTTTTTTTTTCTATTCTGGAACTCACAGTGTAGACCAGGCTGGCCTTGAGCTCACAGAGATCCACCTGCTAGTGCCTCCCAAGTGCTGGGATTAAAGGAGAGTCTGTTTTTTGTTTGTTTGTTTTGAGAAAAAGAGAAATGTATTGCTCCGAGGTTCTGTCTAGTCCCCCTGTCTGATGTGCCGGGACATCACAGTGCTTGTCTGTTTGTGTTTCAATTTAGGCATGTTTGCTCCAACACAGAGGACAGAAGGTATCTCCACATCAGATATCATCACCCGCATTGTCCGTGACTATGATGTATATGCAAGACGGAACCTGCAGAGGGGCTACACTGCCAAGGAGCTCAATGTCAGCTTTATCAACGTGAGTGGCAACCTCATCTCGTAGTTCCCTGCCTCTGTAGGACACAGCTTGCTTCCCACACCATCTGGGCTGAGCACGCTTTTCAGTCTGCTGTGATTATCATTCCCCAAAGCTAATGCACGCCTCTTTGCAGGAAATAACACACTAAGCTGCTGTTGTTTGTTTTTGCTCTTTGTTCTTTGGTCTTTTGGAGGCCTGCNACCTAACTCCCAAATAAATCACATATGGAGGCTTATTCTTAATTATGAATGCCCAGCCTTAGCTTGGCTTGTTTCTTGTCAGCTTTTTTTTTTTGAGACAGGGTTTCTCTGTGTAGCTTTGGTGCCTTTCCTGGAACTCACTCGGTAGCCCAGGTTAGCCTCGAACTCACAGAGATCTGCCTGCCTCTGCCTCCCGAGTGCTGATTAAAGACGTGTGCCACCACTGCCCAGCTTTTTGTCAGCTTTTTAAATAACTTTAAATTATCCCATGTACCTTTGGCCTGGGGCTTTTATCTTTCTCTACTCCTGTATACTTTTTCTTTGTTTCTTATTCCATGTCTGGCTGTGTAGCCGGGTAGCTGGCTCCTGAAGTCCTCCTTCCTCTCTTGTTCCTCTCTCCTCCCAGATTTCTCCTTCTATATATCCTCTCTGCCTGCCAGCCCCGCCTGTCCTTTCTCCTGCCTTGCTATTGGCTGTTCAGCTCTTTATTAGAGCATCAGGTGTTTTAGACAGGCACAGTAACACAGCTTCACAGAGTTAAACAAATGCAACATAAGCAAAAGTAACACACCTTAAAATGTTCTACAACAGTAAGCACTTCATATCGAGTAGCACAGAGGCAGGNTCTAATATCTGATATCATGGTCTAATATCAGAATATCAGTGTATTGATGCAAGGACAGACAAACACAGCCAGACATGGTGCTGCACACCTTTAATCCCAGCACTCAGGAGGCAGAGGCAGGTGGATCTCTGTGTGTTTCAGGCCAGCTAGGGCTGCACAGCGCCATCCTGTCTTTAATTATATATATATGTATATGTAAAATTTGGCAAATAGGAGTGTATAATTGTATAATTGAGCATGCCTGTAGTCCCAATACAGATATATCTGTTCTAGTGAAAGGACTAGAGGCAAGAAGATCGGAATTTTGAGGCCAGTCTTAGTGACATGACACTCTGTCTCAAAAAACAATGAAAGAGAGGCTCTTAGCTGTTTGGTTGGTTTTGGTTTTATTTTGTTTGTTTGTTTTGGTTTGGTTTGGTTTGATTTTTTGAGACAGGGTTTCTCTGTGTAACAGCCCTGGCTGTCCTGGAACTCACTTTGTAGACCAGGCTGGCCTCCAACTCACAGGCCTGCCTCTGCCTCCCAAGTGCTGGGATTAAAGTGCTACCACCACCCGGCAGTTTTTGTTTTTTTAAATTAGGTGTTTTTTTAAGAATGTGATGAAAACTACAAATCTTTCCCCATGTGGCTAATGAATGACACACAGCATTTATTTTATATATAGTTTCCCCACACGGGCTATTTAGCAAGTCCTGTTTCAAAAAACAGTGAGCCAAGTGTGGTGGTGCACACCTATAATCCCCAGCACTTAGGAGGCTGAGGCTGGAGGATTGCAAATATGAGGCATAGCAAGAATGTCTCATAAAACAAAAGCAGGAGCTAGAGAGGTGGCTCAGTGGTTACGAGCACAGGCTTCTCTTCCTGAGGACNCGGTTCTTTTCCCAACACCCATGTTGCAGCTCACAGTTATCTGTAACTCTGGTCCCAAAGCTCCAATGACCTATCTGGACTCCTAGGGCTCTACATGTATGTGGTGCACCGACAACATGCAGAGAACACAACAACAGAAACTCACCTGTAGACATAAAACAAAAAGTGTCAAGGGGAAAAGCCGAAAACAAATGATTTCTCCTTCTTCTCTTCCTCTCCTTCCCTTCACCTTGTACAACCAAANGTATGCTGTGTTATTGAGNTGTACTATGGCCTCTTCCTTCCTTCCTTCCTTTATGATCAAGAAATTAGGAGACTACCTTTTTTAAAAATAATTTTTTATTTTATGTACGTTGGTGTTTTGCCTGCATGTGTGTCTGTGTGAGGGTGCCAGATCCCCTGGAACTGGAGTCACACAGTTGTGAGCTGCCATGTGGGTGCTGGGAATTGAACTTCTGAGAGAACAGCCAGTGCTCTTAACTGCTGAGCCATCTCTCCAGCCCCTCATTGTTTTGTTTTTAACAAAAGGTCTCAAGTTACAGTCCAGGCTGACCTGGAACTTGTGATCCTCCTGCCTTGTCCTCCTGAGTACTAGGGTTACCTGCGAGTGCCACCACGCTCAGATGATTACCTGCGAGTGCCACCACGCTCAGATGACACAGTACTTTACATTTGACGAAGTATCACTCCTTCTCCACAGAGCATTTATACCATTTTACACTGATGTTTAGGAACATTGGGAGGACCAACTTTTTGTCATTTTTCAGATAATCAAGCAGATCTCCATTTTCTAAGAAATAAAACATGGGCTGAGAAAATGGCTTGGTTGGTAGAGTGCTTGCTCTGCAAACACNGTGACCTGAGTTCTGATCCCCAGCACCCGTGTAAAAAGCTAGTGTGGCAGNGCACCCTCTAAGGACTCAGCAGCGGCCAGCCTAGCAGAATTGGTGAGCTACAGGTTCAATGAGAGAGCCTGTCTCAGGAAAATAAGGTAGAGAGTGGTTAAAGACACCTGATGTTGACTTCTGACCTACACACATATGCACACGCGCACACACACACACACACACACACACAAAACAATTTACCTAAAATCATGGAATGAGCTAGTGATGGGGGCATCTAGTATAGGGAATAAATTAAGGAACTAGTCAACAATGTTGACTCTGGCATATTGGCTGTCTCTTGGTAGTGTTGTGTAGTGATCTTCTTGTGCCTGTTCGTTCCCATCTGAAAAAGTCGTGGTGAGTATATTTATATTTCACTGTATGAGATTTATCTTGAAAACCTGGACTTCATTTGGTTGCATGCTGATCTGTTCCTGCCCTCACTGTTATAGTTTAGTCCAGAGCTTTTAAAATGTTGAAATTATCACACATTTAGCCAGGTGTGGTGGCACACACCTTTAATAAAGCACTCAGGAAGCAGAGGCAGGTGGCTCTCTGTGAGTTCCAGGACAGCTAGGGCTACACAGAGAAACCCTGTCTTGAAAAACCAAAAAGACGGGGAAAAGATAATTATCACATTATTATATTATTCATATAAGATGACTGTCCAGAGATTATCTTTCCTATTGTTATGNTAAATAAATACAGGGCAGATTAAGCAAAGCAGAATTTTTAAAAATTGGAGTTTTAATTTATTATTTTTATTATTATGTATATGTCTATGGGTAGGTGCATGTGAATGCAGCTGCCGGCAGGGGCCAGAGTGTCAGCTCTCAGGAGCTGAACACAGAGGCAGGTGCGAGCCATCTTAAGTGGATGCTGGGAATCAAACTCAGGTCCTCTGGAAGAGCAGGAAGCACTCTTAGTAACCTGAGCCATCTCTCCCAGCTTGGGTATTAGGTCTTAAAACCATTTGTTTTGTCCTAGGAGAAGAAATATCACTTGCAAGAACGAGTTGATAAAGTAAAGAAGAAGGTGAGAGATGTGGAAGAGAAATCAAAAGAATTTGTGCAGAAGGTGGAAGAAAAGAGCATTGACCTCATCCAGAAGTGGGAGGAGAAGTCCCGAGAATTCATTGGAAGTTTCCTGGAAATGTTTGGTCCAGAAGGGGCACTGGTGAGAGCCTGCCTTCCCGACATGAGGGGATGTGGAGGGTGGGGTGCTTTTCATTGCTGCAGTACTGGTGATTGAGTCCAGAGCACAGCATGCACACTAGCGAGCACTCACCACTGAGCTACGTCCTCCACCTTATTTNTATATTTATTGTTTCTGAGACAAGAACTCACTATGTAGCCTTGGTTGACTTGGAACTTGCAATGTAGACCAGGCTGGCATAGGACTCAGAGTGATCTCTGTCTTCCAACTGCTAGGAGTAAAGGTGTGTGCCACCACACCAGGCTTATTTATTTATTATTTTGAGGCAGTGTGTCCCTAAGGTGTGCTTAGGCCTGAACTCTCTATGGGCCCAAGGCAGATCTTGAACTTGTGATACTAATGCTTCNGCTCCAGTCAATATACAGTGAATTCAAGAGAATTGCAGTGCTGTGGAAAGGAATATGGACGCTTTGAGCAGAAAGGAATATCAAAATTAAGAAGTTATCTTATCTAGTCATACATTTTCCTTGTAATTTTGTCAGCTGTCTATCAATCTTGACATCTGGAGTCAAGATAAGTAGGTAGCCTCAGCCGTTACCTCTATTTTTAGGGTTTACATGGAAGAGAGGGGGAAAAAAGAGACCAGATAGAAAGCTTCCTCTCTATGAGGAACTGCTGTGGGTCCCCAGTGAGAATAGCAGTGCCCTCAAACCAAGTGAGAATTCCATTAGTGAGCCTTTGTTTTTAGTGTGACTGCACCTAAGTAGCCTTTGAAGAATGTCTCTGATGGAAGCCAGGGAAAGACTGACTGACAAGCAGGTGGAAACTCAGATAAGCGATCCAGTGTGCCGGGGAAACTGCTAGAACTACAGCTGTGCCCTCCTGTCTTCTTCAGTCATATCTGACATAGCAGGGGCAGAGTGTTGCCCTCACATGCTTGAGACCATAGCTTCGATCCTCAGCAATAAAAAATAAATTATACAGGGGAGATTGAAAATAATTTGAGGTTTCTGAGGCTTTGGTAGTGACTCATGTGGTCCATAGGTATCTTCTAACTCTCCATTTTGGTCTCCCTCCCCAGAAACACATGCTGAAGGAGGGGAAAGGCCGGATGCTGCAGGCCATCAGTCCCAAGCAGAGTCCCAGCAGCAGCCCTACTCACGAGCGCTCCCCCTCCCCCTCCTTTCGATGGCCCTTCTCTGGCAAGACTTCCCCATCTTCCTCCCCAGCAAGTCTCTCTAGGCGCAAGGCTGTGACCTGTGACATCAGCGAGGATGAAGAGGACTAACTTTTCATCCCTGTTCCCTNTCCCCGCCCCTGCCCGTCACCTCCAGAAGCTCTCTGCTGAATTCCATTTTGTGATCCCAACACTAAACCTAAGGACATCTACAAAGAAAAGACAAACGGGGCAAGAGGACCTGGGAATGGGGAACCAAACAGCCGGCGCCCCGAGACCCCGAGACCTCCGTCAGCCACACCGGGGAGGCTGAGCATGCCCTAGAAGCCTGCTCTGCATCCATCTTCCCTCCCAGAACTTTGCTTTACTGTTTATGCTCATGTAATCTTGACAGGGAAATTGCCATTTTTATTAATTTTTTAAAAATTAGTCTTTCAAATATAGTAAGTAGAACGAATTTTTTGCCCCTGAGGAGTGGGCAGAAGAAGGAAGCGTGTAATACCCAGAGGCCTTTCTTCCTGATACACTAGTGCTTGCCTTCTTTCTGAAGCAAAGTGGCTTGCCAGATCCTTCAAAGAGCCATGCTGATGTGTAATTTGGCGAGACTATTGCAANTTCCCTAAAATATCTAAAACCTGAATTAGCTCCAAATTCCCTGCGTGTCCTGCCGGCCTGTGTGTCAGCATGGCTGTGGGAAGGGAGAGATCTGAGCCTCACTTTTCTTACTCCCTGAGGAGTTTCTTGTTGGACCCATTGGGGTCCATGCAGACACTGATGGGGATGGAACCAAACCACAGAGCGTCAGTTGTAGCTTTTCTGCCATGTTCATCTTCTCAGAAAATTCTGTTGCCCAACTATTTGGGAGCTCTTGTCAGTCTCTTTCCTGCAACCTACCTGTAAAGGAAGAACACTGAGGGCTGCTGGGATTGCAGAGGACAGTGGGGTGAACTCAGTTTAGTGCAAGGGCAGTTGTGGTCTGTTGGGAATCCGTCCCTCCCCCTGCAGCTGCCATGTCAGCACCATGCCTGGCTTGATACAAAGGATGCTTTGTAAATGTTTCCAGTGTGAACTTGTTGACCCATGTTGCTTATTGCCGTATTTAACACTTAGATTTTTCCCAGAGCATACAGGCAAAAGCAACAGAAAACACTTTGATCTCTAGAACACTCTTATTGACCTCTGCTCCTCTTAAGAATGCTCTTGGGTCGAATCAGTGTCCCGTGGAGACTCTTTATCTGCGCCTGGCAGGGACTTCCTCCACTGCCCCTCCAGAAGCCACAGGCATGGGCTGAACTACTAACACGGAGGCTCGTGCCCCTGACCCCCCTGTGCTGGTGGTTATGCTTCCACTGCACCTGTTGGTGCCAAGAGGAAACAACTTGAATTTCAAATCAAAGAATGCTGATTCTCGACACTTGCTGTTGAGTATGAGCTGATGTTTTCAGTCCCCTTGCCTCTCATCTCAACTACATGGCCCAGCAAGTTTGTCACTGTCAGTTATCCTGTAGCTGGATTTAGGGCAAAATTGTTTATTCCAGGACCTACTTGTTGTCACTCATAAATACCCCTTGTGGGGGTGGAGCTTTAGTGTTTTCAGCAAAGAAAACCACATTTTCTTTTTCCTTGTACCTCTGTTAGGACTGTGAGCATTTCATAGTCCTCCCTAGACACTTTCTGGTAGAAGCTGTGCTACTGCCTAAGAGTCTGAGGCTCGCAGCACGCAATGCCTGCATGGCCAGACTACCTAGGCTCCTAAACTATCTCCCAGGCAGGCAGAGCAGAGGAGAGGGTCAGAGAGGCACAACTCGGTGTCCCGATGGCCTGTGGGAACTCCATTCCTAACTCCTCATGAAGTACTGTTTTCACTGTCAGATCTGATCCATATGGCCTTGACCTGGNATCCTGTCTCAAACCTGTTGAAATTAGTGTTTTCTCATGGTATGTAACGCTGCATAGCTCATTTCAACTTTTCTACTTTCGTCTTTTTGGTGATCCGTTTCTCTCTGCCTTATTCTCCCAGGTATACAAAGGTGATGACATCACTGCTGATGCTCACCTGCTTGTTCTCTCAGTGCATGTCACCCAAGCTAGCTAGCACTGTGGAAATGGAAAGGGTCTCAGACATCAGAGTCTGTAGGCTGACAAGATGTACCATAGCTAGGACTAGCCTATGCTCCTGTTCTCAGAATGTCCCTCCCCTTTCCTATCTCCTAACACTCATAGTCTCAGATAACTTAGACATAAGCAAAAATATCTAGGGTGTGGCAGCATGTTAGGTACTTGAGGTTCAGTGTGCTCCTAGGTGCTAGAAAAAGGTGCTGTTGGGACGCTGCACTGTCGGCCACCTGTACCTAGTTAAGTGTGGTTAAGTGTTTGGATGTTGTGTCTGTAATCCGCATCTCTTCCTGTGCAACTTCAGCTGTGGAGCTTTTCCTGAGGCCACATAAGAAAGCAAGCAGCATGGAAGGGTCGGATGGCAAGTTGTTTCCTCTATGCCATAGGAAGTGGCTGCAGACAGGAGTCTTCTAGCTGGTGCTGAGGAGAGGCCAGTACAGCAGCTAATCTGGACGTGGGCTGGACAGGAACATTGCTCTTTTCATATGCTAGGCTGGAAACTGGAGAATAGAGGTTGCCACACAGAGAAAGTAGAAATGGATTGCTAGTGCCCGCAGCAGCTGCTTGTGNGAGCTAAGCCAAAGACCCTTTGCACACTTGAGGAAGGGACTGGGAGTGGAGAAGGCTGAACATCCTGAAGAAGAGAAACAGAAAGATCTTTTCTGGTCACTTTTCTCCGCAGGCAGCACCGTAGTTACTCTCACTTGTGGCCGCACATCTGGACAGCCATCCAGGATAACCCTCCACAGTGGCTCTTCCCAGTGCTTTGTCACTGTCCCCAGCCCGTGTTCACTCACATAATTCACATTCTGGAGCCTGTTGTCTTTGAGATCTGTTCCTTATCAACTTTTCAATCCTTTCTCAAATCAGTTCTGTTTTCTTGCTTTGGTTTAACCCCCTAAAGCCATAGCTTCCAGATTTCTGTCAGCATCCATGTGCCGAAATTGAACCCATATAGGGTTCAAAGAAAGCTTCCTTAACGATGTTTTTAAAAACTAGTGGTATTTTTTTTAAGCTTACCAATATAAGTATTTTTAAAGGTTGTATTTTTCAAAGTCATAACGATTGTTTTCTCTCACAGAATAGATTATCATGGGATAAAGAATGGTCCCTAGCTTCTATTTTTCAGAATAAATAAGTATAACATATTCTTGGACTTTAATATTATTAAAGGTTAATTCTCCTAAAAGAAAAAAGAAATATAGTCTGTCTGCCAGAATTTTTTGTCAGTATGAGATTGGGGTAGAGAACAGAAATGGCAGGATTAACATTTGGATGGCCCAGATTGGGTTCTACTAGGTTTGAAGTGAACACCTTCCACCACCTTGGAGGAACTAACTGTTGTAAACAGAATTGATTGCTCAGGTGTTTTGCATCGAGGCTGCTGAACAGCCAACACTGTTGGGAAGACTCACCCGTGGCATGAACACCTGCCTATCACCAGTGCGAGTCGATGGAGAATTTGCCTCAGTTCAGTGTGTCACTTTCCTGTCTAATAATTTGTCCAGAGTTATTTTGGCTTTTGTCATTTAGCCAAATAAAGGCCACGTGGTTTTGCCTGGTGTTTCTGTTTCCTGTAGTTTTGACCAGGCATATATGTATTAATGTCTTAAGTATTGGGGGGGGGGTTATTTATGTTCTCAGGTCCTTTGAATTTGTGTCCTGATTTCTGTCCTCAAGATCAAGCTTCATGACAATATTAATAAGCAGTTCCATTTGCAGCTTCTTACGGAAAACTCAAAAAGCTGGCACAAAGGGACCTCAGACCTCCCATGGCCAACTGGTACACCCAAGGAAAGAACAGCTTGGACTGCAGAGCCTGGCTGCTTCAGGAAGCTAGGCTGGTGCTGTTTTGCCCGGTTAAGGTCTGCTCCTGTTCTTATATCAGATAAACCATACATAAACCATGCTGCACTCTTCTCCCCTTTATTCTGCTGGGCAAAAGGTCAGGGTGACCAACAGTGGCACCTACAGAAGCAGTGTGCCTCGTGCAGAGTCTCAGCCTTTACCCTGTTCATTACAAAACTTCCAGTGCCTTCCCTGAGCAAAACCCAAAACAGTTCCGCATACTGCACTTTACCTTCACCCCTATAGTCACTGGAAGCTGCCAGCCTGTGCTGCCAGTGGGAGCCTTAACCGCTGGTTAAGGTTGAGGGACAGACACAATCTCATGCTCTTCAGAGAAGGACAGTATCTTTTCCATAGTCCAAGCCACTCGCCTCAGGCTTTGAGTTTCAAGTCCAGGTCTGGTGCCGAACAAGTCTCGTACCCAACCTTGTCATCTTTCCTTCGATAGTACATTCGTGTCAGCACCGTCATCAGGAAGGTCTCCACTATGAGCATGTGGCAGTTCATCACTGCCGTGTGGAGTGGAATACAACAGGTTATACTGAGTTAGAGCTGAGGGAGCTAAAGCAACTCTGGCTAGCCAGCTGAGGGACACTGCAGTTTACCTCCAAACTGCTGTGTGGAGCAAGGCAGACTAATGGTAGCCAGAACTCTGCTCTGATGTCTGATCTGAGGCCAGNGTGCGTGTTTACTTGGGAGTCTGCTTCCTAACCATACCCATTCTTGTCCCAAGTTGAGGACTGAACCCCTGGCCTCCTGGTTTGGTCATTAGGACTGGCCTTAAGCTGGGGACATTGTAGTTCTCTATGATCAGAGAGGGAGGAGTCCTCAGAGCCTCTGCCTGCTTTCTTGCATTCTTCCTGAACATTCTGAGCAGACATCAGGCTAGCCCTCTTCTGTCCCAAGGTCCTGTCTCCCCTGCTCCACTCCCAGTCTGACCCGCGACGTGGAAAGGAGCCCTAAGTGCTTACCTTGGGACCTGATTTTAGAAGAGAAGGGAGGTGAGCAAGCTATCTGCCCGGTATTAGCCAGGACCGAGAAAATGGAGGGCTGCAGGGCAGTCAGGATGACAAGAACCTGCGGAATAGAAGAGACGGGGTGGGGGTGACACCTGCCACCCCTGGTCCTGAGGCCAGTGCAGACTAGTCTCTGCAGTTAACGGAGGGCTGAGATTTAAAATTATTGAAAATTGGTGCAGTTTTCATCTTCAGGCAAATTATAATTGTGCTTGCCCCTCATTCATTAGGGTTGCTCATAAAACAACCATCCTATCTCCCTCATGGCCACCATCAGACACCCAGTGGCATCCAGACAGGTGGACAAGGTCATGTGATGACAGGCTGAGGTTAGAGATACAGAAAAAGGCCAAGGAAGGACCACCATGGATTACTGACCAATTCCAGAGAGGAAGTGGCGAGCTGGGTTCTCCCAGGCAGGTTCCAGAGAGATTACGGGTCTGCCTACATTTTGATTTGGGGTTTCCAGGCTCTAGATCTGTGCAACAATACATTTCTGTTGTTTTAAGCCTGGTTGGTATTTTGTGGCACATGAAGGGAAATAAGAGATAAAATGGAAGGGGGTGGAGATAATGTTCCAAATCTCCCAGGAAACCCAAAGGTTAAGACTATTGGGTCCACTCTGTTAGTCCTAACCCATCAATGTTGTCAAACACCATTTCTGGGGTGTAGTTACCTGGAACAGAGCAAACTTGGATCCCATATTCTGTTCACCCAGGTGCAGCTTGGCTTGACGGAAAATGATGGCCAGGGACCAGAGAGCGAGGAGCGTGGACACGCCGAGGAAAGTGTTGATCCACAGCGCCGTGCTCTTCTCAGAAATCTGGTGGCAGACCAGGAAGCAATCAGGAGGGCAAACCTCTTTGTTTCTCCTCTTCCGTGTGGAGAAAGGTGATACAGAAGCCCCCAAGCCTGGACTTCATCTCCCCACTGGATTCTCTGGGCTGTTACTCTCCTGTGGCCACCCTGCTCTTGGCCCTGTGTGTTGCTGGTGCTCGGATATTAGTTCTAGAACCCAAAGCTAATGAGTCTTAGACTTTATTGCTGCCTCTTGGCTTACGTCTGATGGGTCAAAGATGCCATCAGGGATGAGAAACAGTCCCACAATGTTCAGCATTATCTTGAGGAAGGCATACTGGAAAGGGCCGAACATCAGCAGCTTAAGCTTCTTCCTGAAGGAGGGAAAGAGTGAAGAACACGGACCCATAAACCACCCATCCTAAGGGAGCCTAGCCCCTCCACTGAGCTCCTGGGCTAAGGCTGTGCTGACATCATGACATGTCTCATGGGTGAAGGCACAGTAGACAGTAGGTTGGGAGCACTGGGAATCCTTGCCTCTGATGGTGCCTTTTGAGTAGAAACTCAAAGTATTGACTTCAAGTTCATTACTCAAAGTAGGCAGGGGGCAAGCAAGCACCCAAACTACAGTTTTCTCTTTGCCACTGCAGTGCAAGCTGGGCATGATAGAAAACGCCTTTAATCCCAGCACTCGGGAGGCAAAGGCAGGAGGATCTCTGTGAGTTCAAGGTCAGCCCGGTCTACAGAGCGAGTTCCAGGACAGCGAGGGCTACAAGAGAAACCCTGCCTCAAAAAATAAAGTAAGTAAATAAGCAAGGCAGTGAGCTGAAGCATAAGAATTCTTCCTCTGGGGCTGGAGAGATAATGGTTCAGTGGTTAAGAGCACTGACTGCTTTTCCAGATAACCCAGGTTTGATTTCCAACACCCACATGGCAGCTTACAACTGTCTGTAACTCCAGTTTCAGGGGACCTGACACCCACGGTAAAGTACTAATGCACATTAAAAAAAAATTCTTCCTGTTCTCCTCTCTCTGGGGGGCCGGGTGCCCATGTGGGGGTTCCTGGCTGTGGGATATCTACCTTTATCATTGGTTTTTATGTATTGTCCCATACAGGCTTAATTTCAAGAGCCTTGAACTGGGGATACAGAGTCTTANGCTCACTTGTCCCTGTGGGATACCTCTCCCCTGCCTTACCTGGTGAGCATGAGGGGTGGGCAGCAGGGGCAGCAGCAGCAGCAGGGACCAGTGTGCACCATCATTGGGGTGTCCTTCAGTGTTCTCAGAACTGCGTCCTTTCCACCAAAGCCTTCCACCATGACCAGCATCAGCAAGTAAAAGACTATGGCATAAAACCTGGGAGAGAGAAGCAGGATGGCAAGTACATGGGTAGGAGCACCACAGTACACCCCTTTGCTGCTAAAGAGGGTTAGATTGCTCGGAGAGATGGGGCTCCCTGAGGGAAAGGGCAAAGAGCCTGGNATTTTAGTTGGTTTTTCAAGACAGGGTTTCTCTGTGTAGCCNTGGCTGTCCTGGAACTATCTCTGTACTCAGAGATCTGCCTGCCTCTGCCTNCCACATGTTGGGATTAAAGGTGTGTGCCACTGCTGCCCGGCTGGGGCTGGCATTTTATACGCACGACACGAGGAACAAGAGAGGTGACTAGGACCAGAGGACTGGGAAGGGAGCAATTTGGGCTTCTGGGAACAAACAGTGACTGAGGAGTGTGCCCCAAAAAGGCATTCCCTGAGCCCAAGCAGAAGTTCAAGGGCCTCCCATTAGCACAGGTTGANGAGAGCTAGATTCATATCAATGGGGCTTAAAGACAAGGACTTTGGAGNCTTGGGAGTCAGAAAAGGACTGTAGAGGGATGCTCATCCCCAGTGGTGGGGGCGGGGCCAGACACTCACGAGGTTATGGCCATATCCACAAGTGTGAGGGCACGAGGGATCCAGAGACCAAAGCAGCAGAACACAGACACCACCTGCTTGCAGAAGAGCAGGTTGCAGGTTAGGGCAGGGCAAGGGAGACCAGCCCAACTTTTTGTAGCTAGGGTTCAAAGAAGCCAGACCTGTGTGTTTGAGGCACTAGCCCTTCTACTTGCTAGCTGCTACGGCTGGGTTAATGGTAGAGCATGCATAGGGCCCTGGGCTCTGTACCCAGAACTGACAAAAATAGAAACAAGGACTGGTGAGATGGCTCAGCATGGTGCTTCTCCTGAAAACCTGGCAACTTGAGTTCAATCCCCAGAACCCACGTAAGAATGGAACAAGAGAACTGACTCCACAAATTTCTCTTCTGACCTCTACACATGAGCTGTGGTATGCNTGCTCCCCCATCANGTGCACACACACACTAGTAATAATAATGATAACAATAATAACAATAATCCATTTTTAAAATAAACAAAAATTGCAACTGGAAAATANCCGAATAGATTAAATCCAGATCCTANGCAATGGCTGCACAGATAAGTTTAAAAGGCTTACAGCAGCTGAAGCTGTGGCTCAGTGGTAGAGTGTTCAGTACACACAAGGGGAACAAAGAAAAAACAAGCTCACAGCAGAAGGGCAACGCTGAGTATGACCCTGCGGAAACCAATGCCTGTGTATTGGAAGGTGGCCTGCTTGTAACAGGAGTGCCTGGTGCCCAGTGGGTTGCTGTCTCTGCAGCCCTTTGCAATAGAGCACTTCATCTGGCTGGCAGTTGGCCTTGCAAACAGGTGGAGATCAGTTCACATCCCCGGTGCTACATGGTGCTGGCAGGCAGCTCTGCACTGGAGCAAATGAGTTTAGGAGAACTCTTAGNACAGCCTGCCCCATCTCCAGTGCCTCTGAAGGGCCAGCGCCAGCATCCTCACCGTAGGTGCAGAGCTACTCCACATCAGGGTCCTCTTCTTGATGGGGCAAAGGGTGTTCTTGTACAGATAAATAGCATCCTCTACGTAGATGGCAACTGAGCCCATGGTAAGAAAGGTCAAGATGACGGTGAGGGTAATTTCCAATGGGCCCAATTCTAAAGGAGAAGAGGAGTAGATGCCAATGAATTGAAGGGCAGATGCTGTTCCAGTAATGTCTACTGAATAAAGTCCAAGTGTCTCTCGTGTGTGTGTGTGTGTGTGTGTGTGTGTGTGTGTTTTAAGATAGAGTCTCACTGTGTAGCCCTGGCTAACCTGGGACTGGAACTTGATATACAGAGAAGGCTAGACTGGAGCTCACAGAGATTCTCCTGCCCCTG
Source organism: Neotoma lepida (assembly GCA_001675575.1). Taxonomy (NCBI): domain Eukaryota; kingdom Metazoa; phylum Chordata; class Mammalia; order Rodentia; family Cricetidae; genus Neotoma; species Neotoma lepida. Next base: position 319,989 of record LZPO01044190.1, read on the forward strand.
GCTCTCAATTGCTTGGGATTAAAGGTGTGTTCCATCATGTCTGACCCTACAAAGGAGGATCTTTAACTTTTCCTCACAATTAAAAACATCTTTCTGAGCCATCCCATCTGTCCTTTACCTTGTTTTTTGAGCAGAGTTTCTCACTGAAACTCTGTCCTTTACCTTGTTTTTTGAGCAGAGTTTCTCACTGAAACTCTGTCCTTTACCTTGTTTTTTGAGCAGAGTTTCTCACTGAACCTGGAGCTCACCAATTTGACTGGATTTGCTAGGCAGCGAGCTCTAGGGACCCATCCACCTCTGCCTCCCTAGTGCTGAGTGTACATATGTCCCTCACCATGCTTTTTATGTGGGTGCTGGGGATCTGAACTCAGGCCCTGAATGCTTGGGCGGCAAGTGACTGACCCACTGAGCTATCCCCCTTAGCCCTGAAATTTGAAATTTTTCCACTTAAAAGGTGATATAGCTGTGCATATTCTGACACTAGCATACAGTGTGCAATGATGATGTGTTCACACAAGCACACCAAAGCTCATACCCTGTCATCTCCCTGCTTGAAAATCTCCCAGGAGCCCATTCCTGGCTTCCCCCCTGGCCTCTGAACTGGGATCTCCACACCCTGCATTCTCCAGACTCAAGGAAGTGTTTCTAAATGAAGCGGGACACACATTGTCTTTCACAGCAGAAGGCAGAGGGGCTCAGTGCTTTAAGAAGCTTGCCATGAGCTGGAAAGATGGCTCAGCGGTTAAGAGCACAGACTACCTTTCCAGAGGTCCTGAGTTCAATTCCCAGCAACCACATGGTGGCTCACACCTATCTGTAATGAGATCTGGTGCCCTCTTCTGGCCTGCAGGGACACATGCAGGCAGAACACTGTATATATAATAAATAAATAAGTCTTAAAAAAAAAAAGAAGTAGAAGCTTGCCATCATACTAGACGTAAAGCAAAGGACAATCAGACTGCAACCCACAGATCCAGGGAGGCTACTTAGCAGATGACTGTGGCTTATAATAAGTTTTGGTTTTGCCCAATCACTGGGCATGCTTTAAGTGATAAGATAAAGGATAAGGATAAGAATTTGTACTGTATCAAGCTGAAAGGATATGCTGGCTGTACTTTCAGGAGGGGAGGCTAAGGGAGGGAAGATGAATAGGAATCTCACTCACACAACTTAAGACATAGCTCTCTGAACAGATAAAGATAGACCTCTTCTGTATCCCAGAATCTAATCAATATTTATATGTATAATTCAGCTATTATTTGGCTTAAGAGGGCTTATTAGGAAATGTTATCATTTTTACTATTTTCTACAGAGAGAATATTTTCCAGTTTCAAATAACTCTGGACTTTTGAATTATAACCTGTTTTTATGTTCAAGCTATCTGTGCATTATTTCTCCTGCAGTTGTACATAAAATGTTTTTACATTCAAATGAGTTACTGTATAAAGTACTGCCTTATGCCATAATAAA
>LZPO01044190.1:365283-376517 GCA_001675575.1 Neotoma lepida
GAGAGAGAGAGAGAGAGAGAGAGAGAGAGAGAGAGAGAGAGAGGCCCTTTACCCCACAGCCCACTGCTACCAGCTTCAGTCATGGTTTGGGGTCTAGGGAGGGAAGTGGTTAGCTAAGATAAGATGGCAGAGATGACAGCAGGCCTGGTGGCTCTCTGGTTCCCAGAAGGCCACTGCCATTCCTACTCCGGCTGCTCCAGCAGGGGAGCCTGAGCGAGCNGTAGCTGCAGAGGACTTGGTTCTCCCTCCCACCCCAGGCTCAACTGATAAGCCCGTGGCAGTGCATCAGAGTCTGGGTCTCTGGGGAGCTGATAAGGAGGCTGCTGAAGCCCTCTCCATCCTGGGCCACCTGATAATGGTTCCTGCTGCCTCTGGTTCACCCCACCCTGCTCTGCCCTAACCACCCCACCCAAGGGGGGGCCCTGCAAGTGGCTGAAAGTGGGGTAAGGCAGGATGATGGGGCAGAGAAGACGATGCAGAGTGAGGGTCAGGGCCAGACTCCTCACACCTCACAGGGCACAGGCACCTTGCTGGTCACCCTCATGGGCACCTGGGTCAGGTGTCAGGCCCTTATGAGACCCCTATCTGGGCTTGAGTCTCTTTAGTTCTTAAGCCCTGGTTCCAGGTGACACCTCTTCTACTCACTGTCCTGTCTGGCCTGTGTTGAGAACCCAAGGGTATTCTAGTTTTAGAGATGAGGAACTCAGCATTCAACAAACCAGTAACTTCCCCTGGTCGTGCTAAGTGGGAGAGCCAAAACCCTCTATGACCTTTCCCATGACACGTTCTTCAGTGTGAAGAGAGACTGTGGGCTTCTCTATGAAACAGGCAAGTGGTCACAAGTCACAGACATTGTCACAGGCATTGACCAGGCAGAGCCATACTCCAGCATTAGCCAGGGGCTGCTCAATCAGTCGTGGTCATNGTTATTTACAGTGTGACCCAAGGGCTGCAAGAGGCAGGGCTTTGTGTGGCCTGTTTAGGACTTCAAAATGCCAGTTACCATGACAGCAGAGTCCACTGCTGCCCAGTTTAGAGTGGGATCCCTGGTGGCTGAGCAGTGATCCCTGGGGGGAAGAGAGCTGCTTCACGGAGAAGTTTGTTTTACAGAAAGTCAACCCCTNCCATGTCTCCAGGCCAAAGGGACTGGAGTGTAGACTGGGGGGTAGANGGGTGGGGATAAGGGGAGTAAAAGCTGGGACTCCCCTGCAGAGCAGTAGCATGGCCTNCGGGCCACGGCTNTGCACTCCGATTAAGCAAACAGCTTGTGACCTGTGTTTAGCTGCTTGTGTTCATGGCACCCCAGGCTGAAGGAAGTCAAAAGCAGTTGTTCCTGGCTCCTGCTTCTCAGTGTCCTGGACTCTATCTCCAGCTTCACTNCCTGTCCCCTCTCCCCTCTCCTCTCCAGTCCCCTGTCCTTCCCCTTCCTTCCTTCTGTTCTCTTTCCTGCCATACTTTTTCATGCTGCCCTCCTACTTGCCATCCCTTTCACTCTCCCCCTTCCCCCAACTTTTCCTAGATGACAACTTCCAGGAACACAAAGTCAGTGGAGGACTTTCAAGTAAGGATGTCTAGTTGTGATTCTTGGAAGCTATGGAATCTGGGTACAGATCATGCGGGCTGGAGGCAGCGTTTGCACAGGGCGCCTTTGTCTGCTCCTGCCCGGGTCTTCTGCAGCCCAACCAGGCACCCACTCCTAACTGCCGTTTGATTGAGGCAGTTGTGTTTTGCTATGGAAATCAGAGATTCCAAACTGGGGGGACCCTATGGGGTATCTAGCCACCTCATTTCTCAAGGAGAAGGAAACCAAGGATNTGGGCATCAGGGAGAGCNTCCCCTGGAGTCACACAGCTCATGAAAGGCCAGCCTTAGCTGCCTCCAGGTCTGCTTTNTGCCCCTTTCCACACCCTGTGGTAAGAAAGCTGGGCCAGGTCCTGTCCTGTAAACAGGAAGGGCCTAGAGACCTAGCTGCTTGGCATCAGCAAACAGGATCCTAAGGATGACGACAATAACTACAGTCACTTTGAATGCTTTTCTGTGTGCCAGGCATTGGGTTAAATGCTGTGCTTGCATTGGCTCATATAACTCTCAAGGAAGGCACTGTTAGTACCTTTGTGGGTGTGACCCTGGACAGTCCCCAGACTCCTTTTGCCCCAATCTGGCATTCCTTTTAAAAATTTTAAGAGTTGGAGCTCAAACCCAGATTTTCATGTATTCAAAGGCAAGTGCCCCATCACTGAGGTACAGTTTTAAATTTTGAGACAAGGTCTCATCAGTTTACCTCAGAGTGGTCTTGAACTCGGTCTGAAGCCCAGCAGGCCTTGAACCTGTGATCCTCCTGCTACAGCCTCCCAAACAGATGGGATCACAGGCCTATGCCATCATGCCCCTCATACCTAGGATTCTGGCTCCNTGAACCAGGCTTTGGCCTGAGCTCAACTCTGCAGTGGCCNGCCCATTAGGATCNGTTGCTGAACTTGAGTCATGNNGAAGCCCCTCTGTCCCCTAGCACAAAGGAGANCAAGAAGTCAGTCAGGAAATGTACTGAGGCTGTGCAGAGAACTGAGCTGGGAATTTCCCCAACCCACTCATTTTTAGATCTCTCTTCGAGAGCCATGAGCAAAAATGGAGAAATGCCCTCCAGATGGCCCCATCCTGGTCAGGGCAGCAGGTGCTCTGGAGANGAGCAAGAGTGAGTCTCTGGAGATGGGTGGGACCAGGCCCTGCTGCTTCCTGCAATGTGTCCTAGATAGCTCCCAGCCTCTCAAAGTCACCCCTCCTTGTCTGCCAACAAGAGAGTGGAGCCCACGTCTGGTCTTGAATGCATGGTAGGATGTCTGTACATGGTGTGGACTGTCCCTGGACAAGAACTAAGGTGGGGCGATTGCTCAGGGGGCAGGGGGAAAACCACTTCAGTCTACTTAGTCACTCTGGGAAGGATTCCCCTACCTGACCCCTGGAGATTGAATTTACAGTTTCACACATGCTAGACGAAAGTACTGTCCCTTTTCCCCATTTTTATTGGCATTATAAACAGGTACTATTCTTGGACTTGCTCTTTAGCCCAGANTGAGTCTGAATTTGCAATCCTCCTGTCTCAGCCCCTCAAATAGCTGGGATTATAGATCTGGGCCACCAGCCTGGATTCTCATCCCCTTGTGTTTCTGTCTCCTCTCTTTGGCCCTCTGCCCTTTCACACACTCTGGATTTACATGACNCAGAAATAGCCAAGGTTGAGGGTAGGACACCTCATTAACTCTTAGGCACTGAGCCCGGATCACCTTTCTGTGGTGNCCTTCGGCTCCCCCTCCTTTAGCCAAGTTATCTGTTTCTAAGGGAAGGAGCTAGGCTTGGTCTTGGGGGACAGGGGTGGGCCCCTTGGCTGCCAGCTGGCAGCACAGTCTGAAGCCCCCAAACCCCTGCTGTGGGGCCCTAGGGTGAAAGCCTTTATAAGGCTGTAAGATCTGTCTGTGCCCAGTCCACTCTGACTATCCGCAGGGACTTGGGTTGTTGGCCTGGCTCAGACATGAGGTTCTGGCTGCATTGGGAACAGTCCGGAGCCAAGAGGAGAGTAGCCTTTTCCAAAGCAGAGCCCAGAAGGAGGCACACAGGGGCTCTTTGCTCTGGACCTGGGGCCTTTCAGGTCTGTTTTCTTCAAATATCCTGCTGCAGGAAAGAGAAGCCCAGACCCAGACATTCCTAAAACATTCAGGTGACTTGAAAGGAGTAATTTGTTTGATTTTCATCCCACCCAGTTTCTGCTCAGTGGAGTCTCAGGGACCCCCCCTGGAGTTCGGTTGGAAGGCCCACACCCTTCCAACTCCACCCTGGCAGCCACTGCGCAGACGGGGCCTGAGACCTTAATGGAGTTTGCTTTTCCTACTTCGGTCTGTTTTTGTTTTCTTTTGCTCTGCTGGAGATCAAACCCTTGGCCATGGGCATGCTAAGCACACACTACCACTGCGCTGCATACCCAGCCCAGGTTTTGTTTTGTTTTGTTTGAGGTCACTTTTCTTTGATCCCCAGCTGTAATGGCACCGTTGACCACATCCTTTTCCTGAAAAGTCCTTCCCTTGACCTATGGGGTCAGGCACACTGTGACTTCTCCGGACTTTTTTCTCACCACTCACCATTAACCCTCAGGTCCCATCAAGGGCGTGCCTGGCTCCCAGCGTCTTCACTGACTCCCTTGCCTTCAGCCTGGAGGCCTCTCCAGTGCACAGGGCTTTGTGTCTTCCTTTTCCATGTACAGATGGTATACAAGATGAACAGATGCTCAAGGCTAGCCCAGATTCTAACAGTGGGACAGGAACAGCCACTGGAAAAGAGGGGCCCTAGTTAGTATAAGAAAGTGAAAGCCCACAAAGTGTGTCCCAAAGCTGGCCTTGGCCAAGAGGGAAACAGGAACCCTTTGACAGCTTCATTTGTCCTTCCTGTCCCTTGCTACAGGCAGGTTAGGACCTGATGAGGAAAGGGAGTCCAGGGAGAAGAGGCATTTGGAGGGGGGAAGTCATTCAAGACCTTATTGCTGGGAAGGGAGATGGCTCAGTGGGTAAAGGTGCTCGCTGTGCAAGTCCCGAGTTCTGTTCCTGGAACCCACATTGGGGAAAAAACACAGTCAAGCTGCAATTCCAGCACTCCTGCTGTGAGACAGGTGGAAATGAGAGTGACTTGGACGCTGTCAGGCCAGCTACATGGAGCAGGCAGTAAAGTGGCAGAAACCAGAGAGACCTTGACTCAACAAGGTGAAAAGAGAGAACCAACTCCTCAAAGTTGGCCTGTGACCGCCACGGGCGCGCTGTGGCATGCGCACGGGCACATACCCATACCACACACACATTAAACAGGAACAGGAGAAGCTTGGTGTTTGGATCAAGAACTGTTAAAAAAAACAAAACAAAACAAAAAAAAAAAACAAAAAAAAAACGCCTGGAGCCTGAACTGGGGGTGGGAAGAAGAGTCGCTCATTCCTTCTTCAAACATGGCGTAGCCACAGTGTGTCCAGGAGGCAACAACAGTGTGAAGTGAACATTTAAAAAGGTTGCATTTCTTTATAGTATAATTAAATGCTATTTTGAAATTACCTGTGTAGAGGTCACAGACACACAGATGGCTCACTGGTTGAGAGCACTGGCTGCTCTTGCAGAGGACCTGGGTTTGGTTCCCAGCACCCACATGCTGGCTCACAGCCATCTGTAACTCCAGTTCTAAGATGCCCAATTCTGACCTCCGCAGGCACCAAGCACACCCGTGGTGCACGGACATACACACAGACACTCATACACATAAAAAACAAATCTTCTAAGTAAAAATAATTTCATGTGTATTATTTATGTGTAAGACCCGAGGCAAATTAATCCAATATGTCGACTGAGTGGGAGTTTCCTAAGGGGGGGGGTTCTAGCTGTCGGTGGGGTGTCAGGACACTTGATTTCCAGGCCAGCTCTCCCTCTGCCTTGCTGGGTGACTGTGAAAATCTTTCTCCTTCCATGCATGGAACCAGGCACTCTCCAACTCAGATGTTACTTGAGACTAATCAGGACCAGGTGCTTATGGGCAGTTTTAATGGCCCAGCTGGTGCTGCCCACCCCTGTGCAGGCCCAGCCAGCCAAACCCTCAACCCAGCCTGGGCCTCTCTCCTAACCCAGGAGGAAGCAGCCCCCACCACCCCCTCCCCGCAGTGTGGGCTCTGATCTAGAATTAGACTTCCATCTCTTCCCTCTGCTGGGTATGAATCATGAAAAGCCACCTACACCATCAGCTGCAGCCTCAGAACAAAGAGGCTGCGGGCAGAGCGGTTGCCTGGACAGCCACCCTAGGCTCGAGGCTTCATAGGGAAAAGAGGAGACCAAACAGGAGTGTATGGACACAATGTGATGTGTGTCACAGGTCCCTTCTTATACCAGGTCCCCACAGCTCCCTGAGTGGTGACAATGTCACCTGTGTCACAGGGAGGAGGTGTCAAGGGAGGCTCAGTCCTCCCTGGGATACTGGCACAGGGTGGGAGGGGTTCTCTCTAGGCCTGAGGATGATTGCCAGCTGCCAATCATAGCTGTGTCTCATCCGCATCCCTGTCCACACCACCTTAGCTTAGTCTGCTATCGCAGGAGTTTAAAGCCATTTCTCATCGAGTCCATGGGAAAGCTGATTCTCCCTCTCTGGTCTCAGGTCCTATCAGGCCCCCATGCCCTCCTGCTCAGAAGCCGAAGATCCAGAACCTTGTGATCTTTCAATGGGGGCTGTAACTCCGGTTCTTAGGTGAAGTGGCCTCTTCAACAGGATAGGACATAAACCACACTGGTGTCCCCTGTCGCCTCTTGCTGAGCTGCCCCCAGCCACTTGCTGCTGTTTCCTTTCACAATGTTCCTACTTGGTCAACCGATTTCACCCCTTTCCCTCAGCCTGCACCTCACTTCTGCCCCCTTTATTTTTTTCCTTCAATCCTAAAGTAGAAGAAATTATGCTCATTCTTCCATTTGACTTTAGCTTGTCAGGCACACAGTCAAGAGGTGGTGATGGTGGTGGTTTTTCAAGACAGGGTTTCTCTGTGTAGCCCCGGCTGGCCTGGAACTCGCTCTGTAGACCAGGCTGGCTTCAAACTCAGAGATCTGTCTGCCTCTGCCTCTGAAGTGCTGGGATTAAAGGTGTGCGCACTAACTACCACCATCACCCCCCAGAAAGAAATTTATCCATGCTGTTACCTTTCTTTTCTCATTATCAGTATTGCAGTCTTAAGTTCTAATATTAAACTGGGAATAAAGCTTGGTTGTAGAGGGCTTGCCCAGCACACATGAGGCCCTGGAGTCTGTCCTCAGTACAGAAGGAAAGAGGAAGAAGGAAGGGAATTGAGAAAGAACGAAAGAGAGAGAAAGAGTAAGACAACAGACGGAAGAATCCTGGGGTTGTTTGTATGGTCACCCAAGCACCAAAATGCAGCACACTGCCCCAGGGAAATGTGTTCCCACTGGGTCTTGGAATGCATGGAAAGTGGAAGTTGTGCCCTGTCTCCATCCTTAGAATATTCAAAGTATCTCAGGTAACCATCTTAATTTTTTTTTCACTCTAGATCAGCGATTTTCAACCTGTGGATTGAGATCCTTTTGGGAGTCAAACAACCCTTTCACGGGGGTCGTATATTGGATAGCCTGAAAATGGGATATTTACATTATGACTCATGATAGCAGCAAAATTACAGTTATGAAGTAGCAATGAAATAATTTTATGGCTGGGGGTCACCACAACATAAGAAACTGTATTAAAGGGTCACAGCATTAGGAAGGCTGAGAACCAGATTCTAGTTGGCCTGGAACTCACTATGTAGCCCAGGATGGCCTGAACTCACAGAAATCCTCCTGTCTCAGCCCCCACAAGGGGTGGCATTACATGGTGAGCCACCATACCTGGCTCTTTTAACTTTCTTATCTGTGGTGGGAATGTGCTGCTGTGTAATAGATATGAGTTAATACCCCACACAGTTGCATCCGAGCCTGCCTTCATCCTAGGCAGCTGTGGAGAATCAAGTGTGCCCTGTGCTCTCTACAGTGAAGGGGCACAGTGAGGGGATTATTACATGTGGGCCTCACTGCATCTCCTCATTAATGTGGTTCTGAAGAGATAAAACTCTAGTCCCGAATCTCTCCAGCAGAACAGACGACTGTCTGCTGGCAGAGCTGGGCCTGCCTGTCGCACTCTGCTGCCTGTGCATGCTGCTGCCTGTGCACATTGCTCCAGGGGCCTGGGCAGGAAAGCAAATCTGCTCTCACTTGCTTACCTCGGTTTAGCTTTCCCTTCATTAGGTCTTAGGTACAGACTGGCAGGAGATATGTGCCACCTGGAAGTGGCACCAAAAAGTGACATCTTAACCCCCTAGGATGAGTTAAAGTCTCATTTCACATTAGACACTTGTCCTTCTGTCTGTCTGGCTCTAATGTCTGGATTGCCCTGATTTTGAATCTCCAGAGTGGCTTGTAGCACCCCCAGGACAGAGGTGTCTCTAAGGCCTAAAGCTTTGGCAAGAGGTCGTGTCCCATCTGCTACCAGAGGGCCTTTCAAAGCACACTGTGACAACCTGGCAGGTCCCCCGGGACCTCATATTTTAATTGTTGAATGTTTATTTGAGTGGATGTTAAAAATGAATGTTGATAGTTCAAAAGAAGCTTGCCCTGACCTTGAGGTGAAACATTTGGAGACTTTTGAGTGTGTGTATGGACAAGTGCATATAAAGGCCAGAGGTGATTATTTTTTCCTCACTGATCCTAGACCTTGCTGTTTGGGCTAGACTGGCTGGCCAGCAGGCCACCTGAAACCTCTCTATCCCTGCCCTCCCCCACTGCTGGGGTTGTAGACACATGCCACTGTGCCCAGCTTCTGGAGATCTAAACTCAGGTCCTCATCCCCATGTAGCAAGCACTTTACCCACTGACACAAGGACACAAGTTTGTTGTTGACGAATTGTTTAAAAGTGGCAGGAGAGGTTGCCTACGTTCATCAGGTTGTGTAGACGATGCTCCACACCCCCACCCACCCCCACACCAGACAGGGTTTCTCTGTGTAGCCCTGGCTGTCTTGAAATTCACTCTGTAGACCAAGCTGGCCTCAAACTCACAGAGATCACCTGCCTCTGCCTCCTAAGTGCTAGGATTAAAGGCGTGCGCCACCATCACCCCCCTCTGGCTTGGACTATGCTCTTCAACAAAGTAATTTTTTTCTGTAAAGTGAGATAATTTCAAGTTGATTTGTCAGCAAGCACCAATGTTGTTGTACATGGTGCATGATGTCCTGGTGTAAGAACTGCAACAGAAACTTGGGTGACCATGTTTGGGAGACTGTTCCCTCCCACTGCTCACAACAACCCGTTAGGGCAGGTGTTACGTCTCACAAAACCGGCAAGGGACCCAGAGAGGTGAGATGAGTTACCTAAAGTCACTGTCTTCACTGCTGGCAGTGACCTGGTTGGGATGATGATTCTAGAGAAAAATGCCAGCCACCCAGCCACCAGTCCCTGGCCCAGCCGTTCAGCCCTCCTCTCTGAGATGAGTTGTGCAGAGACTAAGGATGTCCTCCAACTTGCTGGCTGACCCCTGATTGGCTGACCCGACCCTATGGTAGGGCAGATAGCAGACTGGAAATGAGGCAGGGGCATGGGGAAAAGGAGACCAGAAAGAAGTGGAAGGACAGGCAAAGACCTGCAGGCCATGCCAGCTCTAGAGTATGTGAGAACTGAACTCTCTCCCATCGGCCAGCATGGGTCTCCAAGGCAACGCTGACACCCAGTCTGCCGACAGGTAAGGATTTGAGTCAAAGGAAAGCAAGGAACACGACGAGAGCATCACATATAGCCTCCAGCTCCATGAATGGTAGAGGCCTAGTACCCTCTCCTGCTGGAGCAGCCAGCCTTCTAGATCCCACTTTCCAGGGGCTCTTTTGAGATCCTTGGGAGTGTCTTTCTCACCTTGGGAGTGCTTGCCACTGACCCATTCCTTTGCTCTATGGTCACCCACAAAGTTTAATAGTGGCTTCGAAGCTGGGCTTAGGAGGTAAACATTGGTTCAAAGAGAACTAACAAGGGTCAGTGGCAGCCACATAGGCCTGTAATCCCAGCACTCAGAAGTGGTGGAATCGGGGGATCAGGAGTTCAAGGCCAGACTCAGCTACATAGGAAGTTGGAGGCCTCCCTAGGCTATGTGATACCCTGCTTACACTCCCCCAAGAGAGAACTAACACACAGGCAGTGAACAAGCTCTATGCTCAGTGTGGATTGTATATGCAAACACAAACAGAGGGGTGAAAGAAAAGCATGAACTCCTCTTGCACCCCAACAGTCCCATTATGCCAGGTAGGGCAGAAGAATCAGCCCTGTTAGGCACATAGGAGAGAGGCTCAGGAAGTGAGGGTGAACAGCTGGGGGAATCCAGAGGAAGGCACTTAGGATGAGGCCAAGCTGAAGACTGGCTTGGCTGTGGGGACAAGAAGAAGGCTGGTAGAGTGTGAAGAAGAAAAGGAAACAGTGAGGTCTGCTCTCTGACCCAGCCAAGTAGCCACAGGAGAGGTGACCGGGGTAATTCACTGCGGAGGTTGGGGGTGGGAGACGATTTCTGATACCTGTTAAGAGAAGCGCCCCCAAAACGTCCAATTCCAGGAACTGTATTCCAGAGATTAGCCCACTCTTTTTATTACCTTAAAAATGAAAACAAACTAAACAATGCTTTTCTTAAGTTCTCTCCCCCCACCTTTTAAAAAATTTTTTTGGTTTTTCAAGACAGGCTGGCCTCAAACTCATAGAGATCCTCCTGACTCTGCCTCCTGAGTGCTGGGATCAAAGGCATGCTCCATTACTGCCTGGCTTGCTTTTATATTTCTTACCACAAAAGGTCAACATGTTTTAGAATTTTTTTTTAAGCTAAGGTCTTGTGGTGTTGCCCAGATTGGCCTCAAGCTCCTGGGTTCAAGTGATCCTCCTGCCTCAGCTTCCTGAGTAGCTGGGACATATACTGATTGCCCAGCTATGCCTTGGGAAAATTTTAGTGTCAAAAACACAAAGAGGAACATTAAAATACTTCATAATTTTGCAATCAGAATTGGGCCCTGTGAATATTTTAGAAGCATCCCCCCATTTCATTTGCCCTTCTCCCCCCTTTGGCTTTATTGAGACAGGATCTTCCTATGCTGCCTAGGCTGGCCTGGAGGTCATGATCCTCCTGCCTCAGTGCCAAGTCCCAGAATTGCAAGCATGTGCCACTACTTCAGGCTGTCTTTCTTCTTTCCATAAACATGCACCGCTCCTGAAAATTGTCGTCTACTTTCACAATATTTTAGCCACTTTATGTGCTTTCTAAGTGCCTAAACAGTACACATTGGAAGTATGTGTGGGGTTGGGCTCAGTAGTCAAAGTCCTCCTGAGTGAGCATGAGGGTGTGGTGGCACATACCTGTGACCCTAGTGCTGCAGGACAGAGACAAGTGGATCTGGGGCTTCCTAGCCAGCTAGTCAAGCCAAAATGCGAGCTTAGGTTCAGTGTGAGATACTACCTTAATTAATAAGTTGGAGGGCCAGTGAGATGGCTCGGAGGTAAAGGTATTTACCTTGAGAACCTGGCAATTTAGTGGGCCATAGTGGCGCATACATTTAATCCCAGCACTCTGGAGGCAGAGGCAGATGGATCTCTGAGTTCTAGGCCAGCCTGGTCTATAGAGTGAGTTCCAGGACAACCAAGGCTATACAGAGAAACCCTGTCT
>LZPO01044190.1:376547-388970 GCA_001675575.1 Neotoma lepida
AAAAACTAAAAACAAACAAAAAAGCAAGAAAAGAAAAAAGAAAAGGTGTCAACTTGAGCTCAGTTCTCAGAACCCACATAAAAGAAGGAAAGAGCTGACTCCACAGAAATTGTCCTCTGACCCCCATACGTGATCGTGGGGGAGCCACTCCCTCCCCATGTTTATGTCATGCACACACGCACGATATTTTTTAAAAAGAAAAACAAGATGGAGAAGAGGTTGAAGAAAACACCCTGACTTTGATATTTGGTCTCTATAGACATCCACCATACAGAGGTACACCCACACAATAATGAAAAAAATACACGTAAAAAATGTTGTTCAATTTGATTTGGGAGCAATAAACCTTACAAGTTGATGGGAGACCAAAATAGGAACAATACTGCAGGTTAAGGTTCCTGTTTGTAGTTAAGGAATAAGTTCCTGTTTGTCCTGTGTTAAATCCTTGCAAGTTAAGGCTTCTATTCTTAACACTCCCCAGTGTTCCTGTTTCTTAGATCTGATGTAAAGCACAAAACATGTTTTTCAACTACACTAAACTTGCAACCCCATTCACATGATGTATATCCTTACCTCCTTCCTTCCCTTTCATTGTATTTTCTAACAATGTACAACAGCCGACTCTCTCGCCCCTGTGCACACCTTATCTCTCCTATAAAAGGGATCTCAAGAGGCTGGCAGGGGCTGCTCTCTCAAATCCCGAGTTAGGGTGAGACAGCTGGCTGGCCGATCCGGGGTGAGCCCCAAAACACAGCCTGTTTAACTGGGCAATCATGGATTTGATCTTTTCTCCTCATGATTCTCAGATTTAACACTCCGACCTCTGTGTGCGAGCATGGGGGTGCTGCCCCCCCGTAGAGCATGTCGAGAACACATGCACAGTATTTTTTTAAAGAAAAACAAGATGGAGAAGATACCCTGACTTCATCCACCACACACCTGTGCACACATGCATGCACCCTGCCCACAGAAAAAATGCATTTAAAAAAGATTGTCCAATTTGAGTTTTAAAATGAATTTTGGCATGCCATGTGCATACCTGTAAAACCACCTCTACAATCAAGAGAGCAGGCCTGCCACTTCCAAGCATTTCATCAGGCCCCTTTGGCCTGCTTGGCTTCCCCTGAGCCTCTCCCAGTGACTTATGGCCAGGATTCCAGGCCAGGAGAGCAGGCATCCAGCCAAGGCTTGCCTAAGCTCTGTCTCCTGGCTAGAGGGTGCTTCAAGGAGCGTGAAAGACTTCTCCAGAAGGTACCTCAGACCCTCTGTACCTTCCTCTCAATTCTGCTATGAGCTTTTAACTGCAGAAGAAGGGGACAAGGAGGACGAAAGCCTGTTTAAGAGGAAAGAGAAGCTTATGTTCATAAAAGGACACCATAAATAGAACAAAAAGACACGTATAAGGACAAATGGGACACGTGCAAAGCCTAGAACCAGCGCAGGAATTACAGTTCAGAATCTAAAAAGGATGCCTAGAAATAAGAAAAAGGTAAGGAAGACGTAAGTGGGTGTCTTGTGTAAACAAAACAGGTGTTCAGGAAACACGTAAGAATGCTCTACTTCTTCAGAAAGTGCAATGGATGCCGCTCCTCAGATTGGCAGAAATAAGAGGAAATTGTAGTCCGGTATTCAGGAGAATGTGGGGCAGAGAGGACACAGCCTGTCACAGCTGTCAGCTTCTCTCACCTGGGAGAGTCACCAAGTTACCCTGCCACTGCTCTGGCTGCTCCTAACCACTTAAGCCTTGTGTTTGCCCCTTTACCCCAGAGACACTTGAGCTCCTGCAGTACACTGGGGCAAGAGACCGGACAACACATTTCCCCGTGAAAACAAAGAACTGTAAGCTACCTTGGCAGAGGCGGCAGACCAGCCTGGAGTACACAGACATGAATAATTTAAAAAACCTGTAATCAAGCCATGCAACTTTTCAAGGTCAAAGGGATAAGTTGTGGTGTATCCTAATGAGATCTGGCACAGAAAATGAATCACCTCAGCTTCACTTACAAGCCAATTTCAAGGGGCAGAGCAGTATTGAATGAGGTATGACAATGCATTATAACAGTGCGTTACCCATTGACTGCTCACCCAACAGCTCTGGAGGCTGAGAGCCAAGACCCAGGTTCACAGGGCCAGCTGAGCCACCTGGGAAGGACCCGAGGAGGGTGTGACTTCCGGCTGCCCGACTCTAGGCTGCACAAGCTTTCTCCCACTTTGGTAAGGACTCCGGTCATATTGGATTAGGGCCCATCCCAATGACCTTGTTTCAACTTGTGCACCCCTGCAAAGACCCCTTCTCCAAATAAATCCACCTTCTGAAGTACTGGGGTTAAGACTCTGAATACACCTGTTTGGAGGGACACAGTTCCATCCATAACAACAATAACAACAAAATAGCAGCATTCACGTGCTTTGGCAGCACTAATAAAATGTTTAGAGACCCATAGATGTGAGTTTATTAAGTGTAAGGGAAGGACAAATGCTAAGTTTGGCTGAGGAGGGGAATGTGACGGGGGCTTAACATGCCTTGAGAGACTTGCTCATTTTTTTTCTTCTTTTTAGCTTGGGATCCAACCACAGGGCTAAGGCCATACTCTACCACTGTGCTACACTCCAGCCCTATTCTTCTGTTTTTGGGGCAGGCAGTAGGTTTGTTTTAATACTCTTTATGATATGTGTGTTATTTTGTGTGGGGGTGTGTATGTGTTGTGTGTTCACATGGATGTATACAGCTATGCGTGTGCACACATATGCATGTGGGGACCAGAGGTCTCTGTTCAGTGTTTGTTGACCTTGGTGGCTCCCCACCTTATTTTTTTATTTTTAATTTTTTTTTTTGACACTGGATCTCTAACCGAACTTAGAATCTCCCACCGGCTAGGCTAGTCAGCCAGTGAACCCCAGGAATCTGCTGTCTCCCTTGCGCCCCTAGAACCAGAGTGACAATTCTTCTGGACACAGTTTTTGTGTGGGCGCTGGGATCTGAATTCAGGTCCTCATGCTTGCACAGCGGGCATGTTACCAAGTGAGCCACCTTCCCAGTCCTGTGCATATTTTATTTTATTTTATTTTGAGATGGGGTCTCACACACCACAGGCTGGCCTCCAACTCCCTTTATAACCAAAATGACCTCCCTCTGAGTGCTGGGATTACAGGCATGTACCTCTATTGTCAAATGTTTTTTCTTGTTGTTTGTCTGTTTTTTGAAACGGGGTTTCTCTGTGTAGCCCTGGCTATCCTGGAACTCACTCTGGAGATTAGGCTGGCCATGAACTCCCAGAAATCAGTCTGCCTCTACCTCCTACTGGGATTAAAGGCGTGCTGTTGTTATTTTTATTTAAGAGCCAATTTATAATAAGTGCTAACTTTTAGAAACAGAAACATAAAAAGATTGGGGCATGTGTGGACAGCATGTTGGAGTCTGCTATGGGGGAGGGGAGGATGGGAAAGATGAGGTTCATCTTCCTGTGAAAACCATTGACTTCTGAGGAGTTAATGGCTCACCCAGGTTCATACAGCTAGTGTGGATCGTTTTGGAGTGGCACCTGTGTCCCTAACTCCACCACACCGTTCCCTCCCCACACGGCTGCTGCCTCTTTCCTGAAGTTATTACCTGGGTCCTTGGGTGCTGGCCATCAGTTTGCACACAGTAGGCACTTAGTGAAGGCATGGTGTCCTCTCTGTCCACCTTTCCACTCCATTTCGTTCACATACGAAAGCTGAGTCTCTCCTGGCCCTCCGGGCAACTCTCACAATCTGCGGGGCCGAGTCCTGCGTTTCTGAGTTGACCCTGGGAGGGGAGCCAGAGCCATTGTCCTAGAATGTTACCGGATCCCCTAGTGTGAGGACCAGTGGGGCAGTTGTCACTGAGTTTGTGTCCAGACGTGTCCCCACTTGACCCCACAGCTGTTCTGGAACCTGGGGTTTGATACAGTGAACTGGAGAATTTGTGACCTCAGCTCCTCAGTCCCTGGGGTGATGGACCAAGTTCAATTTCCGCAGCACCTGTCCAACACGATAAAGGAATACCATACTGTTTTGGGCGCTGAGACTTCATTTTCTAGCTTCATAAAGTGCAAGCCTGTAACTCTCTTTCAGTAATAGATTCTCAGTTGTTTAGCAAGATTTCTTTTGAGCCTACAAAACTAACCAGTGAAGACACGGGTTCCTGTGTTACTTTGCTTAAACTGGAGTTAGCTTGCCAGCATCTGCAGGCATCAAAAACAGACAAAGTCAGGGAAGAGAAAATCTGGGGTCTTCCAAACCCTGGAAGGAACAGAGAGCTGGGTGACATGTGGCCCTGAAGACAGAACTGGGCCATTGGAGTAGCACACAGAGGTACCATTCCAGAGAGTCTGAAAGCCAGTCTAAGGATACGGAAATGACATGGATAAAAGTGTGACATAAGAATGTGTATGTTGCTAAAAAAAAAAATCAAGAAATTTCAATCAACCTAAATGTTCAGAAATTGAAGACTGGCTTACTTGCATACCTTTGCCGTGCACAGTGTCTTGGCTACTTTTCTACTGTTAGGACAATACACCATGATCAAGGCAATTCATAGGAGAGTTTATTGGGGGCTTATAGCGTCAGAGAGTCCGTCTATTATCAACATGTCAGGCAGCATGGGGCGGGCAGGCAGGCATAGTGCTGGAGCAGTAGCTGAGAATTTACATCCTTTCTAGAAGTAGGAAGCAGAAAGAGCTAAGTGGGAACAGTTTGGGACTTTTGAAAACTCAAAGTCCACCCCACAGTGACACACCTAACAGGCTACACCTCCTAATCCTTCCCAAACAGTTCCACCAACTGGGGACCAAGCATTCAAATGTATGAGCCTATGGGAGCCATTCTCCTTCAAACCATCACAAATAGTTAGACTGTGAGCTCCCAAATGACAGGGAGCAGACCCCTGAGCAGCAGGGCACCTGGCACTTGGTAGATGCTCCCTGATGGTCAGTTGAAGTAACTGCTGAAGACTCCATACCTAGTCATGTTTTCAGGGCAAAGGAAGTCGAAATGATGAGTCCTGACTGTAAGCAAGATTTCACCAGAAAGTCTATGCGAACTAACGTGGTTGTGGTTTTCCTTTGACTGAACTCCATAGCTCCATCTCCAGGAAAGCACTGTCTTTTGTTGAACACCGCCTGCCTCTTGGCACTCTACAGTGATCCCCTGGGACAACCTTACAACCATCACCCCTTTTTGGGAGGCTCAGAGAGCATTGTATGGCGTTCAGGGCCTCCTACTGCCAAGTAGAAGAATGGGGATTTTCATGTGACTGACTTCAAAGAACTCCTCACTGGTGTTTTGGACTTGGGGAAGGGCCAGGGATGAGTAAGTGAGTAAAAGAGGTCTGGATCAGCTTCCCATGCGGAAGGCCAAAGAGATTAGGATCGACAAGCTGAGGAAGATCGCAGTTGAGATGTAAGAAAAATGTTTTTGCATAAAATATACATTAGAGAGAGATTGGAGGGGTGGCTCAGAGTTTAAGCGCACTTGCTGCTCTTTCAGAGGGCCCAAGTTTGGTTCCCGGTATCCATGTTGGGCAGTTACAATTGCCTGTAATTTTAGCTCCAGAGAATCCGACACTCTCTTCTGGCCTCTGCTGCATGCACACACATGGCATACATTCATACACACACACACACACACACAAAATAATAATAGTAAAAATAAAACTTTATGGCCGGGTGGTGGTGGTGGTGCACGCCTTTAATCCCAGCACTTGGGAGGCAGAGGTAGGTGGATCTCTGAGTTGGAGGCCAGTCTGGTCTACAGAGGGAGTTCCAGGGCATCCAGGGTTACACAGAGAAACCCTGTCTTGGAAAAAGAAAACAATTTAAAAAGTATGCATTAAGAAATGTTGGGTTGTTTTGTTTTGTGGTGCTAAAGTTTGAACCCAGGTCCTCATGGATGCTGGACAAGTGTTCTACCTTTGAGCTACATCCTTAACTCCAGCCTATAAAATCTTGACCCAGTATGGCCCATGTGCAATGTGGTAAAAAGAGAGAATTCTTCAATCCCTGCCCTGTGATCACTGCCTGTGTGGTCTTGGCTGAGTTTCTAAACACTGCGCTTTCTCTCCATCTCCACCCCCTCCCCATCTTACCATGTCACTTAGGCTGGCCTCAAACTCCTGAGCTGAAGGGGACCCTCCTGTTTCAGCCTCTCCAGAAGCTGGAATCACAGGCCCCCACACCACCATGCGAGCCTGCAACTCTCTCATCTTGCCATGGGAAAAATAAAAGGCGTCTGTCATCATGAGGTTGCTGGAAGGTTAGATGGAGGCAAAGAACGGTGGTGTAACTGGACACAGTGAGTTCACCTCGGGGAGTGCAAAGCCAAGACAGCCGTGGCTGAGACACAGAAGTGAGATTTACCACCTGCAGCAGGTGGGGGAAGCATGGGAGGGATTCCAAAGCAGTGTCTTCCCTTTTAGATTTATTTATCGTAAATGTATGAATGTATACCCTGTGAGTGCCTGGTGCCCTGCCTGTGGAAATTAGAAGAGGGATTTGGGTCCCCTGGAACTGGAGTTATGGACAGTTGTGAGCCACTGTGTAGGTGCTGGGAATCAAACCTGGGTCCTCTGCAAGGGCAGCCAGTGCTCTTAACTGCTGAGCTGCCTCTCCAGTCCCAGCAGTGTCTTCTTGAACAAAGGAAGCGAAGCATGGGGATTTTACTTCTGGAACCTACACAGATCCACATAGGACAGCACCTTAGGGGTAGGCACCGTTGTGAGCATGCTCAGTAAAGGAGCATTCCTGAGCTATCCACTAGGCCATAAGTTAGGAAAGAAAGACTGGGGACACTGTGGGGGCATGCTCAGAGAAAGATTACAAGAGTCTAAAGGGATACAGTGACAGATAATGAAGCCTCGGGCCATGCTCCAGCTTGTATCAAGTTTTAGCTGAAAATAACAGAAAGGATTTTGATAACAAATTGACATAAACTTTATCCCCAAAGAGGCCTGTCTTGCTTGCTGTTTAACAATGATCAAAGGACAGCATTAAGGGGCCAGGACAATGACCTTGGGGGTCTAGAGGCTCTTTCAGCTCAACTCTGGGATATTGTCTTTAAACTTAGCGTTACCAGCAATGTCCCTAGCCAGGAGCTCACTTCAGAGGTTCCATGGCCTTCTCAGCACTTGTTTCCCTGAATTCCTTAAGAACAGAACTCTGGAGCTGGAAAGATGGCACTTGGGTGAGCTCTTGCAGAGGACCTGGGTTTGGTTCCCAGCACCTAGATGCTGGTTGTTCACAAGACCTGTAACTCCAGTTCCAGGGAATCCAACACCCTCTTCTGGTCTCTTTGGACACTGCACACGGGTGGTGTATATACACACAGACAAACACTCATACATACATTTTTTAATATTAAAACAAAACCAGAACTCTAGTTTTGTTGCAGATGACAGAGTGGGTCACCCAGGCCATGCTGGGAATTATGGCAACCCTATGTCACCAGCCCACCATGCTGATGTCACCAGCCCACCGTGCTGTTGAAGGTACGATGTGACCATGCTAGCCAGCAGAACTGACATGAAAGGAACACTCATGGGACTGGCTGCCTTCTCCTAGTATTTTTGAAAGGTTCCTGCTTTCAGGAATGGCAACAGCCACAGTCCGTCCCACTGGGAAAGCCAGAGAATCCAGGAGCACCAGGCTGAGTACCAGCCCTGCCGTCTTCGGCCCTGCCCTCCTCGGCACCACCCTCCACCAGCCTTATCGAGTGGGAGGAGGAACCACTGTTGGCTTTATTTAGCACCTGCAGTCCGGTTTTCTGTTGCTCACAACCGTATTCACTTGCCAGGGCAGGCGAGCACTTCCTTCTGCTTTCACTCGGCAGGAGGGGTGCGGTGTCCTTCAGCCCTGAGGAGGCTTACCTTCTCTCCTGCCCTCATTCAGACCTTTTATTTCCCTGTAGTTTCACTCAACCCACAGGTTGTCCTGTTTTTCAGTTTCCTCCTCTATTCTGACCTCAACTTCCCATTTCCTTGGCTCAGTTCCCTCCAAGAAAAACCACCTTGTTCATGCACACTAACCCAGTGACCATCCCCCACATCAACAAACAGACAGACAGACAGACAGACAGACAGACAGACAGACACACACACACACACACACACACACACACACACACACACACAAAATCCCACCAGCCACTCATCACACACTTAAAGAACACTTCGGCCTTGGGTACGGACGTGACATTGTGATCTGCTCTTCTTGGAAGGTTAGAACATTCCATACAATTGTCTCTCTCCTTAACAGTTAATCCAGTTGGGCCTGTCAATCACTTAGCCCAAAGACCACCACTGAGGAAAGCCGATTCACAGAAGCCAAGCCAAGATGGGAGGACTAATTATCCCCTTAACGAGAAGCTCCTCCCTCAATACAATTGCTTACGGAGCCTCTGCCACAGAGCTCTGTTAAGTCTGCCCACTTTCAGGGCTGGAGAAATGGCTCAGTGGTACTGAGTACTGGCTAAGAGTACTGACTACTCTTCCATGGGACCTGGGTTCGAGTCTCAGCATTCACATGGAAGCTCACAAGCCGTCTGTATACATATATGTATGTGGTGCATGTACGTACATGCAACCAAAATACTCATACACATTAAATAAGAATAAATTTTAAAAAAGTCTGCCCACTTTTTAAGCAAAACACTCATACACGTTAAATAAAAGTAAGTTTTAAAAATGTCTGCCCACTTTTTTAAAATACTAAGAAAAGTGTAACTTTTCCTTTTATTCTATCTCTCTCTCTTTTTTTCCTCTAAAACCTTGGTGTCTGTTATCTGATGCTCTGGGATTTCTCCCCCATTTTCTCTGATGCTCCCCTTTCTTTGTGTGTGTCTGCTTGCTGACCTCCACTGCCACAGACATGACTTTACCTCTTCCTGCTTGAAGCAGCTGCTGAGATATACAGCTTACCTGGTCTGTTGTTTTTCTCTTAAATGCTAATTTAAAAAATTGTCTGCAAACTTCCTTTCAAGTATGCGTCTAAATTTTTAATCA
Source organism: Neotoma lepida (assembly GCA_001675575.1). NCBI lineage: Eukaryota > Metazoa > Chordata > Mammalia > Rodentia > Cricetidae > Neotoma > Neotoma lepida. The sequence goes on from LZPO01044190.1 coordinate 385,564, forward strand.
TTTATTTATTTATTTATTTCTAGGCATGGTCTCACTATGTAGCCATAGCTGCTCTCGAACCCAGAGATCTGCCAGCCTCTGCCTCTCTAGTGTTGGGATTAAAAGTGTGCGCCACCATCTCCAGCTCTAAACTCTTCTATTGAGATCAAGAAGCCAAAAGGTAATCTTGGTTTCACTGATAATAATAAAACACACGTATACCACAAACAACACAGATCACATAACATACTTTAAAAACACAACACATGCCATGCACATAGCATTTATCAAACAGCACATATATCATACACACGTGACACACGTGTGCTCCACCTCTCTCCTCACAGATTGGTTTTTACACTTCTCTGCTCAATGGTGAACAGCTGAAGTCCAGAGTCCTGTTGCACTTCTGCCCACTTCCAGCTGCTCCTGGCAGACAGAGCATTCTTAATCTACATACGCTCTCAGAGCAGAAGAGGTGGCCACAGGCACCAGGCCCTGCTCTGTCCCGGTACACTGAGAGCCTATACCTTCTTCCCAGGGTGTCCAGATGGCCTGCCTGAGGGGACGTGCCATGGAGAGTATGAGAACAGTCTCTCAGGGATTCTCAGTTCCAAATCTGACCTCAGAGGCAGGGCTCCCAAGCCACCAGAGGGTTATTTTGGGACACTTGCCCCACCCCCCACCTCCTCTGGTAGAGCAGGGTTGGCCACAGTACTTGGTATTTGTGGGGATCCTGTGCCCTCTTCTCCTCAGGCTCATTCCTAAAGCAGCATTGCGCTTGGGCTGGCTGAGGAGCTGTTGGGCGATGGAGAGTGTCCTCAAACCCTCCCTAGTGAAGGACAGGTGACAGGTGTCACCCTCTCCCANGTTAGGGTTCCTGTAACTACCACTGAATGATGTCAGCTCTAAAGGAGTCCCCTAAAAACATGTGCTGGCCAAATAGAGACTGGGGTGTGTGGTGGTTTTTGCGTGGGTGAGGTAGTGACCTCTTCCCTGTGGGAAGCTTCTTCCACAGAGGCTAATACCGCCCTGCCCAGTGCACAGGTTACATAAACAGGGTGACCCTGGGGTTGCAGGGGCCCCCAATGTGTACCAGCAGCTATGATCCTCAATTACCCCCATGTGACTCCCCAGTCTCCTGACATGGCCCACACTGTTCTAAAACCTTTTCTGGTTTCTGCTTTTCCTGTCCTGGGCAGCCTTGCTGGGCTGGCTGGGCAATGGAGGGATTAAGGCTTTTTGCTGGGGTGTCAGAAGCCTTCCCTACTTCATGAGGCCACATCCTCTGAGGAGGATCAGTCTGTGGTCACAGGTCAGCACCTGGGGGTCCAGAGAGAGGAGAGGGGAAGGGTGCCTCACCTGCAAAGGTACCACAGTGAGTCTTTGAAAGGCACTTTGGAAAGAGTCTGAGGCACTGAGGAGTAGCTTAGAGGTGGGCACTAGCTTAGCACGCACAGGGCCCGAGTCAGCCTCTAACAGCATGCACACATTCCAGGCTAAACCTGGCCTGTGACCATGGGCAAGTGGGTTTGTAGCTACGGATCCTTTCCTTCCCTGTAAACATGACCAGTGAGCTTGTGAGGATCCCGAAGACTGGGTCATCTGCAATTAGTGCGTGTCTTTCTCGTGGGACTCCCCAGGGTGGGGCTTTCTTCTAATGCTCTTATGTTCTTTCTTTCTGTAGGTCCCAATGATACTTTATTTGGGGGGGCGGGCCTCCAGCACATCACATCAAACACACTGAAACATTCTTTTTTAAAATTTATTTATTTTTATTTCATGTACATTGGTGTTTTGCCATGAGTGTTGGGTCTCCAGGAACTGGAGGTACAGACAGTTATGAGCTGCTATGTGGGTGCTGGGAATTGAACCAGGGTTCTCTGGAAGAGCAGTCAGTGCTCTTAACCACTGAGCCATTTCTCCGGCCCCACTAAAACATTCTTGCAAACCTCACATATATATATATATATAATTACATATATATATAATTTTTGAAGATTTTGGGGAAATGGCTTAGGAAACTGCTTAGCAATAAACAAGGGAATTTTGATCAGCTCTGATTTTCGGTAACCATGGTACATACTGCAGATTCTCAGGAACTGGGGAAGGCCACAAAGAGCTTCTAAATGTGAAGCCATTTCCTGAATACTGAATGAATTAACTTACAAGCCAGGCAGAAAATCATTGGTAGCTTAATATCAGTGCAGGGTAGGGATAGTCACACCACAGAAATACACAGGAACACCAGANTGGCGCCAACTCCTTTCTCCTTAGAGTGAAAGTGGTTTTGGTCTGAAGATTCAAATGTACAGCCCCTGAGGCAGAAGCGCAGACTCTAAGAGTCCCCTGAGGGAGTCCCTAACAGGGACTGTGGTTCAAGAAGAACCCTGGCCACCAAGCAGGAGGCAGGAATCCTGCAGGAAGAGTGCTCTCCTAGGGACTGTCCCTNCCTCCAACTTCAGACCCTGTTCCTAAAGAGTCCTAAGTTTAGATCAAGGCTTGGCCCCAAGGGCTTAATCTCTTTATAGATTTGTATCTGTTGTGTGGTCCCTTTGTTCTTTATTCGGAGCCTTTGGCCTACTTGTTGTGTTTATTTTACTTCTCTTTTTATCTTCTATTACTGATAGGCCCCCCTGGCCAGCAGAACTGAGTAGAGCTTGCCCAGCAGGGTGGAACTGTGGCCTCAGCAAGGTCCTGGGCTCTGTTGGACCCTTCCTGTCCCTCAGGCTTTAGGGCGGGTAGGAGAGTCCTTGATCTTGAATCCAGACCGTTAGGGTCTGTAGGTGGCCCGGCTTCAAAGTGAGAGCCCCTTATGATTTGCAGTGTGCCAGCCCAGGACTCGCTTTCCTCAACCCTCAGCAGAGCCTGCCTCTGAGGAGCATGTGAGAAGGAGTTAGAGTCAAGGTCATTAACAAGGGAAGCAGAAACCATGCATGGCGTGTTCAATGGCGTGATCCGGGAACAAACAGGCAAACCAAAGGTTTGATGTTGGGTGAGGGGGCATAAATAAAAAAGTTACCAAGACATGTGTGGTGCATGAGGCTGTTGAGGTAAAGGCACTCACATAAGAACAACACAACATGCTTTGTGTCGGCTTGTGTGTAAATAAAGGAATGGAAAGGTCTACATTCCTTTAAGATTGGGCATACACATCAAATCCATTGTTAAAGGAGACTGGTGGTGTAGACTATGCTCCTGCTCGTGGCCTCAGCAAAGCAGGCTAAAAGTCAAAATGGAGTCAGCCAGGATAAAAGTCAAACCTAAGCAATGCTATTACCCACTCTCAAAGAACCAACATAAGAGAGACAAAAGCCACTGTTCTCAAACAAGTCTCTTCCAGTTGGAATGAAAATAAAATTCACATCTTTGATCCCAGCACTCGGGAGGGAGGCTGAGGCAGGCAGATCTCCAAGTTTGAGGCCAGC
>LZPO01044190.1:460583-482138 GCA_001675575.1 Neotoma lepida
AGGGTTTCTCTGTGTAGCTTTGGCGCCTTTCCTGGAACTCACTCGGTAGCCCAGGCTGGCCTTGAACTCACAGAGATCCGCCTGCCTCTGCCTCCCGAGTGCTGGGATTAAAGGCGTGTGCCACCACCGCCCGGCAAATGTAAGTAGATTCCTTTCTTTTCGGTTTTTTCAAGACAGGGTTTCTCCGTATAGTTTTGGTGCCTCTCCTGGATCTTGTTCTGTAGCCCAGGCTGGCCTTGACCTCACAGAGATCCGCCTGCCTCTGCCTCCCGAGTGCTGGGATTAAAGGCGTGCGCCACCACCGCCCGGCTTCCTCAGCCCCCCTCTTGCTTCTGTCTAACTGGACCTCAGCTCTTACTGACCGATATTTCCCACTTTCCTTCTCTTCCCAGACTCAGGTAACCACCATTCTAGGCCCAATTTCCATCCATGCTGTTGCAAATGATAGGATTTCATTCTGTTGTTGTTATTTTGTTTTTTGAAACAGGGTCTTTCTATGTAGCCCTGGCTATCCTAGAACTCACTAAGTACACCAAGATAGCCTTGAACTGAGATCCTCCCGCCTCTGCCTCTTCAGAGTGCTGGGATTAAAGGTGTGCACCACCATGCCTGGCCTGAGAGGATTTAATTTTTAATGGCTGGATAGCATTCCACTATCATACACACCCACATCTGTCTTTTTTGACCTTCAAGTACATAGTCTGCTGTTTGGCTTCTCCGTGCTACAGGACCACCCCGCCCCCAATTCTTTACATGTCTTTTCCCATCATACAGCATACTCAATACATAATAATGCTGTTACCTTGGTCAACACAAAACACAGCTCTCACTTCAAAGGGAAAAGAGTTTATTCTTGAACCAAATATGAGTGACCACGGCCCAAGGAGCACAAATTCTAATTGTCCCAAATAACACATTCCTCTGAAAACAATTCCATGATGTTTTTATGGTTACAGAACAACAACAAAAAAGTAATAAATGAAGACTTTTTTTTCAAATACATTGGTGGAAACAAATAGGTGGTAACAGTGGAATTTTTAGAAATTAATTCATTTATTTTAAATTCTTTTTGAGTATTTACTTTGTTTTTATATGTCTGAGTGTTTTTGACTGCATGTGTGTGGGTACCACCTGAGTGTCTGGTGCCAGAGGAATTTAGAAGATCATATCTTCTGAATGTCATATCATCTGACAAGAGTTAAGAACAATTGAGAGTCACCTTGTGGGTGCTGAGTACTGAACTAGGGTCCTTTGCAAGAGCATCAAGTTCTCTCAACCACTGAGCCACATCTCCAGCCCCATTTAAAAAATATTTAATGTTTATGGTGTTTTGCCTGCCTGTATGTCTGTATACCATCTTCACCTGGTACAGGTAGAGGAGGTCATAAGAGGGCATTAGAGCCTCCAGAACTGGAGTCACAGATGGGTGTGAACCTCTGTATAGACTGCTGAATGCTGGGAATCAAACAAGGGTCCTCTGGAGGAAGAGCAGCCAGTACTCTTAGCAGCTGAACCAACTCTCACCCATAGAGTAGAATTTTAACCCCGAACTAGTTCTTGCTTCAGAGTGGAGCTGCACTCTCATGGGTTTTCTGTCCCCCCCCCATAATATGTTTCTCCACTGATGCTGTAAGCCAGATCAAGCCCACTTGAAAAAGTATAACAAGAGATTTATTTGAGCAAAGCAACTCCCAGATGGGTTCTCCAGTCCCAGAAATCAAGGCTGGAGAAGCTATGCCCACAAATGGAAGCAGGGAGACTTTATAGGTTGTAGGCAAGGGGTGATGATGTGTCCGCCACAAGCTGGGTTTGTGCTCAAGTATGGTCAAAAGCTTTGGGGGGGCACTTGGGCAGCTGGCAACTTCAGGGGAGGAAGCTGCAGTAGCTGCCAAGAATGTAGAACTGGGCTTTTTGATGTCTTTCCTTTGTTCAGAGGCTCTCTGAGTGGGCAGGGTTTGGAGAGAGATACAGGAATGGGGCTTTCCAGATCGTGCAGGGGCAAGCTGGAGGGTCCAAGTGAACGCACTCCAATGGAATGCCTTCTTTCTTCCTCTTCATGAGTTCAAATCCTACCTAGGTCTACAGACATCTTCCACATCAGCCTGACCCAATACACCCTGTAAACTGCCTCTACCTATGCTGACCTAGATCCTACTCTGTGCCAGTCATTTTCAATAGCTTCCCCCTCACACACCCCAGACTGGGTCTGTGTAGTCCTGGCTGTCCTGCAACCTCTCTAGACCAGATTGGCCTCAAACTCAGGGATCTGCCAGCCTCTGCCTCCTGAGTGCTGGGATTAAAGGTGTGCAAGGTCACCGTCCAGCTTCAGTAGCTTTTTACCTGCCTTAGCTCATTAAATCCACAGAAAGGAAAGCCTGTGTGATACTGCATGGCTCAATGCTTAAGGGAGTTGAGAACTCCAATATTTGGACCCTCTAGGCTTTAAGTTATTTATCCCCTAAACTCAAGGTCGTGGGATTTTTCTTCAGTAAACTGTTGATTTCCATCTTTTTTTTTTTTTTAATAAAGTCTTACTGTACAGTCCTGGTTGATCCAGAACTCGAGTCGGGCAGGCTGTCCACCAACTCCAGTATCTGTCTATCTCTTCCTCCAAGTGTGCTGGTATTAAAGGTGTGTGCCACCACGCCTGGTTTCAGTAAATTTTGTGAAAATTCTAGTACATGTGACATTATGTCTGTGCATCTTTTTGAGGAACTGTAGGAATTCTTTTGTTGGTTTTTATTTTTAAAAGCATTTTGTGGAAGGTTGGCTTTTGAAAATGGACAGTTTAAATAAAAATTACCCAAACCATGTTTAGTCTCCCTCATCCCCCCACCCCAGACAGTCTCACTATGTAGCTCTGGATGACCTGGAACTCAGTATGTAGACCAGGCTGGCCTTGAACTCACAGAGATGCACCTACCTCTGCCTCCTGAGTGCTGGGATTACAGGCATTGGACATTACACATGGCTAACCAAACCATGTTTCATTGTAAGCATGCAAGGTACTGAGCCTCTTGAAGTGGGAGTCGAGAAAACTATCAATAATGGTGACAAAACAATGGATGTTTCTATAGAATAGGAGGCAAAGGAAACTTGTTTCTTGATATAAATAGGCTTACAAAAAGAAAGATGAATTCACATTTATTTTCTTGAAGTTACAGAAGAGGAGGAGCCTGCGAACTTCCAGTCAAAAGGGTTGATGAAGGATTTAATTACATCAAGTTCACTATCACTAACAAAAACATGAAAAAAAAATGCCATCTTCTTTGGTGTTGACTTTATTGTTTCACATTAATGAATATAAAACTGTTATTTGTAGCAGGGCAGTGGTGGAGTTCAGCTTTGGTTCCAGCATTTGGGAAGCAGAGGCAAGTGGATCTCTGAGTTTGAGGCCAGCCTGGTCTATAGAGGGAGTTCCAGGACAGCCAGGGCTACACCTGTCTCTTATACACATCTAGATGTGTATAAGAGACAGCACCCATACTATCCTCATTTCTAACAATGCCACCCCTATATCACTATCACCACCAACAAAAAAACCCCCCAATACCAAACCACCACCAACAAAAAACTATTATTTGCGATTTAATAGAAATGAATGGTAATGAATATTTCCTAAACCCATTTTTGTCACAGGCTGGGGTGCAGCCCTGTTGGCAGGGTGCTTGCCTACCAGTCAGGATGCCCTGGGTTCCATCTTTAGTACCCTGGATATGGTAGCACATGCTTGTAATGCCAGCACCTGGGAGATGGAGCTTGGAGGATCAGAAGTTCAAGACCAGCCTGGGCTACATGAAACCCAGTCTTCAAGAAAAAAAGATTTTTCCAAGAGATAGCTCAGTGGGGTAAATTACCTAAGTTTGATCCTCAGGCTCCACAAGATGAGGGGAGAGAACCAACTCCCAAATGTTGTCCTCTGACTTCATGAGCACCCAGGCTCATATACAACACAATGAATATATATGTGTGCATATATATATATATATATATTTAAATGAAACAGAAACAAATATTTTCACCTCAAAATGCCATTATTGTTTTGATACGATTTTTGGAAATGGCAGTTCTTTGTAGCCTACGCTGGCCTGGATCTCACTCTGTAGACCAGGCTGGCCTGGAATTCAGAGATCTGCCTGCCTCTGCCCCCGGAGTGCTGGGATTAAAGACATGCAACACCATGCCCCGTTTATTAAATTCAAAGAGATCCCTCAGTGGCTAGCCCAAGTTGATCTTCTACCAATTTGCAGTGGTGCTCTGGATTTTAAAATTATTATGTATATTTCGGAAGTAGTACAGTTTGGACATGAGTAGGGTGTAAAGGGACCAGCAGTTAGCAAATCCTAAATACTTGCTGCATTTTAGAGCAGATAAACCAAAGGCTGAATCGGAGGCTGAGAAGTAGCACTTTAAAAGACATTTCCAGGGGCCCTAAAGGCTCCCCCAGGAAGTCCTTTATCTGTCATCCTTTTGTGGTCTAGGGACACACTCTTGCTGTAGTTCTTTGTAAACTTATCTCAGGCTGGACAGTAAACTACAGATAGGAAGAGAAGGGTGTGAATGTTTACAGTCTTAACTGAACTCCTTTTATTTGCTAGGCATTGCAACAACCCTCTAACAGCAATAATGGCGATAAACATGCGAGTTAATCTACAATCTTATCATTGGTTTCCATTTTCCCTCCCATCCGCTCGAAGTTGCGAAGCTCTTTGCTTGGTTCAAGTGCGGCTTGTGAAGATCTTAGAAAAATATTTGCCCTTTACATTGAAGTATTTCCTTTTTAAAGCCTTTCTGAGGCTGCAAAACAGGTCTTCACGATGTGGTTGTAGCGGAGACCAAAGCGCACTTCCCCGCCAGCAGGAACGTTTTGGAGTGAAGCACACTTGTGACCTGGCACGGCACGGCCGGCTGTCGGTCAAGGTTAGGGGGAGGGCGACCCGCCAGCTCCAGCGACACCGCGGGGGAGGGGTGCGGTGGAGGCAAAACTAGCCAATCGCGGGCGCTCTCGGGACACCTGCCGCCTTGGCGCCTTTTCTCTTGAACGCCGTGCGCGCGCATCTCGCCTCCAGCGCTCTTGCAGGGAGCACCGCGGGAGGTGTACGTGCGGCAGGAAGTGACGTAAGCCCAGCGTGCCGGCAGGGGGGCGGGGCCGGCTATAAGCTTCGGTTGGGAGGCAGCGGTCCTCGCAGAAGGCGTGCGGAGTGTGGGTGTCCCCATCGCGGACTGCAGAAGCGCCTGCGAGTAAGTGACGCGCCTGTCAGTGGCACGGACCCTCGTGTTCCCCGCGCTGCGGGCGGGCTGGAGCGAGAAGCCGGGGCCGGCGGGCGGGAAGGCTGCGCGGACCTGCGGAGCCCGAGTGGCAGGTGCAGCGGGGTGGGGAGGGAGCCGCTGTCCCCTGCGCCCTCCGGATCGGCGTCGCAGGCCGGTCCTAGGCCGCGGGTTCGAGAGTGGAAGGGCCACCACGCTGCGGCGCACGCTTGTTCCTCCGGGAACACGTGGTGGCTGCTCCAGGAAGTCGCCCCAGGGAACGGCTGTCGAGGTACATGGGTGACCTTGGGGCTCCTCGCAAGCGGGCGTTAACAGCTGAAAAGGACAAAGCTGTCCTCTCTTCGGTTACTACTGTCCTGGGCATTTAGGGTGTTTCCAAGAACCGCACATTGGAACTGCGGCACCACCTGGGTCTTTCTTGCCAGATTCTGCCTCTTGGCCCTGCGTGTGGAATCTCATTTTCCAGGGCAGAATAGGTCTGAACGTTGCAGGTAATACTAAGAATGTCGCTAGCAGCCCTCAAGCTGAGAGACCATAGGAATAAGACATTTTTATAAGAGCTATTTAGAAATAACTGTAGAAAGTCAGCGTGCTCACAGTGTTGGACAGCTCTAAAATAGTGATTGAGGGTAAGAAAATTATATTTGCAAACTCGTCGGTTAACACACTTTGTCCTGTGCTTGAAATGATCTTGCTGCATTATTTATCCAGAGAACTGGGCTGTTAAGTTTCTTTGCTTTTNTNTGTGTGTGTGTGAGGATTGAAATGGGAAATAGTGGTGTTACAGAAATTCTCAGCTACCTGATACCTTTATTCTAGGATTAGATGAATTTGGAAAGCTAGATGGCTAATGCAGTTGGCTCTGTGAAATATGACCTCTTTGGCAAAGACATTGAAGCTGATTCAGGGCTTTATCTACAAAGAAAATGGAATTTAGCCCTCTAAAGGATCTCTGTGGGTCCTCCTGAGTTTTTTTTGTCTTTTCGAGATTATAGTAAAACTCTACTTCATACAGGAATCCGATATCAAATATTTTTTTCAAAGGGTTATATATAGCATAACTTTAAAGGAATGCTGTCAAGGAATGGTGGGTAGAAGCTAGCCCATGTTGACTGGATAGAGAGAGATCAAGTCTGGCTAACTCCACCCTAAGGCTAGGCAGTTATGCCTGTGCCAATGTGCTTATCTATAATAGAGCAAGGTTCTTGGCTAACCTTGAATTAACCAACAATAAAATGTTGAAAATGAACCTCTGGCCTTGTGGGACTGTTGTGTGTATCTACACACAATATTTCCTTCTCTTCCAGATGAGTGCTATACAAAATAAACTTCAGTGACCTCATGGTTCTGACCTTATGGGTTGCTTTTCAGAAAGCTGTGTGGAAACGAAGACCTGCTAGCTTTGTTTCCTCTACTGCTTTTTTATTTCAATCCCATAAAGACTTCCCCAGTGAGAGTCACACTATGAACCCCTGGGTAGCCTGGAACTCAGATCCACCTGCTCCTGCCTGGAGAGTGTTAGGATTAAAGGCGTGTGCCACCACACCCAGAAAAGTTAGGCTCTTAAAACTAAGATCTTAAAAGGTGGGCATGGTGCCACACACCTTTGATCCCAGCATTTGGGCAAGGCAGAGGCAGGTGGATCCCTTAGTTTGAGGTCATCGAGGGCTAAAGAGTAAGAACCTGTATAAAAAACAAAAGCCAAAGCTCAGACTTTACCATCTCTTGATAAGTCATTCTAGGTACATACAACTGCACAGTTTGACTAGAGCATTTTAAATATCAAAAGAACAGAGGGAGCTGGGGTAAAGTCAGGGACTGGATGCTGTCTAATTTTGAAGATAGTGGGCAGTGAGCTTACAAGGGACAGAAGATCTGGAACAGGTCTTGAGGAACTTCTGTGAGCTCAAGGGTTTGGAAAGTGATTTGTTACCTAATGAAGTGTGCTTGTCAGAACCAATACATGACTACTGTTTCATGGAAAAGGGGAGTTTTTGGATATGTGAAATAATATTTTGGTATCTCTGCCCCCACCCACCATCTCTATATTAATTACAGAGCCCTGGTTTTGAAATGGCTCAAAGTAGATTTCCAGGTAATCATGTGTTGGTTTGGTTTGTGATTAGTCTGGCTAATATCTTTGCTTATCTACAATCTTACAGCTCAAAGTTAAGGTCATGGATCAAAGCATGTGAGACTATGCTTTTATTTTTAAATTTTATTAGAATTGAATAGTTTTCGTAATCTTTGGGAACAAAGATGAATAAATAGCTAATGTGAGAATAATCAAGATTAACTTTCTCTTGTCAAAGATTATTGGCTTTAGTGACATCTTGGGATAATAAGCCAAATGAGAATTGTTTTGCTTTTAAGTGTGGCCCATAACAACTGCAGTTTATAGTAGAAATGGTGGTTCTTAGAAATAAAGCCAGGCGGTGGTGGTGAACACCTTTAATCCCAGCACTCCGGAGGCAGAGGCAGGCGGATCTCTGAGTTCAAGGCCAGCCTGATCTACAGAGGGAGATCCTGGACAGCCAGGACTGTTATCAGAGAAAGACTGCCTCCAAAAAAAAATTTAAATAAAATAAAAAATAAGCTATGTTGATATGTGAGATTGTAAGTGTATGACTTAATTTTTGCATAAAACTTAAGGAATAACTGGGTTTATTTTACCTGAGGTCTGGCACTTTGGGGCTATTTTGGAACTACTCTGGTATTCACTAAACAGAGTTTAGTGATGATGGGGTTAAAAGGAAATTTCCTAAGTTATAAATTTTTTTCTAGCTTGATTTTTTTGTTTGTTTTTTGTTTTTAAGACACAGACTCTACTGGAACTCATGGAGATAGACCTGTCTCTGCCACCTAAGTACTAGGATTAAAGGCATGCTCCACCACTTGCCAGGCTGTGACTTGTTTTTTTGTTTTTGTTCTTAATTTTGGTTCTGTAGATTAAAATAGAAATAACAGTGTTTCTTGGGGAGGAGGAGGTGCACTCGGGTTATAATTAAACAAAGCCAAGTGTAGACATTAATACCACCAGCCTGTTTTCTTCAGACTCAGAATTGCTCAGTCTTGTTTATTTACGTCCCTTTTTTAATTAAACATGTTATCACATTAATGATGAAACAGTGAAGGACTTACCATGGATAGATGAATAAATCGTCCTTCCTTGGTTGGCTTCTCAGTATTGGGAAGCTAAATATCAACTGAAGGCTAGGATAGTTTGGGAGACTAGGGTAGTTTAGGAACAACTAGCTATTTCTGACAAGCATTAAAGTCTAAGCTGTTTTTTCCTAGAAAAGGATGATTAAAATTGGCCCAGGGTGGGGCCTTCAAGTTCTGGCTCTAGCAATTGGGTCTGTTTCTGGTGAGGTGGTAGTGATAAACTTAGTAACAGAAGGGGCAAGAGATTGTGCTTCCGAGAACATGGACGATCACTTCACATGACTTTGGTCATTAAAGCATGAGGATTCAAGAATATTGGTGAATAGACTTTTAGATTTTTGGGTTTTTGTTTTGTTTTGTTTTGTTTTGTTTTTTTCCCCCTTCTCCCAAGACAGGGTTTCTCTATGTAACAGCTCTGGCTGTCCTGGAACTCACTCTGTAGACCAGGCTGGCCTCAGACTCACAGATCTGCCTGCCTCTGCCTCATGAGTGCTGGGATTAAAGAACTGTGCCAACACCACTACACATACACACACACACACATACACACATACAACAGCTGTGGTTCTTTGTTTTGGGGGGTTTGTTTTGTTTTTTTTGAAAGCAGGGTCTTACTAGCTCAGGCTGGCCTTGAACTCATCATTCTCCTCCATCTTTCCAAGGGCTGTGATTACAGCCGTTGTTACCAGGCCTGACTATTAGAGAATGACAGCCTTGACTTAATTCTCTAGTTTCTGTGATACTAGACAAACTGTGATTAGTCCCTTTGGATAAAGTTTAAGTATTTATTTGGGCACAATACACACCTGCAGTCCTAGCACTTGGGAGGCAGAGAGGTAGTGTGATCATTCACATGAGTTCAAGGCCAGCTTAGACAACTTAGTAAGACTGTGAAAGGAGTTGCCACACTATACTTTTTTTTTCTTTTGATTAATTACTTAAACACACTTAATAGTGGTGGTAGTCTAATTTTTTCTACATTTTGGGTTTTTTTGTTTTGTTTTTTGTTTGGCTTTTCTCTGTGTGTTTTTCTGAGACAGGGTTTCTCTGTGTAGCCTTGGCTGACTGCTCAAACTCAGAACTGCCTCTGCCTCCCAAGTGCTGGGATTAAAGGCATGCACCACCACCAGGTTGATATATCATGACTCTCAATTCTTAAATTCTTCAACTTTTAATCTATGAACAATGATCTAGTACATTATCACACTCCTTGAATCTAATAACAGTATCTTTATTGAGACTTCTCATTTGTCCCAAGTCCCAGTCCTGCCCTTTACAGCTTTCCCCTGCTATCCACCTCAGTGCTGCACCGAGTCAAGGACTACACTGAGTTGTTTGTCAGTAAATGAAACACTTTACTTAATTAATGTCTAGGAGACAGTGATATGGTTCATCCTTGTAATCTCAGTTCTGGGAAGGTAACACAGTTAAAGGCCAGCTAGAACTCCATAGTGAGATTCTAGCTCAAAAAACCCAAAACTTTTCTCGAAAGCTAGCAGTATATTTAGGAGAAAGTTTGCATTATAATTAACATAGCATAGTAATGGAAGGTCCTCATTAATCTGCAGTGATCTCTATCTCATTAATTCTCTGTCCTAATATTAGGTGCTTCCTGTGGCAGCTCAGAATGATGGATCAAGCCAGATCAGCAATCTCTAACTTGGTAAGATTGTCATCCATCTGTAAAAATGTAGTAAAAGAACCTGACTTCACCCAGTGTGCAGAAAAGAACACCCCAAATTCTTACCAGGCATTGCTTTCCATCATGAGGCATAACAGATCCCACAAAAGAAAGGCATACTCTGTTTTTGTGGTTTTGAGACGGGTCTTGCTGTGTAGTCTCAGGTTGTCCTTGAACTCAGTGTTCCTTTGTTTCCCAAGTGCTGAAAATAGAGGCAGGTATCATAACACCCATATGCAAATATGTTCAGTTTCAGTTAAGATTAATTGTGGGAAATATACTATAATAGGATAGCTTTGGCTGTTTGGGAGAGATTATTAGCTAGGTAGAACTTAAAATGTGTGCCAGTAGTCTCAGCTACACTAGGGACTGAGTGAAGAGCATTGCTTAGCCTCTGAGTTCAGGGGCCAGTCTGAGTGACATGGTGAGACCCCCATCTCTTAAATAGAAAAGGTTATTGGAAACTTACAAAATAGACACCCTGGAAGGGCTGAATGAAGGCTGTTAGCTAGCCTTCATCTCCATTGACAGAATTGGGCACAAAGAAGAGTATTAGTTGGAAAGGGTAACTTTTCCCTTATGAATGTATGTCACAGCATATTATATACTTAATATATGACCAAACTCTTGTGATGTATTAATACTTTTGTATCACTTGATTTTCAACAAATATCAGTTTGGTGGAGAACCGTTGTCATATACCCGGTTTAGCCTGGCTCGGCAAGTAGATGGAGATAACAGTCATGTGGAGATGAAATTGGCTGTAGATGAAGAAGAAACTGCTGACAATAACATGAAGGCCAGTGTCAGAAAACCCAGAAGGGTTAATGGGAGACTCTGCTATGGGACAGTTGCAGTAGTCATCTTTTTCTTGATTGGTAAGAATGGCTTTTAAGAAATTCAAAAGTATTTCTTATAATGAACTAGTAGAAGTCTTATTTCAGGCCCGGAAATACTTTGTACACTTTTTATTTAAGTTATGGATGTTGTATTAGAAATATACACAGGATATTTGGAACAGTTTCAAGGATAGCTTCTGGTAAGTCAAGGTGTTTGCTTATGTCTTGAACAGGTCACTGTATAAAATAATATGACTTATTGTGGTAATTTAAAATTCCATAAAACTGAGATTCAAGATGTTCTTTCAGACCCTTAGAATTTAATGAAAAGGCAATGTTTTCAGGGATAAGTTAGAAATGAAGTCTGAATTTAGCTTTTAAACCTCTGTCTTTAGGATTTATGGTCGGCTACCTGGGCTATTGTAAACGCGGAGAACAGAAAGACTGCGTGAGACTGGCAGACGCGGAGACAGACACTTCACAAAGCTTCCAAATAGAAGAAGACGTTCCTAAATCTTCTCGCTTATATTGGGCAGACCTCAAAAATCTATTGTCAGAGAAACTGGATGCTATAGAGTTCACTGACACCATCAAGTAAGCCTCACCTTGCCAAGTTTAGTTATCTAAACAGTTTGTGGGGGCAGGGCAGACTTGAAATGAGAGGCTTTCAGAGGGTGCCCTGCCCTTGAGTGTGGGGAGCTTTGCTGACGGACTTAGAGCTCATCTGAAGGTCTCCTTTTTCTTCAGAATCATTTTGTCAACTCTAGTTTATTGTGGACTGTCAGGTTTTCTTCTGTTCTAATGTTTCCTTTTTAAAATCTCTTTATATTTAGGTATTTAAACTTTATATGTATGAGTGTTTGCCTGTATGTGTGTGCATCACCCTCATGCTTAGAGCCTACAGAGGCCTTATGGATGGTTGTGAGCCACCAGGTGTATGCTGGAATCCAAACTGGGTCTTATGTAAGAGCAAGAAGTGCTATAAACCACAGAGCATCTCTCTAGCCCTCTTTATAAAAATTTTCTTGATTTGTATCTGTATGTGTGGGAGCAGTACTCTTGTGTTCATCAATACTATTCGAGTGTTTGACCTTGCTTTTGTAGGTTTCCTAGAAGCTGTCTCATTCCTTAAAATACACAGGTTAGACTAGAGTTTTAAGGGACTCTTCATGGTAATAGTTTTTTGTTTTTAGAACAAGCTTGAAGGAATATGTTACTTAAGGCATTGGTATATTTTATTTCTCTCTGTAACAACTTAATCCAGCAGTTTTGAGTTATAGTTCATTTATCTTGACTATGAAGGATGATGTNTTTAAAACAATTTGCTTGATCCTTGAAGAAAATGTTTATTTAAAATAGATATTTTAATGCAGACATTCTTTAGTTGACTGGTGGTGTACGCCTTTAGTCTTAGCACTTTGGAGGCAGAGGCAGGCTGATCTCTGAGTTCTAGGACAGCCAAGAGTACATAGAAACTCTGTCTCAAAAACAAAACTAAAGACGTTTTCTTACAGGCAGCTGAGCCAGAATACAAATACCCCTCGGGAGGCTGGATCTCAGAAAGATGAAAATCTTGCCTATGATATTGAAAATCAGTTCCATGACTTTAAACTCAGCAAAGTCTGGCGAGACGAACACTATGTGAAGATCCAGGTGAAAAGCAGGTATGTTGAAATATAGTAGCTTATTTTATAGAGGTAACTGCTTTCAGATATGTTCAGTAGATCAGACTTTTAAAATGAAAATCAAGGTTAAAATTTAGAGATCAATTTCCTTAAGCCAATCAATACAAATCAAATGCTCTGTGTACTAATGCTATTGAATTTTTTCTTCAAGGTTGGCTTTAACTTTTTTTTACTATCTTTTAGCGTTGCTTCAAACTCGGTGACCATAACAAATGCAAGTGGTGGCTTGTACCTAGTGGAGAATCCTGAGGGTTATGTGGCGTATAGTAAAGCTACAGAAGTTACTGTAAGTAAAAATAATACATGTGACTGTTTTCCAGTGTCTCTACTAAGGAAATTAGATATCCAGGCATAAATTAACTAAGGTTCTTCATTTTGGACCTCCATTACCATAGAATAAATTCCAAGGTTGTGGTTGTGTTTTGCAAGACCCTAAATCTGATGCTGTGACCACTTAATACGGTTCCTCATGTTGTGACCCCCAATCCTAAAATTATTTTCATTGCTACTTCATAACTAATTTTGCTACTGTTAGGAAGCATAATGTAAATCTGTTTTCAGGGGTCGCTGCTGCCCACAGGTGGGAAACTACTGCCCTAGCTCTCGCTCTTTGTTTGTTCAGACGCCTCCCATTGCATTGCTCTTATGTGCACACATTTAACATGTTCCCACCTCAAGAAAGGCCTTTCTTAAATCCTCATATCAATCACAAATGAAGGAAATGCCCACAGACATGCCTGCAAGGGAGACTTCCCCAGTCCAGGTCTCTCTTTTCAGATGACTGGCTTCTGTCAANCTAAAAAAATGGAAGAACACAGCACCTGCCATACCTTAGGTTGTCCTTTGTCCTGTATGTTTTTAGCTGTTTGAGATTCAGATGTAGAAATATATAATTGGTGCTTCCATGCCTGACCGATTTCTGTTTATCTTGGTATACTTACCCTAGATACAGCTGAAGCAATGTAAAGGCAGAATGAAATCTAGAAAAACATAAGGCTAGAAATCTTAGATTTTTACTTCTAATAACACTTAGTTTGCTTTAGAACTGTCAGTTTGGGATTTGATTTTTGTTCCCCTTTTTTTCCTCTCAATTTCTTTCTTTTGTTTTTTAAACAGAGTTTCTCTGTGTAGCTCTGGCTGTCCTGGAACTCACTCTGTAGACCAGACTGGCCTCAAACTTAGAGATCTGCCTGCCTTTGCCTCCCAAGTGCTGAGATTAAAGGCTTACACATCCCCCTCCCTCGATTTCCTTTGTTATGACTGGTCTGTCAGATTATAGTAGTTTTGATGCAATGATCCTCATTAAACCTAATGTCTTTAACCTAGGGTAAACTGGTCCATGCTAATTTTGGCACTAAAAAAGACTTTGAAGATTTAAATTATGCTGTGGATGGATCTATAGTGATTGTTAGAGCAGGGAAAATCACTATTGCAGAAAAGGTAAGTATGGGTTTTAAATACACTGGTCTTATTCTTTTGTGGATTACTTTCCCCCTTCTACTTAATTCCCTTCAAACCTACTAATATGCCTTTCTTTGCTCTTTATTCATGGCCTCTTTTGCTTAATTTCTTGGTGTGTGTATGTGTACCTAAATATATAAATACAGCTTGCTCAGTCAGTATGATGATTCCTGTATGTATGTTTTTAGGGCTGACCATTTGGCATTGTAGAACTAATTGGTGTGCTCTTCCCTGGTGAAGATTCCTCTCTAATAGTTTGCTTTTTAGCATAAATTCTAGTATGTGTTGTTTTTATTTTGTATGAACAGATTTTTCATGTCCTGCATTTCTCTGTTTTAGGTTGCAAATGCCCAAAGCTTTAATGCAATTGGCGTCCTGATATACATGGACAGGACTAAGTTCCCCATTGTTAGGGCAGACATTCCACTCTTTGGACATGTGAGTATTTCTAGAGTCAGTATTCTCTCGATGTTCCTGCATTGCATCACTGTGCTTCTCTCAGCTCCTCTTGGGAGACTTATAGCAGGGAGAAGATAATTGCTGAATGCTTTATTAATACACCTTAAATTGAAATTTGTCTGGATGCAGTAATTTTTTTTAAGCTACATTTAATAGAAATCCTTAGATTTTGAGGCTTCGGGTTAATAGTTTGGGCTATAGCCTCAGACCATATCTGAGCCTTATGGGCAACTTCTTGAATAAGTGGATAGAACTAATTTTTCTATGTTTACTAGGCTCATCTAGGAACTGGTGACCCATACACACCTGGCTTTCCATCTTTCAACCATACTCAGTTTCCGCCATCCCAGTCATCAGGATTGCCTAGTATACCTGTTCAAACAATCTCAAGAGAGGCTGCAGAAAAGCTATTTCAGTAAGTGTCTGAAAGCTCTTAGTCTGCTGCGGTTGTAATTATGCAAGAATGCTAATAGCCTAAGTTGATTAAACATAAAACAGTTGTCTATAAAGTTCACATTTGGAAATTTGGAGATAGTTAACTTCTAACTTGTGCATAGATTAAAAAAAATTTTTTCCCTCAGTAAAGTGATCTTGATAAGGGANTTACAAACTCAGTTTACTCAGTGAACAACTCATGTGGTGCGTTGCTTGAGTACTACCTATGGTGAAACACTTTATTCCTGTTCAGTTCTTGTAGAAAATATCTAAATCCATGTGATAACCATTAGTTCTCAGTTTTCATTTAGCAGCACAGAATTATTCTAGTGGCAGTTTCCAGCTGCTGTATGGTAATATTTCTTCTGGTTGTCCTACCTCATGTTCAAGTACCTCTTTCTAAAAATACAACTTAAACTGGGCATGGTGGTGCACACTTTTAATCACAGCACTCAGGATGCAGAAGCAAGTGGATCACTGAGGTCAGGGCCAGCCAAATCTATACACCAAGTTCCAGGGCTTCATAGTGAGATAGATTCTTTCTCCAAAGAAGTTAGTTTATCATTAAATTTTATCTTGACTTGTTGCTTATATTATCTAATTTAGATGAAGTTTCAAGCTCTTGCTCATTGTGTAACACAGAACAGGTTATTCTAACCCCTCTGATCTTGTTTCTTCAATTTAGTTGGAAAACTAAAAAATATATTAATGAATAGAGTGGTCACAAATAAAAAGCATTTTTATTTATGTGAGGGCTCTGAAGCAGTAGGTGTCTCAGAATCCTGAGAAGCATCAGTGTTAGGTGATTCTCACTNACTTGTTTTACCTAACACCTTTGGATCTTGCCCACCATCTTCCTCTTAGGTGTCAAGGGACTTATTTATGTAATTAGACATGTTGGAACAGCTGGTAATGAATGACATGAGTTGGCTAGGTGAAGATACTTAAAAATCAACACAGGAGTATTTTGTAAGAGTACAAAATACCTTTGTTAGTGGGTGGGTTGGGAAATATGAAAATATACTAACATTCCTATGAGACCTTCATTATGGATCCATCTTTGCATGTATTTTAAATACAAACTAGATATAGCTATGTCTTTTAATGTAGAACCTTTCTGGACAGATCACAGATTTGTAAACCAGAGAAAGAAATGCTAGCTCAGAATGCTAATGCTTTTTTTCTGTTTCTAGGAACATGGAAGGAAACTGTCCTCCTAGTTGGAACACAGATTCTTCCTGTAAGCTGGAATTGTTACAGAACAGAAATGTGAAGCTCACTGTGAACAATGTACTGAAAGAAACGAGAATACTTAACATCTTTGGCGTTATTAAAGGTTTTGAGGAACCAGGTACAGACTGCCTTGTACTTTCCGTACTGGTCTGCTTACTCTAGGTGTGTCTAGTGGAGGAAGGAGGAAGGATGGGATGCTGGCCTGGCTGGGGTTTGTGAAGTGCTGCATCTTGTTTGCCCTAAANGGAATTTGTGTGTTTGTATACCTACATATATAGATGACCATGTATGCATATGTGTAGGCCAGAGCTCAGCATCACGTATCTTCCTCTAATCATTTAAGATGGTTGTTAATTTTCTGTGTGTGTGGATGCAGGAGTACCACAGCAAGTAGAGGTTAGTGGACAAATTGCAGGAGTTGTGTCCATGTGGGTCCTGGGGATTGAACTCAGGCTTGGCCGCAAACACTTACCTCCTGAGCTATTTCCCCCACTAAAGCTAATTATTTAGAGTTAAATGTATTGGAAGATAACAAGGCCTTGTGATATCAGTTTGTTGAAACTAACCATTATGGATAGAAGCTCTGCTATAAGTAAGCAGTTGGTTTTTTGTTGTTTTTTTGTTTGTTTGTTTGTGTTTGTTTTTGCTTTTGTTTTTTGTTTTGTCAAGACAGGGTTTCTCTGTGTAGCTTTTGGAGCCTGTCCTGGAACTCACTCTTTAGACCAGGCTGGCCTTGAACTCACAGAGATCTGCCTACCTCTCCCTCCGAGTGTTGGAGGGAGATTAAAGGCGTGTGCCACCACTGCTTGGTGAAGAGTGGTTTTCTTAAGGGATCATATACATGATCTATATCATGTATTATGAGATATAATTTGAAACTCTCCAGTTCTATCCATGTAACATTCAAAAGAGCATAACTAGTATTAATAGATTAGTGGACAGGGTACAGTCCCTGGGATAGACTACATTAAACACAGTCACAGTTAACTGAATAAGGGCAGTCCTTGGATTTCAGTTTGTATTAAATTGCTAATGTGGTTAAAGAGTAGTAGCATGAATGGGTGAGGAGGGAATAATTGTCCTATGAGTTTTAACCCCTAGCATCCTAAGTCATCTGAAGTTAGGCATTTATCCTTCATATCTGACATGGTTGTTTTAGATTTCATTAATAGAACCAATTTGAAATTAAATAAAAACCAAAAAAAAAAAAGCTGGACATGGTAGCACACCTATAATCCCAGTGCTAGGAAACTGAGGTGGGAGAATCCTAAATTGGATGCCAGTCTGTGCTACTGGTGAGGCCTTGTCTCAGAATAAAAACAGTATGATTGTGTGTTAACTTTTTTCTTTTTTTTTTAGACCGTTACATTGTAGTAGGAGCCCAGAGAGATGCCTGGGGTCCTGGTGCTGCAAAGTCCAGTGTGGGAACAGGTCTTCTGTTGAAACTTGCCCAAGTATTCTCAGATATGGTTTCAAGAGGTATAGTAGAAAAGTTCTGACCTTAAAACATTGTGTGCTCCTTGTCATTCTGTCAGTTACATTCTGCATTGCTGAATTTAACCTGTAATGTTTCTCCATTAAGTGTCATCACTGAACTAGCAATCACCTAATTTGAAACACTGAGAAGTATTTAGTATTATATATACTAAGCCATAATTAGCCCAACGTGTATAGAAAGATAAACCAAATCTAACATGGCTCTTAAGTTTACCTGAAAATAACCTCGTATCTTTATATAATGTATAAGGTTAACAACTTCATAATTCTACTTCTAAGACATTCTCTCATGGTACCTTGCTACACATGCATGCAAACCCAGCATCTTACATTCTTAATTGAGGTCTAAAGTGGCACTTTTCTACAGAATATGTTAATATAGAAAATATAAACAGGGCAGTTGATGGGCTGTGGAACATGTACTCCCTAAAGGATTTGTCACAAAGTTCGTACTCTGGAGACTTCCTAAAACTTATTTATAGGTATAGTCTGGTGTGGTGGCATTGTAGTCCCATCTACTTGGGAGCCTAAAGGGATTGCTTGTGAATTAAAGTGAGCCTAGACAAGGTAGATTGTCTCAGAATAAGGTAAATCATATTTTAAGTGACTTGCATCTAAGCAGATTGTACTCAAAGAGGATATACATCATTACCCAATACTGCAGTAACTACCAATAATGTGTGCCCTGCCATGTACTCGGTGTTATATACAGGTGCAGTCCTACACTTACTTTTAAGATTTTGTCCTTATTGAGTTTTTGAATCTTGAATTTATCTTCAGGTACCCACCTGCCTGTAACCCCTCCTAAGGTGAACCCAATTTCTTGTCCCTTCCAGGTGGGTTTAAACCCAGCAGAAGCATTATCTTTGCCAGCTGGAGTGCAGGAGACTTCGGAGCTGTTGGTGCCACTGAGTGGCTAGAGGTATTATTCCTTACTCTATGTCCAGAGTGAGTCTAAGCTGTCCTCCAGAGCTACCTAGGTCTCAGTGTAGTTTAAGTCTCAATGGAATCCAGATTTGAAAGTAGATTGTTAACAGTAACTATCTATGTGAAAGGTTGATGCTTCTTAATAATGTATACATTAATAGGTTCAAATATGTTAATATTGTCTCCTTTCTTCTAGGGATACCTTTCATCTCTGCATTTAAAAGCTTTCACTTATATTAATCTGGATAAAGTTGTCCTTGGTAAGCATCCCTTCCTAGTTTTTATTAGGGAACAGCAGACTTTGTAAAACAGCACTTGTTATGTGTTTGCAGTATACATTAGCCATAGCCAGGTCTAAATAATCCATCAAACTATAGAATAGACATAAATTGCCTTTTGATCAAGTGTCAGCACTGAAGGAATACACGTTTTGAGCTTGACTGCCTCAAATCTGTTTTTGAGATAGGGTTGCTCTGTGTAGCCTTGGCTGTCCTAGAACTCATTTTGTGGACCAGGCTGGCCTTGAACTCAGAGGTCCACCTGCCTCTGCCTCTTTAAAGATATGAGCCACCATACCTGGGGTTTTGTGTGTGTGTGTGTGTGTGTTTTGTTGTTGTTGTTAATTTAATTTTGGGGAGAGTTTGGGTTCATTTTGTGTGTGTATGTATGTGTGTGTATGTCTAAGATATTTGAGAGTTGGTTCTCTCTTCCACCATGTGAGTCCATAGGATTGAACTTGGGTCTTCAGGCTTGGCAACAAATACCTTTATCCACTGAGCCCTCTGAATCAGAGGCCATACTCAATCAGCAATTGGAATGGGGATTCTATAAAAGTGTTAAGCTTTAGAACCACTAGGGTGAACTATTTAAAATGCAAGTGTAAGCTGGGCATGGTAGCACACGCCTTTAATTCCAGCACTGGGAGAGGGGGGCAGAGTCCGTGGATCTATGAGTTTGATTCTAGCCTGGGCTATTATACAGAGAAACTCTGTCTTGAGAAACAAAACAAAGTTTAAAATGCAGGTGTAAAACTAGTAAATGAACTGAATTAAAAAAATGTCTGTATTGGGCAGGAAAAGAAAAGTTGCAATTCTACAAAGTCTGAGGCAGTCTTTTCCTGTATTGCGTATATATATAGCAAACTAGCTATAATGGGTGAATTACAGGCTAATGGGTAATGGGTGAATCAAAGGCTAAAGAAATCAGGGTAGTAATAACAGGAGACTACATGTATGTATGGGGCGGATTAGTTATGGGAAATCACTGAACCTTTGTTTTAATTTTACTGTGACCTCACTGCTCTAAAATTACCAGTATTGAGCTCGGCTAGAGAGAATTTCCATAGCTGTAAGTTAACTTGTCATCCAGACACTGTGCTATGCCTGTCACATCTCAGCACTTGGGAGATGGAGCAAGAAGATGTCAAAAGCGAGGCCAGCCTCAGTTACATAGTGAGACTATCCTGAGATAGGACTTAGTAATTGAGCGTAAGGCTCTGGGTTCAAACCCCAGTACTGCCAAACAAAGAAAACACTCTAATCATACTTGACACCTAAGTTTTTTTGTTTGTTTTGCTTTTGAGACAGGGTTTCTCTGTGTAGTCCTGGCTGTCCTGGAATTGTGTAGACCAGGCTGGCCACAGAGATAAATCCTCCTGCCTCCACCACCTGAGCTGGGATTGGTGTGTGCTACTCCACTCAGCTGACTCCTAACTTAAATGTCTACTTAGTTAACAGTTATTGTATAGGGCCACAGACCTAGGTCTTTCTTTATCAGAGACTTAATACTTGTAGAATTATGTATGAAAATTGCTTGTCTAGAAAGGGGAAAATGTTAAAAAATAATTTTTTTGCAGGTACTAGCAACTTCAAAGTTTCAGCCAGCCCTCTGTTATATACACTTATTGGGAAGACAATGCAGGATGTGAGTATACCTAGTTATAAAATTGTATGACTTTTTATCAAAAAAACAAAACAAAACCCAAAAACATGTATTATCAGTAACCAGTGATAGGAATTGAAAGTAAATTCTGTAGCAGTATTACTCATGTTCTTGGCTTATCAATCCTCAGTCTGCTGAACTGTGAGATGGAGTATATGAAAAGATTCTCAGAATACATCTTTAGGATTATTGGCCTCAGGCCTGAACTGTTATAGGCACTCACAGAAGATTGTAAGTAGAATGCTAAGGAATGTTTAGAAGGACTTGAATAACACCAGAGAAAATATCCACTGGAAAAAGGCAATCATGATCACAGTTTTGAATGAGGAAAGAATACATTGTAGAGAATATTTACAGAGAATAATGTTGGAGTGATTAAAGACAGAGGGAAACAACTAGATAATGCTCTTGCTCCAGCGAGACTCT
Organism: Neotoma lepida; assembly: GCA_001675575.1. Taxonomy (NCBI): domain Eukaryota; kingdom Metazoa; phylum Chordata; class Mammalia; order Rodentia; family Cricetidae; genus Neotoma; species Neotoma lepida. The sequence goes on from LZPO01044190.1 coordinate 481,601, forward strand.
ACGGGTCACTTTCAGGTCTCAGGTCTCAAACAAGATATGCGCTTGCTGGTTAGTCTGGCAGTTGAAGATGTGCTACAAAGAAGTGAGCAGAAAGAAGACAGGCATATTTATGCAGGTTAGAGAGAGCTTAAAAATTATATGCTGCCTATAAGATGTAGTTAAGAAGGACTATCACAAACAAGAAAGCAGAGAAAGGCAGGCATTNGGGAGAGACTCCACCCTTCCTAAGGGACTGATGGTGTAGACANCTAGGATAACTGAGATTTTAAGTATTTGTAGAGAAAAGAATTTTAGTGACTAGCCTGAATTAAGTACAGAAAAATTAGGTTTTAATGAACTATTTCTCATTTTACAGGTAAAGCATCCAATTGATGGGAAATCTCTATATCGAGACAGCAATTGGATTAGCAAAGTGTAAGTTGAGAAGTAACTGAACACTGCAGTAGATGGGGCTCTAAGCCTAGCTAGCTCCACTGAACACTGCAGTAGATGGGGCTCTAAGCCTAGCTAGCCCCACTGAACACTGCAGTAGATGGGG
>LZPO01044190.1:526688-560985 GCA_001675575.1 Neotoma lepida
GGACGCAGGGGAGTGACGCTGCGGGTGCTGCTGCCGCCGGTGCCGCTGGAGGGGCGGGGGCTGCGGGTAGCACCGCTTCCCTCCCTGCCCCAACGGTGGGACTTTGGGTCCAATGGGGGAGAGATCTGCTTACCAGCGCCTGGCTGGGGCTGAGGAGGGACAGCAGGTAATGGGGACAGCCAGATACCTGGAGCTCAGGCCTCATCTGCTTGTGATTTGTGGGCCCAGCTCTGCTCTCTGCAGCAGGAGCTTCGTAAGAGTCCAGGGTGCCTGTGCCTTTTCTGTTCGTCTCACCCTTCACCTCCCAGATGCCTAGGGCTAGGAGGCTGGGTGCAGAGTGGGGTGTGTGTGTGTGTGTGTGTGTGTGTGTGTGTGTGTGTGTCTTGGATATGTCTGAGGTGGTGGTGGTGGTGAATTATTGATGTTGGTATCTGACTCAGTGAGCATGGATCCCTAGGGGCCCAAATAAGCTACCCTTTGGGCTTTCTGCATTGCGGGTTTGGAGCCGAGGAAACACAACTAGTATTCGGGGATGCTCTTTTATGGGAAGAAGTTGTGTTTTGGGCGTTCCCATTTATTGGCCCGTTGAGTATGTGTATCCAAATATCTCTGTGTGCTTTGGAAGATGGCACGGTTATTCACAGGGGCACTTCCTCACCCCTGGAGACCAAGCACTTTCTTTCCTAGCCGGGAGAGGGCAGTAGCTGGCAGGAGAAGGGGAGTGTGCCTGGGAGTTGAGACAGAAAGGTCAGGGCTGTTTTCCCAGGCGAGGAAGAGGTCCAGGAACTGATCTGGCTTCTGACCNCGCAGTATACCCACGTTGCCCCTCTTCCAGTCTCCCGTAGCTGGATTCTGGGTAAGCTGACAAGTGTTCTGTTAGACACCTGAGGGAAGGATCAGGCATGGGGTTCTGGTGGATTTGGGGCATGTCTTTCTGCGTGGCTAGCATTTTTACATTGGCCATTCTAATCAGCCTCAGTGTGCGGTGGAGGAAATAAATCTGTTTAATTCACTGACAGACCCAGGTCTGCTTCAGGTGGTATCTAAGGGTAGCTGTAGCCTTCTCCAGTCTGAGGGTGTGGTCAGCCAACCTGTGAAGAAAGGCAGTGTCCATGTATCCTCAGCCTGACCTTGCTTTGCACATTAGCTTTGACCTCAGTCCTCACACTGATTATTTGCTAAGCCTGAGGAGACGCCGTACCTGGCAATCCACAATCTTTGTATGAATGATGGCAATGGGGAACGGCTGTTGCTGGGGGCACCCCCCACCCCATAAGAATAGGAAATGGCTGTCTTTGTAGCTAGGGAGTTCGAACACTGGAAGAGATCCTGGAAAGAGTCTAGGATGCTGACTCCCCAAACTCTCAACCTCAGCTGCCTCTCCCATGAGCCAGCTGTGGCTCCCTGAGCTGGCAGCCAGCTGGGTAGGGACAAGAGAGCAGTGTACAAGCAACAGGGGTGCCTTACACATGGCTTAGGGAGGGTGCTGGGATCTGGGGAGCACAAGAGGGCTTCCTGCAGCTGTCAGGTGTATCTGGGAGCTGTAGTGAGGGGGTGTAGAACAGCTGGCACCCTTGAGGGGCAAAAGGACCATCTGTCAGCTGTAGGAATATGGGGAGCTCCTGAGGGGCTTGATGGAGTGCCTCCAGGTCCCTTAAGCTGAGGCTGTTATGTGTGTGCGGTGCTGGACAAGATATATCCTGCAGCCTGAGCTCTTACAGCTTTGAGGTAGGAGCATCCCAGTAGAGGGCTTGGGACTTGTTTGTTTATTTGTTATTAGCTGGATCTTTGCCAGCTAATCTGGGGAGTAGGCACCCTGGTTGTTGTGGACAGTACACAAGGCAGTCAATCCCAGGGGAGGAGTGGAGATTCTCACCCCCCCCCCTTGGTTGGACTGTCCCACTTTGGCAGGCTGCCGGCCTCCTATTTCCGTCGGGCACCAGGGTAACAGGGCCACATTAGGGTCTGAGCCAGGAGACACCCAGCCAAGGTTGGGACGTGTTGGGGGGAGGGTCTTTGAAGGATCTGTCTGCAGGATCCAGGAAAGACTCTGAATCTAAGCCCCCAATTCAGGCTACACTCAAGTCCCTGTAGACCCAGAAAAGCCCTTCTGGGGGCTTGTAACATCTTTTTATATGTGCTGTTTGGTAACAGCCCCCATGCTGAAATCCCNGGAGTTGTCTGCAACNGTGAGGGTTGTAGTGGAAGCTAGAGACAGGGAGCCTTGTGTATGGGGAGTCAGTGGGGCCAGGGCTAGGAGGAAGAGTGCCCCCCCATTCCTGCTGTCCTCTTGGCAGTGATTCAGAAAGGTCTTTTTTCAGCCAGTGTCAGAGCCGCTCAGCTGGGAGGCAGGGAGGGAGGGAGGGAAGAAGAGGACAGGCGGGCAAGCAGGCGGTGGGGGAAGCCCAGGAGTAGGACCAGAGCTGTGAGCACTGCCCTGGAGAGGAGGCAGGACAGAGGACCCAGTCTGCGACCAGCTGTGGAGCAAAGCCACACTCCATTCTTCTTCCCTGTTTCCTACTTCTGTGTGGGATTTGGGGGATTCTAGGACAGGCTCCCCACNGCCTGGCCAGTTTCCTTTCTGGGCAGAAGCTGAGGCTCTTGCCTACCCACTTTAGATCTAGGCCATAGCTCCTTTTACTTGTTTAGGGGCTTCAGTTGGTGGAGATGCCGGCAGCCCGTCGGTTCCCTGGCCTTGAGCTCTCTTTTCCTCTCCTGGCCAGACTTCGGCGACGTCTGTACACAGTGAGTGGGGGGTTGGGGGTGGGAATTGGACTGGCTGTGGGAATGGTTAGCCCCTCAGTAGCAGCACGTTACAGAGGGAGGGGCAAGGAGTAGGCATGACTGAGGGACACCTTCCCGAGGCTTGATGGGAATGCAAGCTGATGTGCTTTCCTTTCTAGCTGCTGCATTCATTCTTGGGCGTGTGTGTGTGTCTGTGTGTGTGTGTGTGTCTGTGTATGTGTGTGGTCAGTCTAGTGTATGCGTACATGGAGCTGAGTGTGTCATACACAGCTGGTGCAGATTCTCCATGCTGTGGGNCAGACACATACAGAATTAGAGACTATCCGAGCTGGGAGTCCCTGTGCTAGTGCCCTGTGCTTCACCGACAAAGGAACTTGGGCTGGAAGGGGACTTAGGGGAGGTCACTCTGGGCTTAGCAGTAAAAACAGGACTAGACCCCCACCTGACTCTGTCTTCACCAGGACACCAGTGTTCTTCCTAGGCTTCATATCCTTCCTCATGCANAGCTGCCCTGTTCCTGGGTTGGGGACCAGGGAGGGGAGTGTCTAGCTGAGCAGAGGGGTGTGTTGGCTGATCTGTCAAGGAAGGGGGACAGGCTGTGCTGTGCTTTCTAAGTAGCTTCAGGAGGGCCTCTGAGTTTCTCTGAGCCCTCCCTGACTGTTCAGGGTGTGACTTTGAGCTGTTACCTGGAGTCTAGGGAAGGGAATGGGGAGCCTGGAGCCCTAGGGCTTGAGGGTGTGGGAGGAGAGGAAGACCCATGGCTGCTTCTCCTGATGGGGGGGCAGTTGCCCCTCATCTTGAAGCCCTACCACATTGCCAGTGGGGCCACTTTGCTCCTGGGCCAAGGCAGTGAATGTTGGAGCCTGGTCCAGGGATTTCACGGTGCACCTTTGGGCTTTCCTCTGGAAAGCAGTGCTGTACATCCGTTTCATCCCCACACTTTGTTTGNGAACAGGTGGTTCTGTTGAGGATGAATGAGTCCGTACAGCTAAATGTTTACAACTGGCATAGTAACTCTAGTTTTTTCAAGTTTTTGATTTTATTATTNTATGTATATGGGTGTTTTACCTGCATGTATGTCTATGCATCATGTGTGTGCAGTGCCTGAAGGAGTCAGAGAACCTGGAACTNGAGTTACAGATGATTTTGAGCTACCATATGGATGCTGGGAATTGAACCCAGGTCCTCTGGAAGAACAATGAGTGCTCTCAACCTCTGAACTATCTCTCCAGCCCTGTAACTATAGTTTTGAAGTATTAATAAATTATTTTTGTTTCCCTTCACAAATAAAATTAATAGAAATGTTACATATTAAGTACATGTAGAGTCAATAAACATAGTGCCAACTATAATATGTAGAGAAATAAGAGGGAAATAGTTTATGACACATTATGTATTCTGTCATGCACTAGATGAATTGGGAGGGAGCAAAGAGGCTCAAACCCCAGGAGAGACACTGAGAGGAAGTCATGAGATAATAATGGTATATTCTTCACTGTTTTTTATCCAGATAGTGGACTTTTTTGCTATATTCCGAATAGTAGAGTTTTCCTCAGTTTACACAGTAAACAGTTCCCACAGTTCCAGGAAAATCAGGCCACATACAAACTACAAAAGCATTTTCTTGTTTAAATGTAAAATGGAATCTAAGTCTAGGTTTGGATCATTCCAACGGTTTTCACCTGCATGAACTAAGTTGTATGGAATCTGTGTGTTCAGGTCTGTCTGTCCTGTGCATTGTAGAATAACTCATGTTCTTATCACCTTACTACCTGCTAAATGTCACCAGCCCCCTCCCCGCACTGTGACGAACAAAAATATCCTCTATATGAGGGTAGTACAGCCCTTAGAGAGCCATCCGCATAAAGGGTTACAGCTTAAAGTTTGGGAGCCACCCACCAGCCCAGCTAGCTGCCTGGCCCAGTCTCCTCAGTGGACGACCCAGGGTTTGAACCAAGGGCTTGTCATTCCCATTGGTTGGTTATTCTTCCTGCTGCCCTGAGCTGCAGGGAAAGTCTGAGCTCCTGGCACTGTGTTGGCAGGACCACTGGGAACTNTGGGGGCAGGACCGAGGCTCATGCTGGGCCCATTCCTCCTACTGCATCTGTGTTGAGAGTGTGCTGTGTTCAGGAGCAGGTCACCTGGCCCCTAACAGACAGCTGGCCTTTTCCATTCTCCTATCTTCTTCCTCAGGAACTGAGGTGAGCCTAGAGTCTGGTCTGGGAAAGCTCTTGACTATCAGATGTCTTTACTCAGACAGGGATGGGTTTGGCTGTTTAGCTTTGAAGGTGGTCTTGGCCTTTTCCTCTGGACCCAGGAGAGTATAGACCAGACAGGTCCCTAGCATTGGCTGATTGTAGCCTGCAGGTACATTTGTTTTGCCAGGATGTTATAGATTCTGTGTGTACTCACACACATTTCTTTCTTTCTTTTTGGTTTTTTGAGACAGGGTTTCTCTGTGTAGTTTTGGTTCCTGTCCTGGATCTCGCTCTGGAGACNAGGCTGGCCACCACCGCCCAGCCTCACACACATTTCAAAGTTGCACTGTTCTGCGTCATTTAAAAGTCAAGAAGATAAAATGTTAAGTGAAAAATGAGAAACAGTAGTATGGGTGATGTGTGAATATTTTTCACTTAAAAGGACACATAGAGGCACCAGGCAGTGGTGGCACACGCCTTTAATCCCAGCATTCGGGAGGCAGAGATAGGCGGATCTCTGTGAGTTCAAGGCCAGCCTGGTCTCTGAAGCGAGAAGACATTGGCAGCTGGCTTTGGGGACTGGGATCTAGGTAGCTATACAATAGGAGAGGGAATGAGGTTCCCTATGCCTTTTGATTATTTACCATNTGCATATGTTGCCATCCCAAAAATATTTTTGAGGATAAGGTGTCATACAAATTCAGACATCTGGTACCATTTACTGGGATGTCTGAAAACCCTCTCTGGTCCACACCTCCCACTCTTGTCTTCATCTTATGGCCCTTTAGGCACCTGGGTGTTGCCCATGTCAGTGGGAAAGGCCTGGTGATGTCAGGCAGTGAGAAGTGGATTGAGATCTTTCTGTGGGGTCTGTCTGATGAGGGGTCCAGTGGATGGATCACAAAGTGCCATTGTGCCCCACCCCAACTTTTAAATGAGATTTTCGGAGTAAGATGGCTGATACTATTAATCTGTGTTTCAAAGGCCTGTGATTCCCCGAGGTCCCTGAGCGTAGAGATTGATCTCCGTTCACTCAACCAGNGAGCACAGATTTGGGAATAAGACTTGATTCCTGACTGCTCTGGTCTGGGGCTCATCTCAGCCGCCCCATCTCAGCTGTGTTAGGGAGCAAGAAAGTGCTCTGCGTGCTATGGAATGTGGGTGAGCCGGAGTTCTGTAGAATGTGGGTGAGCCCAGGGCATTGACGGGCAGGTCTTCTGCCAGCTATCTGCTCATATNCCCCAGCCCCTCCGCTATTTTTCCTTTTCCACAGAGGCTGGGGAGCAGCAGCATGCAGCCAGAGGAGGGGACAGGCTGGCTGTTGGAGCTGCTATCCGAGGTGCAGCTACAACAGTATTTCCTGAGGCTTCGTGATGACCTCAACATCACCCGCCTGTCCCACTTTGAGTATGTCAAGAACGAGGATCTGGAGAAGATTGGCATGGGCCGGCCCGGTAGGTAGCCCATGGGCCTTGTTTTATCCTCTGACCATTTACCNTGTGTGTCTTTAGGGTGGTCCAGCACATGAAGGATCTCTTTGTCATGGCACCTGAGAAAGTGCCTGTCATGGCACTTTGTCAGCCAGACCCAGAGCCTCTGAGATGAGTGGGANGTATCAGTAGAGGTGCTGTTCCCAGGGTTCCCTGGGAATTGTTTGTAGTTGTCAATATGAGTTGGAATTAGAGGAGAGTGGCCACTCAGGGTTAATTGCATACACCTTTTCTGGCTTTTCCCCTAGGGCTGAGTATTGAATTTAGCTTTGTCTGTGCTACCCAGACACTGCCATGAGCCGACTCCAGACTCCCTGGGCTCTACCCCCTTTCTTTAAAAGAGGTACTGGGAATTGAACCCAGGGCCTTTCACATGCTAGGCAAGCGCTCCACTACTGCACTTTAGTTCTAGTCCTTTCTGTNCTTTGTGTTTTTGAGACAGAATCTCAGTAAGTTCCCCAGGGTAGCCTTGAACCTNTTCTCCTGTCTCGGCCTCCCTGGTAGCTGGGATTGCAGGCCTTGGCTGCCAGGTCTGCTTTCTAGATCTTCCCCTTTGTGTTTGATCAGATATTTGTGGGATGTATTTCCTGTGTCTCTTTTGTAAGTGTAGAATTGAGTCTCTTCTGTTTCATTCTGAACACCAGTGGGATCAATGCCAAGAGATCTACCATGAGAAGGGCAGACAGAAACTCTTAGATGGGGCCAGAGAGATGGCTCCGTGCTTAAAAGCATGGACTGTTAAAAGTCAGGTACCTTGTACCTGCCTGTAACTCCAGCTCCAGGGGGCTAACACCTCTTCTGGTCTCCATGGGCACCCNCCCACATGAGGCATACACATATACACTGACACACACAATCCATAAAAATTAAAAAAACTTTTAAAGAACACCTCTCAGATGGTTGCTTAACACACAGAAACGTNANCTTTCGTTTCTTTCTAAACTAAAACTAGCAGTTGNCAGCTAGAAGTCATGGAGTTCTCTGTGGAACATTAGGAATCATCGGGTTGNGGTGGAACTCACTTGTCAGAGAGTGAAGTGCNGGGTTTAGTCCCCGGCACCACAGACACNGGTGTAGTGGCAAACACCAGTATGTCTAGCACTCAGGAGGTGGAGGCAGGAAGATCAGTAGCTCAGCCACCAGCTACATAGCAAATTCAGCCAGCCTGGGCTACTATAGACTGTCTCAGAAAACACAATCAGAAACCNTAATGTGTTTAACTCAAAATAGCCAAATGTTTTATAAGCTAATAAAATGACACTAACTTAATGCTACTTTTGGCCTGGATAGTTGATTTCTGTCTTAGTGTTACCATTGCTGTGATGAAATACCATGATCAAAGCAGCTTGTGGGGGGAAGGGTTATTTGGCGTACACTTCCACATCACTGTTCATCATGGAAGGAAGTCAGGACAGGAGCTCTCAACAGGACAGGATCTTGGAGGCAGGAGCTGATGCAGAGGCCATGATGCCGCTTCCTGGCTTGCTCCCCATGGCTTGCTCAGCCTGGTTTCTTACAGGACCACCAGCCGGGGGTGCCCCTCCCCATCAATCACTAATTAAGAGAATCCTCTACAGCTGGATCTTCAGGAGGTGTTTTCTCAATTGAGGTCCTTCTTCTCTGATGACTCCAGCTTGTGTCATGGTGGCATGAAACCAGCCAGCATAGTGTCTGATGTCAGTAGTGTAAAGAAATTTTATGGGAAGTAAACCTTAGAATGGAGAAAATTCTGTATATTTCTTTACCTGATTTGTCTGGAGAGTTGGAGAGGTAATTGGCCACCACGACTGTTCAGTTTTGATGAACAAATACCTCCACCCAGTTTGAGAATCATCCNGAAGTAGAATGCAGAGATTGGGTGAATGAAATTCCTNATTGGTTGAGCAACTGACTGAGTTGGTGTCGTTGTGTTGAGCGGTATCTAGTGGTGGGCTTACCCTAGGAACTGAAGAAGCNGTCTGCCAGGTGGACAGCAGTCTCTTTGGGCGGCGAGTGTGTGAGCTCTCTGACAGCCCTGGGCTCATTGTCCCTCCTTGCAGGTCAGAGGCGTCTGTGGGAGGCTGTCAAGAGGAGGAAGGCCATGTGCAAACGCAAGTCATGGATGAGCAAGGTGTGTGAGCAACCTGTGTGGGGGTGGAGGGGGCACCCCAAGGGCCTCACACTGCCGGCAGCCTGGGACCCTTCTCCTATTCCCCAGCAGGTATAATCTCACCAGTTCCCTCATAGTTTGTACAAACCGCCTTCCTCTAGGCTTTTATCTGGCAGGGCACTTGTGGAGCTGCCTGACTAAGTGTCTGTCTCTGCCACAGACGGACATATGAACAGCCTATGTGCAGTGAGGGTTTCACAGCCTCTCTGTGTGCAGGAGCAGGGATTTGTTGACAACTGGTCTTTCCTTTGAGAGTCAGGCCAGTGTACAGTGTAGGGTAGCAGGGTCCGTCTGGATGTCTTGGCTTTGCCCTTGGCTTTGCCATGCTGCCTCGTGTCCTCCATGTTCCCGGTCATCTGGCTCTGCTGACAGCTTCCTTCCCCACAGCTCCCCCCACCCATTCTAATTTAGGTCTGTGGTGTTGTGAGTCCCTGNTGTGACTCAGTGGAACTTTGCCCATTGTCTGGAAGACAATGAGAGAGGAAGTGAGGCAGCCAGGGCCTCCCTCCCCACTCCTGGCCTCAGAACTGGGGTGAGGGGTGAGCAGGACAGAACAGCCAGTCAGGGATTGGGCAGTAGAGATTCCCTGGCTGCAGTTTGGCAAAGGGGCTGTCTCTTGAGAGCCTGTGGCCTTTTCTGGGGACACAGTCCTGGTCCTTTGCCCAGGTCTTAGTGAAGGATGAGCGTGTCGGGCTGATTGATGGGAGAAGAAAAAAGCAGTGTGGGACTTTAGGATCTATCCCTGACTCATAGTAGGTCTCTGGGTGATCAGTGACCCTCTCCAAACTATCATGTCTTGAGGAAACCAGTGTTGTCCTCATTACCCAGCTTACCTCATTACCCAGCTTACCTTGCAGGGCTGTGTGAAGGATCCCTCCTGGCTGCAGAGGCTAAGGTGGACCTTGTAAGCAGAATGTTATTGGCAAATACTCGGAATTCTAGTTATTGGGAGGAAGGAACAGAGTCCAAAGAGCTCCTCAGATTTGAGTTGCCCCTTAGCACATGCAGGGAAGGCTGGCCGATTGTTAGGGTGGTGAGAAGAGTGTGTAGCCTGGAGCTTTGGATGCCCCAGCAGAGGTGGACAGGTCAGACTACCATGGCCAGGTCTGCTCATGGTCCTTTTCCTGTCTTTTGACCTTTGGCCCTTCCTTCTCAAAAATAGGCCTCAGAGACCCCTCTCATGTTCCTTCCTTCTCAGCCCCTGCCTCTAGGCGCCCCTCCAGAAGCCCAGCTGTCTTCCCAGGCCCTTCTCCAGCAAAGACTGGTTTCATCTACACCACACACACACACACACACACACACACACACACACACACACTTATAACACACACTCATGGTTCAACCTCAGACTAAAATTATCTTCTCCCCTGGGCAGGATGAAGGACAGCGGACTCCCCAGGGAGAATAGAGACAGACAGCGCCAAATGGTTAACCCAGAGAAGGGGCCAGGGCTAAAAATGGACAGGGAGGTGTTTGGAGGGCCCCTCAGGCTCCTACCCTCCCTCCCTTTGTGTGCTAGGGGTAAAACTCTGTGATGGATAAGAGGTTCAGGAAGGGAAGGGTAGGATGGGGAGGAACTGAAGACCAGGGGTGGGGGGTTGTGGTGTACCTAGAGGGCTTTGTGCTATCTCTGTCTTCACAGACCAGTCAGGGTCACTTCAGCCACAAGCTGTATTTTTATCTGTTTTTGACACCTACCCTGAGGCTTCAACTGTGGGTTCCCAGTTAGGGTATGCACTGGAGGAAGTGGGAGCCTTTTACAGGCTTCTCCTGGGCAGCTTGGCAAAGCCAGGAGCTGTCTGAGGCTTACCAGTGGGGTGGAACTGAGTGGCTCTGGGGCCCTGGGTTCCATCTGGCTCCTGGCTGCATTCAAACAGGTGTTCAGTGGAAAGCGGCTGGAGGCTGAGTTCCCTCCCCATCACTCTCAGAGCACCTTCCGGAAGCCCTCACCCACCCCAGGGGGACTGGCCGGGGAGGGGACCCTGCAGAGCCTCACCTGCCTCATCGGGGAGAAGGACCTGCGCCTCCTGGAGAAGCTGGGAGATGGCTCCTTTGGCGTGGTGCGCAGGGGCGAATGGGATGCTCCTGCAGGGAAGACGGTGAGCTCTGGGGTGGGCCCGTCTCCCCCAGGAGACGACTGACTCACCTTCGTGTTCAGGTTTAACTAAGCACAGTGGTTTCTTTTTTCAAGTCTAAAAATAGTTTGTTTGTGGTGAAAGATTGACCACTGAAAAATGGGAAACCAATGGTCTACAGTTCCATTGCTTGACTGGAGCAGAGCTGCGAGCTGCCTTCCCTCCACCCCTTCCCTCGCAGGTGTTTTGGTGGGTTCATTTAAGATACATCCGCTTTTCCCAGGGAGGCTGCTGTGGCAACCTGCAGTTTTTTGTTTTTTGGTTTTTTTTTTAAGATTTATTTATTATGTATACAGAAGAGGGCACCGATCTCATTACAGATGGTTGTGAGCCACTATGTGGTTGCTGGGAATTGAACTCAGGACCTCTGGAAGAACAGTCAGTGCTCTTAACCTCTGAGCCACTTCTCCAGCCCACAACCTGCAGTTTTATAGATTGCGGCATTAGTTAAATAAATTACTGCTCCGTCTCCATACTGCTCCTCTCTTGACTCACTGTCACTGCTAACTTGGGGATTTTCCTAGAAAGAGGAGGCCTGCATTTAATGACCTTTAGAGGCCAGTCAGCTGCTGTCCCCATGCCAGGAACGGAGTATGTAAACTGGTGACATGCTCACCCACTCAGGTGAACAGGTCTGAGACAAGGATCTTTGCATTGAGTTGGAAGGAGCAGTTAGCTCAGTGCTGGGGACCATGGAAGGTCTAACTCCCTGCTAATCCTGCTCTGGCAGGTGAGTGTGGCAGTGAAGTGCCTGAAGCCCGATGTGCTGAACCAGCCAGAGGCCATGGACGACTTCATCCGGGAGGTCAATGCCATGCATACACTTGACCACCGAAACCTCATTCGCTTGTATGGTGTGGTGCTCACACCGCCCATGAAGATGGTGAGTGCTTGGGTAGGAGGGAGGGTCAGAGAGCAGTGGGTTCTGGGCCCCCAGGTGCGCTCTTCCTCCTGCCTGCTNTAGTCTCCCACCANAGGTGGCCAAGGGGTTTCCCAGGGTTCTGCCTAGTACTNTCATTTTTAGATTTTCTGGTCCTCATTGACAAGGAGTTGTGCCCATAGGAAGGGCTGGCCCTTAACTGGAGTTGGTCTTTGGAATTTCTAGTCTGAGACTCTTTGGGGTCTCAGGTTCCTGGGGTGGCTGGAGGGACAGGCCTGGGGAGCTGTAGAACTCATAGCTCTCAGCAGACAGGTCAGGAAGGAGCATTGAGTATGGCTCTGGCAGACCTCCAGAAAGGACTGGAAACTTTGACTCTCAGAGAGGGGTAGAGATCTACACATTGATTCTCTGTCTGATGTCTGACCTCAGGTGACAGAACTGGCACCTCTGGGATCTCTGTTGGACCGGCTACGTAAACACCAAGGTCATTTCCTCTTGGGGACTCTGAGCCGATACGCCGTGCAGGTGGCTGAGGGCATGGGCTACCTGGAGTCCAAGCGCTTCATTCACCGTGACCTAGCTGCTCGGAATCTGCTGTTGGCTACCCGTGACCTGGTCAAGATCGGGGACTTTGGACTAATGCGAGCTCTGCCCCAGAATGATGACCACTACGTCATGCAAGAACATCGCAAGGTGCCCTTTGCCTGGTGAGGGGCAGGTGCTGCTGGCCTGTAGGGCCTGAGCTCCACCCCAGTCTCAGAAGACCCCCAAACTTGGGGGGACTCTGGTACTCACCACAGGACTGTGTCTGCCCTGGCCTGTCTTTATCTGTTCTGGGCCTGGGGTACCTTTCTTATGTACTTACATGTTTGCATGTCCATCCACAGAATTCTCCAGGGGGGTACTAGAAGGTACAAGGGTAACTGCTCTTGAGATCCAAAGGGCGTGGTACTTAAAGGCTTCCTGGAGGATTCGCTGTTCAATTTAAAATGTGTGGAGGGTAGCCAGACAAGAATGGTCAATAGGTGTGTTAGGTCAAGCTGGCGGCAGGCAGGAATAGACTGCCCTGCGTCTTGAAGGCTGTGACTAGTGTGGTGGTACCTGGCCTGCCTTGGGCCCTAATTGGGCTGAACCTTTGCTTAGATCTTAGGGTCTCCTGGTGCCAGAGGTAGCTCATGGGGGTAACAGGTAGGGGTCCCCAAGAAGCCTTCCCTTTGACCCTTATCTTTTGTCAGGTGTGCCCCTGAGAGCTTGAAGACACGGACCTTCTCTCATGCCAGTGACACCTGGATGTTTGGGGTCACCCTGTGGGAGATGTTCACNTATGGCCAGGAGCCCTGGATTGGCCTCAATGGCAGCCAGGTGAGGGGACTAGGGGTGGACCCTCCAGAGGGTGGGTCCCCAGTTCCTAGCCTGACCTTGTTGGAACTAATTCTTTTCTGAGAGCTTAGCCAAGTGGAGGGTTGCCGAGAACATCACAGGACAGAGGTGGGGGTCAGAGTGCAGGGATGGGCTGGAAAGAAAGGTCTCAGACTCTGAGGACAGAGCCCCCCTAGAACTTTGGCCATGGTGGACAGACATGTCAGACATCATCTTCAGCTGTAGNTCAGGTCAGGCGGGTAGATAGTGAGGAGGTGAGTGCTCTGCTGCCCCTAACCCCTGCCCTATCCTGGCTGGCAGATCCTGCATAAGATTGACAAGGAAGGGGAGCGCCTGCCCCGCCCTGAGGACTGCCCCCAGGACATCTACAACGTCATGGTCCAGTGCTGGGCCCACAAGCCAGAGGACAGACCCACATTTGTGGCCCTTCGGGACTTCCTGCTGGAGGTGAGGGGCAGATCTGCCCACAGTGGCTAGGGAGTGCAAGCAGGGGGTAGTCGGAGGCTTAGCCTGGACTGGACAATGACCTGTTTCTGCCCCCAGGCTCAGCCTACTGACATGCGGGCCCTTCAGGACTTTGAGGAGCCGGATAAGCTGCACATCCAGATGAATGATGTCATCACTGTCATTGAGGGAAGGTAAGGCTTGGCCTACACTGGGATCATCTCTTAAAGGGTACAGGTTGGAGAGGTATATAAACAGGCCCCTCTGCCTCCAAGAGTCCCATGGCAGCATGAAGGCAGGGGTGGGCAGTGTTGAGGTAACAGGCCTCACACTACTAAGTGCTGCATGGACAGATTTTCCCTGCCTAACCCCAGCCCTGATGCCCTTTCCCACTGGGCTCCAGCTCTGGCTGTATCAGGGCCAAACTGCCATTGTGTNGAGGATTAAAGCCTGCAGCCCAGGTTGGCCTCAGAGGGGGAGGCCAGCACCAGAATTCTTGAGTGTTTCTCTTCTTCCCCTCTGGTGTCTCCAGCATAGGATTTTCCCCCTGACTCCAGTTTCTTGAGAGGTCTCATGTAGCTCAGGCTGGCCTTCAATGCCTTATCGTCCTGCCTCTACCTCCCAAGTACTGAGTTGTGAGTGTGAGCTGCCATGCCCAGCTGCCTGGGAATTTGACTACTNNCCCTGGCGCCTCTCAGACCCCAAGCAGCCTCCCCCTGCTCCGCCTAGCCCTTCTGGGAACTTTCCATCCCTCCTGTTGAGTCTCCCAGAGTCTCCCTAGTCTTGGGACTCCCTCCATCCACTGCCTGGGCCTCCCGCCCCACTCCATTCCAGGCCTTCCTGGTGAGGACTGCTGTATGTCTGACCAGCTTGAACCTCCTGTCGTAGCCCACCAGCCACATCCCGTGACTCAGCCTCCTACCTGTATCCCCTATGTTTCTAGTTCAGCACCTGCCCTGGCCCTACCCTCAGTCATCTGATCCCCAGGGTGTCTGAGGGACTGGTTGGGGGTAGGGCGTCTTTGCTTTAGCACTGTGGGTGAGTGTTGAGGACCAGGAAGAAAAGTGTGGCAAAGGGAGATTCCCTGTAGTCTCCTCCACTGACTCAGAATGGGTGAGGATGCCGGCAGGGGGCCTTCGGGTATATCTCGTGCTTTACTGGGGTTGGTGAGTGGGGTGAGTCCCAGCCTGAGTCAGTGGAATGGCTCAGGAGCTGGGTGTGTTAGATTTACCTGTGTCCACTGTGGCCCCTGTCCTACTGCCACAGGCCAGGGCTCCCTCATGTCAGGCTCATGTTACGTTCTTGGAACAAGAATGACATTCTAGCAGGTTACAGAGAATGGGAGAGGGTAGTGATAGAGGAAAGAAAAGAACTTCTAGGAGAGACATGGTGGCAGGAAGGAACCACGTGTGGGTCTGGACCTGAGGACAAGTAAGGGGCCTAGGAGACAGTACTCTGGAAAAAGGCTGGAGATAGGAAGACTCGAGGGTGGGCAGGGGACCTCCTTGTAGGTACCTGTGGAGCCTTAACGCCGGAAGTTGGTCTGTAACCATTCCCACTTCCAGNAATCAAAAGCCCTGGACCAACTCCCTTTTGTGCCCCTGTGGCCTCAGGTCTTTACCAGTCTGTCTTCTGCTCCAGTGGGAGCCTGTGTTCCCTGGGGGTAACACAGGAGCTTCCTGTGTGTCTCTGAAAGTGGTGTCCCGGGTCACTGCTTTGGAGAGCAAAGCAAGCTGCAGGAGGCGCCAGGGGAGTGTCTCTTCCTGGGAGGTTGTCCTGGGTGCACCCTGTCCTGCTCTTCTGCCCCAGGCTCCCGTTGGCTTCAGCTGCTGGTACTGCCACAGCCGATGGTTCAGCTCCTAGAAGGCGTCCCTCTGAGTTGCCAGCTCTAACTTGGTCCCTGGAACTGTTCAGGAGGTGGGAGGTGAGGGGCACGTGGCCACAGCAGCCAGCAAGCCTTGGGAGTGGGCCTGTGTGTCTGTGCTTACCGGAGCTTTCCTCTGCCTTTTCACCCCCGGATTGCTCTGTTTGTTTGCCCGACTTGTCTCCATGTCTCCTGGTGCATGGGCTTTGAATGTCGCTTTGGGTTGGGTTTGTCCACGTGGCTCTCTCTTCCTCTGGCTCTTGCCTGTCTTCCTTGTATCTCTCTTTTCTGAAGCTGTCTTCAGTATGCTTCCTAGTTCTAACTCTAGGATGCAACTTGTCCTGTTGCTCACTCTGTAAGCTCAGTCCTTCTGAGGGTAGGGGGAAGATAAAGGACACCTAGGTATTCTGTGANCTGAGCTTTGAGGGCTCTGTCTAGGTTTGGACGTATGTGGAGCATGGTGGCACACACCTTTAACCCTAGCACTTGGGAGACAGAGATAGGAGGATCTCTGAGTCTGAGGCCAGCCTGGTCTACAAAGTGAATTCCAGGACAGCCAGGATTACATAGAGAGAGACCCTGTCCAAAAACAAACAAACAAAAACCCCTAAAAAATAAAAACAGACTTGGGGATACAAATGATGACGGGCCTTTCTCAAGGGTCTTACTTGGAGGGTAGGATGGCTGACAGCCCTTTTGTATGTTTTTTTCAGAAGTGGTGTTGAGTGGGGGCAGAGGTTTTGAAATCCATTTGTAGGTTCTTGGCCTGGCNTGCCCTCCAGCCTCCACTTCCTGTGGTAGGAGGGGTGGAAGGCACCCAGTCTTTGCCCTCAGAAGGGACAAGGTAGGGTTGTGTGTGTTGTGAGCATAATGTTTGGGTAACATTTCCAACTCTGCTGGAGCTCTCTGAGTTAAAGAGCACCTCAGGAGGTGGGCAGAGTAGAGTTTAGGGCTGGCGACCAGGGAAGGGAGGGGCTGCCTCGTGGAGGAGCCGCTGGTGTTGGGTGCTGGGCAGGCATTGCTGCCCTGTCTGCCCTGTGCTTTTCATGGGCAGCTCTTTGTGGTAAGGACCTTTCTCTCCTTGGAATGGCTCTGCTATTTTCAGATGAGATTGTTCCCTCTCAGGGTGTTGTCCTCCTTCCTTCCTTCCCTGCCCTTCCTAGCCTGAAGGCAGGGAGTAATCACAGGGTTGCTGTGGCTCGTGGTGGGCCAGCAGGCAGCCTCAGTGACCAGAAGGCAGCTGTGGCCGTGCACAGCACCTCCCCAGCCCCTCTGCTGTGGCTGTGTTTCACAGGGGGCCCTTCTGGCTCTGGGACAGATGATGTAAAGGTGAGGGGACAGGGCAGGCAGTGGTGGTGCGGCTATGTCCCAGCAGCATGACTGTTACCACTGATGCCTTAACCCAGACTCTGTCTACATCTTCCGGTATGCGCGGCAGACGCAGGGGCCTCAGCAGTCAGCTTTGGAGCATTTGGAGTGTCCAGAGAGAGCTCTGTTCTTTTCTACTTGTTTGCTTGCTCTGTGGGCCTCAGCCTGGGCTTATTTAGCCTGGATCAGAGACAGGTTTGCTCCTGGTTTGTCTAAGGAGTGAGGGACTGAGATCTTCATGATTTGCCACACTGGGAACTCTGAGTTTCCCTCTTAGACCCCTTATTGTAAAGCAAGAGAGTAGGCTCATCCCGAGAACATGGGGAGGATGCCAAGGCTGGATCCCCACAGCCCTGCCCACAGGTGGTGCCAAGCCCCAGGGAAGAGAAGACCTTGGTCTCCATGCACTTCTACATCTTGAAGATCTGCATGTAAGGGCTGAATAGTAATTGGAAGGCAGCTCCTAAACTCATGAGGCTCCCTTTGGCTGACATATCACATAAAATTTCTAGAACCCTGCTGAAGAATGAATCTAGTGGCCCCAGGACCAACGCAGGCCCATATTGGAGGAAGGAAACAGGTGTATTGTAAGCGTCAATTGGTTTTGCAGACTCAGTTGATTTGAATACTGGGTCTGTTGNGATCATGCTGGTAAATAGGCTAGTCATGTATGACACTTGCTGGAGCCTGTTTCCTTATTTGTAGACTGTAGGAAAAGCTACCTGACCTACCCAGAGGAGCTTAGGGTAAGGCTGAGCAAACAGCCAGGCCCTCATCAGGGAGTGGCAGGTTATGGGTTGCTGTTGGACAAAGTAGACTGGTGAGTGGACTGAGCTCGAGGTCTCTTCTTTAGTGCTTACCTTTTGCCAAGGTAGCCAGGTTCCTTGAGTAGGGACCTTGATATGAGAAGGGTCCCTTTGCCTGGGGTCACTTCTATCCCCATACCTGGTATTCACTGTGTTGTTTCTGACACACAGGGCTGAAAACTACTGGTGGCGTGGTCAGAACACCCGGACGCTCTGTGTAGGACCCTTCCCTCGAAATGTGGTGACCTCCGTGGCCGGCCTGTCAGCCCAGGACATCAGCCAGCCTCTACAGAATAGCTTCATTCACACAGGGCATGGTGACAGTGACCCACGCCACTGCTGGGGATTCCCTGACAGGATTGATGAGTAAGTACCTGGACAGAGACACCGACCTGATCTGGTCCTGGGCTCCTGAGATTAGTGGCCCCTCAGCACACCACACACGAGCTCTCGTAGATTCCAAAGATGGAGCTGTCTGTTACTGAGGAGGAAAAGGCTGTAAGTAGGCTGTGAATGAAAGGGCTGCTCAAAGCAAGCAGTACTAGGAGCCAGCAAAGTGCATCCCCAGAGTACTTTCNCAAGGCCAGGAGGGCTTGAGGTCTTACCTTGTTGGCCTTTCCAACCAAGTGGGGTCCCAGTTTGTCCTGTAGTGGAAAGCTGTTGGGCAGTGAGACAACTTTTACCCCTTGGCTGTGGGTCACCTGCAGAAGGTGTCACCGCACCTTGATGCTTACACGTACTCTGGTTTCCTAACCCAAGCGTATACACATGCTGGCCCTCCATCTGTGCGGGTGCACACAACCCTTCCTGTAGTCAGCTGCTTCTCTGCTCATGACAGGCTGCCAACCACAGGGGCACAGATGCGGATTTTTCCCATCCCTGGGGCTTATTTATCCTTTGTCCTCAGGGATCCTTCCTTTGGTGTGGCACTTGAACCACATACGTGTGTTTGTTGTGTTGTTTCTTCTGTGCCATTGTGTGTGACGTCCTCTCTTTTCCTTGTGATTTCCTCCTCTGTCCTCTAGTTTAGAGGGTGTGTGGGTTAGTTCCAGCACAGCATGCTGACACTGCAGAGGGGAGCGACATGCAGCAGACCTCACGGCCCTGCACAGTGTGTTGCAGCTTTTACCTTAGAGTAGATGTGTAGGTGTCTGAGACATGAGTAAGCAGAGATCTTTTCTGCTTTCGCTCTCTGCCCTCGCTCCCCACTGCAGGTTCTCAACCTTACCATCCTCCTGTGGCTCTGCACATCTTACTTCTTTTCTCTCTTAGCTGCTTTTGTTCCAGAAGCCCACCTACCAGACAAGAGGAGGATATGGAGGTGGGGTGGGACAAGGTGTAGGTGCCAGAGGAGGGCCCCAATTGGCTGTGAGTGCCAAGGGTGCACTAGGGGTGGGGAGGCCAGGTGCTCCTTGCTGGGCTCCCAGCTTTCTCTTTTCCCTGGCACTGCCCTGCCACATCTGTGGGGCAGAGTGTCTCTGTCCGTGCGTAGTTTTGTTTTGTAAGTAAAACCAAGGTCAGGAAATCCCAAGGATGGACTCGTTTTTATGTGCTAAAAAGTCCTGTCACCCATCAGAGGAGGCACCACCTTCTGACACATGGGGAGACACCTGCCTCCGAGCAGCATTTTCCTTCAGGGGGGTTCCAGAGATCTGGAGCCCTGAACCTGTGAGGTCAGGTCTCATGTCTGTACAGGTCTAGGCANGAGTGAGTTTGCTTCCCAGAAGTGGGCACAGGGCCTGGGGGAACTTAGGGAGCAGTGTGCCTCCAGTCTATCCCCAGAGCTCACTCTGCTTGGGGGGATTCACAGTCTCCTTTAAGTAAAGAGTGAGATCACCAGGAGCCATCTGGGGAAAATACAGAATTAGGCACTTCAACGGTACCCTACCCATCCAGATAGGCTCTGTCAGCAATCCTGCTAGGGCTCCATGCCTCTGTGGCCCTTTCTCCAGCTGCCTCCTCCTGAGAGTATGGTAAACTAGGCCTTTGTTCTCCCATACCCTACACTCCAGAACATCAGGCCCTTAGAGAAGGGTCCTCGGGTCCTCTGCCTCACAGGAACTGGGTAAGGGCCCATGAAAGTAAAGAGAGGGGAAGGGAGGCCCTTGCAGGAGGCCTGCACCCTCTGTCCCACTGTNGTTGTGCCTTAGCCAGCCCAGCCTCATTCTTCCAGGCTTTAATCAGCTTTAGTGACTAAGTCCCAGATCCCAGATACTGACNGTTAGCGTAGGGGCTGGGGTGAGGAGCCTACCCGGCAGCTCCACCTCCTCCCCATTTCCTGTGGTTCAGCAGGAAGCTGCTTCCTGCCCACCCTTCTAGGGGCTAGCAGCAGGTGCTTCTCTCCAGTCTCCCAGGAGGGTCTGAAGAACAAGAGTATGCCAGCAGGTTTGCCCTTGTAAGGTATTGAAGTTCATGAAGGCACAGGCTTTTCAGCCTGGGTCAGGTGTGCTTTCCCTTGGGAGCTCCCTCTGGTTGAAGGGACGATCAATAAGGACCCAGGAGTCTGGGAGCCTTGTGACTCAGCTTCCTCTAAAATGTCTTAATCTTTTCATTGTCCCCTAAACACTCAGGAAGGTTTGTTGTTGTTGTTTTTTGGCCTGGCCTTAGGGAATGGGCCCAGCATCCATCTGCCAGAGCGTCTCTGCCACCGCTCCACCTTTGACCTGGTTCTCTCCCAACAGACTGTATCTGGGAAACCCCATGGACCCTCCTGACCTGCTGAGTGTGGAACTGAGCACCTCCCGACCCACCCAGCATCTAGGAAGAGTGAAAAGTAAGAGCACTTCCATTCCTCGGTGTTCCCAGTTCACTGGCTACCTAGAAGAGGTCACTGCCTTAAGCCACCCTGAGCCTGCTGTTCTACTCTGGGGACAGTTGGGTCAGAGCAGCAGGTGGGACAGCTGGATCCCTGGCTCTGGCTAGGCATGGGGTGGGAGAGGAGAGGCAGCTGTATCCGCCGAGGTGGGGATCCTTGGGTTGGTCCTACACTGGCCCCGCAGCCTCAGCCTCCTCCACCCTCCTTCCTCACCAGCCTGTTCAGATCCTGGCTCCCCTTCCTTGCCTTAATCATGCTCCTCTCTCCCAAGCCAACACCCCACACCCGACTCTGGGCTCCATCTCAGCCAGGAGCCCCATCCACCCCCCAGGTCCTGTGCCTGTCATTCTGGAACAAGTGTTCCATCTGCCTCCCCATTCCCGGCCACCGCCCATCTTCATTTGGGTCTGTGTGGTTGTGCACTCCTGTTCACCTCTCTCTCTCTCTCTCTCTCTCTCTCTCTCCCCCCCCCTCATTTCAACTCTTCCCTCGGGCTCTGTCTCCCCACCTCATCCCTGTCCGGCTTGGTCACTTCTCTTCTGCCTCCCCTGTCCGCATGGCCTTTCTTACAGGGGAACCTCCACCTCGCCCACCTCAGCCTGCCNTCTTCACTCAGAGTAAGTGGGGCTGCTCAGGGTGCCTTGGCCCCTGCCCCCGCCCTCTCTCTCCTCTCACTTCTCCTCTCCTGGAAGGTACAGAGAGCCCCAGTGGCTGGCTGTGTGGAAGGGGAGGCGGGTGTGTGCTGTGAGCTTTGGCTGCTGAACTGGCCCGGCATGCCTGCCTCCTCCATCTGTACCCTCAAAGATGTGTGGTTCTGGTATCCACCTTGATCTTTCTCTGCAGTGGCTTGGTTTGGCCAGCCTCAACACTTTTGGACCTGCAGAGGTTGTGTCTAGAGTGTCTGTTTTGGTGGCTATCAGGAGCTCTGTCCTTTGAGGGAAGNTCCCGTTGGCTCATGCCTGCTCTAATAGTGTGCCNCAGTAGAGTTGGGANAAGGGGTTACTAACCAGGCCTGGAGCAAGGAATTCGGAGCTCTTGTGTTATGGAGGGAATGTCAGAGACTGGCNTGAGTGGGGCGTTGCCTGCTCTCGCTTAGATAGAGTTGGGGTCCCTCCAGCCTACGTTGAGACCTGAAGGCAGATAGCTGGTTCTGTCCTGTTTGAGTAGGGTCAGGTATGCTCTCTTGGGTGCAGAGGCTAACCTGTAGGGGAGTTGGCAGTGCATAGTTGGTGGGGAATACTTAGTTTTCTTTTGCACATCCTACCTTNCCTCCTTCTCCGTTCATACCTGACACCATTTATTTCCCTGTTGGGATCTCCCTTTTTATCACAGAACCAACATATGACCCTGTGAGTGAAGACCAAGACCCCTTGTCCAGCGACTTCAAGAGGCTGGGCCTGAGGAAGCCAGCCCTGCCCCGAGGGCTGTGGCTAGCAAAGCCCTCTGCCCGAGTGCCAGGCACCAAGGCAGGCCGAGGCGGTGGGGGCGAGGTCACACTCATCGACTTTGGGGAGGAGCCTGTGGTCCCAACCCCACGACCCTGTGCACCCTCCTTGGCACAGTTGGCCATGGATGCCTGCTCCTTGCTGGACAAGACCCCACCACAGAGCCCCACACGGGCACTGCCACGACCTTTACATCCCACACCTGTAGTAGACTGGGACGCTCGCCCGCTGCCCCCGCCCCCTGCCTATGATGAGGTGGCCCAAGATGAGGATGACTTTGAGGTCTGCTCTATCAACAGCACGCTAGTGGGTGCNGGGCTCCCCGCTGGGCAGAGCCAAGGCGAGACCAATTATGCCTTTGTGCCTGAGCAGGCGCAGCTGCCCCCTGCCCTGGAGGACAACCTATTCCTTCCACCCCAGGGTGGCGGGAAGCCACCCAGCTTGGCCCAGACTGCAGAGATTTTCCAGGCGCTGCAGCAGGAGTGTATGCGGCAGCTCCAGGTCCCTGCTGGCCAACTGACCCCCTCCCCCACCCCAGGAGGTGATGACAAGCCCCAGGTGCCACCCCGGGTACCTATCCCCCCTCGGCCCACACGTCCACGTGTGGAGCTATCTCCGGCTCCCTCAGGTGAGGAAGAGACAAGCCGGTGGCCTGGACCTGCCTCCCCTCCCCGAGTGCCTCCCCGGGAGCCCCTGTCCCCTCCAGGTTCAAGGACCCCAAGCCCCCTGGTGCCACCTGGCAGCTCTCCATTACCACACCGGCTCTCCAGCTCACCTGGAAAGCCCATGCCTACCACCCAGAGCTTTGCCTCAGACCCTAAGTATGCCACGCCACAAGTGATCCAGGCTCCTGGGCCGAGGGNTGGCCCTTGTATCCTGCCCATTGTCCGTGATGGCAGGAAGGTCAGCAGTACTCATTACTACCTGCTGCCTGAGCGCCCTGCTTACCTGGAGCGCTATCAGCGCTTCCTTCGGGAGGCCCAGAGCCCTGAAGAGCCGGCCTCCCTGCCTGTGCCCCTACTGCTACCCCCACCCAGTACCCCAGCCCCCGCTGCCCCCGCTGCCCCCACTGCCACTGTCCGACCTATGCCTCAGGCTGCCCCAGACCCAAAGGCCAACTTCTCCACCAATAACAGCAACCCAGGGGCTCGGCCACCAGCCCTGAGGGCCACGGCTCGGCTGCCACAGAGGGGCTGCCCAGGGGATGGGCAAGAGGCTGCACGGCCAGCAGACAAGATCCAGATGGTGAGTGCCAGGCCCACTTCAAGGAGAAGGGCAGGGGTGTGAGGGACCCAGAGGAATGGGCCCAAGTGGTGCTGATGGGTGGGTATGCCCAGCTGCAGGCCATGGTGCATGGGGTGACCACAGAGGAGTGCCAGGCGGCCCTGCAGAGCCACAGCTGGAGTGTGCAGAGGGCTGCCCAGTATCTGAAGGTACCATCATTTCCTGCCTGCCCTGGCATTCAGGGGTCCTGAAAGCTGGTTCTGCTGTACCTGACCCACCCCGCTGGCTCTGAGCCCTGTGCCCCGACTCTGGTCTAGTACCCCTTGCCCCNNGGTCATCCCATGGCACCACTACCCTCTGCCCCTCAGGTGGAGCAGCTCTTCGGACTGGGTCTTCGGCCACGGGTGGAGTGCCACAAAGTACTGGAGATGTTTGACTGGAACCTGGAGCAAGCTGGCTGCCACCTTCTGGGTTCCTGTGGCCCTGCCCACCACAAGTGAGTGAGTCATATACTCTGCCCTATCTCCCTCTCTACAGTGGGTTATCCCACTGCAGGAAGAGCCTATCTACCCTCCTGAAGGGCCACACGTAGGCAGGGAGTCCCCAGCTGGTAGGGGAGAGGGCAGGTACAGGGCNCCAGAGGCAGGCTTTTATCATGAATGGAAGAGTGAAACAGGCCCCTGGACCCTGGGTGGTGGAGGCCAGCTTCCCAGGCTCCTAGCTGCCCATGTGCTTCACGATGCAACATTTTAATCCTGGTTATTTATCCAAATAGTTCTTATCTCTTTTATCATACTTCTGTTTAACGTGCCAGTTAGTANTGGGGAGAAGGAAGCTCAGTGAATAAGTTGCTTGCTGTATAAGCATGAGAACCTGAGTTTGAATCCCCAAACCTGTGTAAAATATGGACATACAGCTTGAGCCTTTGTAATCCCATTGCTCTTACGGGAGAGCCCCAGAAGTTTAGGGGCCAGCTAGCCTGGCATACAGTAGCAGAAAAATACCAGAGACCCTGTCTCAAGAAGAAAGGTGAGGACCAACACCTGAGGTTGTCCTCTGACTTCTCCATACCCACTGTGGCGTGTGCACGCAAGTATTCACACACAAATATACTCACCCTCTCATGCCTTTTTCTGTATATGTTAATATTAATGTTTTTGGATGAATAAACATCCAAAGAAAATCTCATTGCTTTCTTACTAAAAGTTTATATATGTGTACTCATATAAAATAAAGCATACAGATTAATATTAATTGAAACCTTTATCGAGCCCCAAAGTGGTGAAACGGGCAGGAGTGAAGCCAGTATCATCCTAGGAAGCAAGTGCCACTGGGTGCTGGGACGCCGGCGCCTTGGGGTCTGCCTGTCTGTGCTGCTCTTACACAGTATAACTTTGTACTCTAATCAGAAACAATCAGAAACACAATGGGAGAGGACTGTGGCCTTCCCACACACTGGACGGTCACTAAGCTGAAGTGTCTGCTGGTAGTTGTCCCTAATTTGCATCCTGAGGAGCTCGGGCTTCCTGTTGTCCTTAGATACTCCAGTACACAGTAGTACTATTTTCTTAAGTCAGAGTTGATCAAAAAAGACACTTGAGAGTAAGTTCTAAAACTGTTGCCTAGAACTTCCAGGTTTTTGCATGGTGCCTAAAGGCAGTAACTCCCTGTGGTGACCCTGAATTTCCCATAAGCTTTTTGGCCTATGTCGATGGATGAACTTTTTGGTTATTTCCCATCTTTCAGACGCTGACAGTTGTCTGGAGAGCAACGGTCTTCCCTAAAGGAACCACTTGAACCTGTCTGTGGGACAAGGGTGGGGAGATACCCTGTCTCAGGCCTGGAGGACCCGCTGCTGCCTGCTGCTCCCAGGGGACAGAGTGAGACCGAGGCAGCAGGAGGCTGGGAGCCCCAGCTTGCCCAGCTCACGTAACCCACCCAGCGCTGTTCTGCAGCCCTCAGTGCCCCAACCAAGAGGTGGGAAGGAGCCTTGCGAAGGCAAGACGGGCAGCTGCCTGGCAGGCCCTGTGTGTGACCTGCCTCTGGCTCCAGATCAAGGCTGGGCTAGTGGCTAGAGTGTGCCCCAGGCCTTGCCCTGGGGAACTAGACTGAGGAAGCCCAGCTTGACTTGGGCAAGAAGGATGTGTTGGCCACACAGAAGGGTAGGCCAGCATCCAGCAGGCCCTCCGCAGGGCTGGGCCCTTTTCCAGGGAGCCCCTGGAGGCATTGGAGTATTGGACAGAATGTGACCTATGGCTTCACTGTGAACTTGTGGGCTTGGCTGCTCTTAGGATCTTGTACCTGGAAACAGCCCGAAGTGGCTCAGAAGCAGAGAAAAGCCACCAGATTCTTCTCTGGCAGGGCCCACAAGGCCCCGTGATTGGAAGGAGACCCCAGGGGTGCCAGTATTTTCCTGTTTGACCCCTGCTCTTCCCCTGTTGCTGTTCGATGTGTTCCCATCAGCCTCTGTTGCCAAAGTTGCTGCCCCAACTATGGATATCTGCTTCTTCAGAGAAATAAATTCTGTTTCTATTTTATGTTACACGCTCATGCCTACCTGTCTTTGCTTGTGTCTGTCCGGTCTCCAAAAGGTTCTGCTGTCCAGAGCAAGCATCCTTTTATCACCACCTATAGGCAGAGAGAGGAACTGCAGCCTGGGAGAGCCTATTCCTGTACCCTCACAGAGCTGGCCCCACTTGCTTCTTCATCTGGTCTGGGAAGGTCACAGTCTTCTGGGGATTTTGTCCCATGGGTTTCTGTAGAGCAGGGCACACTTCAGGAGACAGTCTGATAGCTCAGTTAACTGGAGCTAGGTCAGGAACAGATAACAACATCCAGGGCCTCACTAGGCCCAAGCTTCTGAAGTTTGTTTCTGTGAATAATGTAGTTANATGGTTCTGACTTTGGAAGGTACTGGAGAGTACACAGTAGGGTACCCACCCCAGCTGCCTGCTGCCTCCGTCATCCTTGCCCTCCCTGCCTTTATCATCTGTTTCTTGGGCATCTCCCATCTCATATATATGATGCTCTAGCTGCATGCACACCTGCAGGCCAGAAGAGGGCGCCAGATCTCATTATAGATGGCTCTGAGCCACCATGTGGGTGCTGGGAATTGAACCCAGGACCTCTGGAAGAGCTGTCAGTGCTCTTAACCGCTGAGCCATCTCTCCAGCCCCCCTCCTCACGTTCCCCCTTTCATAAACTTGAGAGAATTTTTGAAGAATTTCATAGGAATTTGGTTTGTCTCTTTGCAGTCCTTAGTGGTCACAGTCACTGTGGCAGTACACTGGGTATATGGGCTGTTCTCCACTGGCAAGACTGGGTGAGCAGCGAGCTCTGGGGTGATGACGGAGGCTGTGGAATTGTTCAGTGGTCACACCAGCAATGAGAGCTGGCCGTGTGGAAAACAGCTTCCTGATCCTTCCCAGACTGCCTTGTGGTAAATGGTGGTGATAGTTCTCCTTTACACGTCTCTCACTTAGGAGTAGGTAGACTTTTAAAAAGTAAGTTGGATGGCTGGAGAGATGGCTCAGTGGTTAAAACTATTTACTGCTCTAGCAGAGGACCCAGGTTCAGTTCCCAGCACCTACAGGACATCTAACACCTGGCCTCCGTGGACACCACACATACCTGCAGTGCACATATGGGCAAAATATTCATACACATAAAAATAAGGAAATACATATTTTTAAGAGATTTGAGCTGGGGGAGATGTCGCAGTGATAAGAGTGCTCTCTGCACAGGCANGTGAACCCGGGTTTGAATTCTCATCAGTAAGAAGCTGAGCCAGGATGGTGCTGAATGCCTCTAATTCAGCATTCAGGAGGCCAAGGCAGGAGAATTGTTACAGGTTCCCGGTCAGCCTAGGCTGGGCTGCATCCTGAGATCCTGCCTCAAAAACAAACAGAAAAGAGCGGCCAGCCAGATGGTTCAGTGGTTAGAAACGTTTACTGTGCAAACCTGGGTTTGATTCCTGGAACCCACAGAGGAAGGAGAGAACTGACTCCTGAAAGCTGTCCTCTGACTTTCACATCACACACGCACACACACACGCACGCACGCACGCACGCAGGAAAGCCATTCATGTTCTGTTTCTATGAAGTGCCTATTAATATCCTTGGCTATTTTGTTTTATTTATTTATTTTTGGTTTTTGAGATAGGGTTTCTTTGTGTAGTCCTGGCTGTCCTGGAAGTCACTGTGTAGACCAGGCTGGCCTCAAACTCACAGAGATTAAAGGCATGTGCCACCACTGCCCGGCCTTGGATCTCTTTAAGATTATTAATCAGTTTCTTGCCGATTTTTAGGAAGCTACTAGATTATTATATAAGCTTTAGGAAGAAGATAAGTCATGGAAAGGAAACTGACAGCTGGGATTCATTAAAGACAGCAGGAGCGAGGCATGGTGGTGCCGCCGCCACAGGTGCGCAGGAGTTGCAGGCAGAACCGAGTTCAAGGTCAGCTCATGTTCCATGACAAGACTCTATTTAAAAACAGCCACACAGAAGCATTCAGGTGTGCCGGGTCACTGGGGCTCTGGACTGCAGTGAGTGGAAGCCCAGNACCTCTGAAGGATGGAGCCTTCAGACCCAACCATGCTGTGACTGAGAAAGGAACCGGTGGCCTGTGCCCAGCTGGCACAGCTGCAGGGTTCTGAAGTAGCCAGCTGCAGACTTCAGGCAGATGTCTTCCCAGGCTGACTGTGCTCTTCATTCTCCGAAGGGAGGAAACAGTGGCAAGTGTGTGTGTGTGTCTGTGTGTCTGTGAGTTTAAGTGCCTTCACCTGAATGAGAGAGCTGCCTCTGTCAGACCTCAGGTTTCAGGCAGCCCCATGCCACTTTGTGCAATGTGTACGCTCCTTTTGTCATGCAAACCCTGATTCTATTATTTCAGTTGAGATGATGTCATAAGGAACTATGGAGACGATGGATTATAGGTTAAAATGCCTGGAATCTAAAGTTAACTCGTCTTCTAGAGCCCTTGCCTAGATGGGGGGTGGGGATTTGTTGCTTATAAAATAGAATCAAATTTTCAAACTCTAAAAATATGTCAGCCATGTCATAAATGGAGAAAAGTAAGCAGTGTTAGGCCCGGAGTTTAGTTTTTAAGGTTTATTTTATTCATATGAGTGCTTTGCCTACACGTGTGTGTGTCTGTGCACCACATGCATGCCTGGTGCCTGTGGAAGTGGTGAGCCTCCGTGAGTATGCTGTGAGTGGAACTCGGGCCCTTCACAAGAACAAGTGCTCTTAACCCGCTACGCCGACTCGAGACCTGGCCCAGCGTCTTTTTCATCTCTTCTTCATCTCAAAAGAGTCACTTAACCACGGCCGTGGTGGCGCACACCTTTAATCCCAGCACTCGGGAGGCAGAGGCAGGCGGATCCCTTGAATTTGAAGCCAGCCTGGTCTACAGATCTGGTTCAAGGACAGCCAGGGCTACACAGAGAAATCCTGTCTCCCAAAACCAAAAATAAAGGCATTTAACCTGGG
Source organism: Neotoma lepida (assembly GCA_001675575.1). NCBI lineage: Eukaryota > Metazoa > Chordata > Mammalia > Rodentia > Cricetidae > Neotoma > Neotoma lepida. Next base: position 555,123 of record LZPO01044190.1, read on the forward strand.
CTGGAGCAGCAGCTCAGTAGTTTAAGAGTTTATAGTGGTCTTGCAGAGGACCTGAGTTAGGTTCCCAACCCCACATACAGTAACTTACAACTGCTTGTAACTCTAGCTCCAGTGTATCCAAAACTCTCCCTGGTCTCCACGGGCACCTGCACTGGTGTATACACTCACACANGGACACACAGGTATACTTTTAAAAAGTAAGCGGGGCATGGTGGCACATACCTTCAATCTCAGCACTCGGGAGGTAGAGAGGCAGGTGCATTTTGAGGCCAGCCTGGTCCACATACTAAGGTTCAGACCAGTCAAGGCTACCTAGTGAGACTCTTAATAAATAAACAAAATCTTTAAAAGGGAGAGAGGGTAGCTCTTCTGGAAGACCCAGATTCAATTCCCAGCACCCACATGGCAACTCCCAACCGTCAGTTCCAGGGTATCCGGTCCCCTCTCTGGCCTCTGCCGGCACAAGGAAGACATGGTGCATAGACAAAGGATGCCAGGTGAAACACCTATACACATAAAATAATAAAAAATAAATATTATTTGCCTTTCTGAGCTTCTGGAGGGAAAAGCTAATTTACCTGGAGAAGATGCCTGTGGGACCAGAGACCAGGAAAACAGCATTTTGTCCAGTGCACTGGCCACAGTAAAGCACCCACTAAATGAATCCTGCCTGTTCCTACGAATCCGTAGCTTAACATCAAACATCCGTTATTCTACACCAAGCTAAGTCCTATTGTTCCCATTCTCCCTTAACTTTTCTCCACACACCACCCCCGCTTTGGGTAACAGAATGTTCTTTTGTTACATCCAGCAACATCTTATAGATCAATTTTCAACTCCATTTAAGAAGAAAAAAAATGACCGCTGTGTGAGTTGCCAGCATGTAAGACTCTTGCTAAGAGTGTGTTTCAGAAAGGCTTTTACAGGGGCAGGATGCCAGAGCAGCTGCGGCTCGGTGTGTGTGTGTGTGTGTGTGATCAGGAATGTAGTGCACTGTTCTTGCCGTGTTTCCTAAACTCCAGGCCTTCCTGCTGGTTTTCATCTAATCGACCTGCTAGCTTGTACAGCATCTCTGTGTGTAACAGAAGTGGACTGGGTTTACCAACCTGGGGAATCAACTCAGGATTTGTTGGGCAATCTGTCAGCCCTGCTGACAGAACGCAAGCTGAATAGACAGTCTGTGCCCCTGGGAAAGAGTGACATCATCATGGCAAGACGGTGAATGTTCTGTAGTCATTGTTTGCACAGGGACATGGCTCCCCAGAATGTGACTCTGCTGACTTAGTAGATAAGAAAAATGCCAGAAAGGTAAAGGGCATGGGAGTGGGGTGGCGGTGGCCGTGTTTCAGTGGTTAGCTGCTAGCTCGCACACAGTGTGAACTGGCTTGTTCCTGAGCCCTTTCTCTTTCTGTTTGGGGGTGTAGGTTGAGGGTGCTTCTCATATCCTGGGGAACACAGGCCTCGGTCCTGAAGCTGCTGGGTTCCTTTTCTTTTGTAGACAGAGATGATGGAATCTTTCTGTAGGCTGAATGGGTCTGCCTAACAGTAGCTAGTGTTGCCAAGAGGGAAGAAAAATNTAGCATGAGCCCCCTTGCACTTTGGAGACAAAAGATGTTTTTATTTTGAAGCAAGTTAATTTTTACAGAATGTTGAACTTGGAGAATTGCTCTTGAGCTTCTCAAAGGCCATCCCAGGGCTGACAAGTTTTGGATAAAATGGTGAGATCAGGAACTAAACTGTGAGGTTTTTCTTTAAATGTATTCCATTTCTAAAACATCTCTTAGACAAGTCTCCCTTCGTTTTTGGTAGTAGTGGTAGTAGTAGGTAGTAACTTTGCTCCCAGACCTTATATTTGGATGCTCTGTCTGCATCAAGGATTGTTTGAATATTTGCAGTCCACCTTGAGAANCCCTAAGCAATTACACCTTTGTGTCGGCAGNGCCACCTATCGGAAAATGGAGACACTGCATGCTTGAGCTAAATTTGAGAGCCAACGAGGGCTAGGATTGTATGAAGTCATTGCCCAGAAAACCATTTAAGAGCCCAAACGCTGCCGGGCGGTGGTGTCGCACATTTTTGATTCCAGCACTTAGGAGGCAGAGGCAGGTGGATCTCTGTGAGTTTGAGGCCAGCCTAATCTATAGGGTGAGTTCCAGGACAGTCAAGGCAGTTACACAAAACACTGTCTAAAAGAGTCCAAACCTTGTTTGCTTAGGGCCATGAGTGCTTTAGGGACTCAACCCAGGGAAACTGGGAGGGAATGGGTTTGCCCACCATATGGTGCCAAATGAGGGTCCACGAGGGTCTATGGTATAGAGAAAGGACATCAGAATCCCGCCTGTTTCTGTGAACGGGTTNGGAGGCTCTGAAGGCGGGATGCTCTGACCATGAGGCTTCCCAGCCATGCTAGGATGCTGAGGGCTCGGGAGCACGCAGTCACTCCCCAGAAGTCCTGGCACCACTCCTCGTGGGGCGCTTGGACCTGCACTGTATGTGTCTTTATTGTTCTTTCTATGACTGTCGTAACACCCATTGTGGAACTGGGACAGTCAGCAGAGCACAATGAGAAAAATACAGGAAATTTGATAGTAGTTTTAACTGTGCACATATTTTCTTATAATAACTGTGTANGTATTATCTTATAAAAATAAGGGCACTGGCATGAAGTAATTACAAGCTGCTGCTTGTGTGTGTGTTTGTTTTGTTTTTGTTTTCCAAGACAGGGTTTCTCTGTGTAGCTCTGTAGCCCAGGCTGGCCTCAAACTCACAGAGATCCGCCTGCCTCTGCCTCCTGCTGGGATTAAAGGGATGCACCACCACTCTCAGCTAGCTGCTTCTTTAANATTTATTTATTTTTATTTTACATGTACGAGTGTTTGTATGTATGTCTGTCTATCACATGTATGTACGGCTCCCCCCTCCCCCCAGGATGAGAAGAGAGCCTCATGGAACTGGATTATAGGTAATTGTGAGCCACCAGATTAGTGTGGGAACTGAACATGGCTCCTCTGCAAGAATAGCAGGTGCTCTTAACCACTGAGCCATCTCTCTCTCCAGCCCTGTAAACTGCTTTTAAATTGTTCACATTTTATGTTACTGATTTTCACCTTGAACATTCTTGAAACATTACATACTTTGCCTTNTATGGATAAACTCTTGTTGTGCAAGGCATTATTTTGTTAACATTTTTATTTTTTAATGAATTATTGTTTTTTTAAAGATTTACTTATTTATTATGTATATAGTGTTCTGCCTGCATGTATGNCCAAAATGCAGGCCAGAAGAGGGCACCGGAATGCATTGTAGATAGTTGTGAGCCACCATGNGGNTGNTGGGAATTGAACTCATGACCTCTGGAAGAGCAGCCAGTGCTCTTAACCTCTGAGCCATCTCTCCAGCCCCTTAATGAATTATTTTAACATGTTTGTAAATGTATTTCCAGGAAAATAGATCTCCTTTTCTATAGTCTGCATGTTTCTAAGGAAAGGACTTAGATTCTCAAGGTATTTTGAAGATTCTTGGGAATGATAAATTGCATGGTGTAGCTGCCTGGAAGGCTCCTTCCAAGGCCGGAGGGTGGTGGCTGTAGAATGGCAGAGCTCAGCTCCCGAGGCTGCCCAACCTCTCCACAGCTCCCCAGGTGGGGAGATGCCCTTAGCNCAACTGTCTTCCCTGGAGTTGTCCCTTTGAAGATGTCTCACCGTTCTTACAGCAACCATCAGGATGGCCCCAGGGGGACATGTGNCTTTCCACTGGGACCTTCTCGTTCTGACATCTGAGGGAGGGACAGAACCACNNGTTCTGAGGAATCCTGAAAACCCCTCCAGTGCTTTGGTGGGAGCCCCTCCCCACCCCAGGGGAGGTTTGCTTACCCCTTGGCCTANGTAAATGGTCACATGAGGCCCAGCAGCTGAAGCCAGCAGTACCTGGAAGCCCTACCCTGGACTTGCTCCACTGAAATCTNTGCTTCCAAGATCTCCAGACAGAGTAACTTGGCAAAGCTTTGAATGAGGGTGGCTCTGCTCCGACCCCACCAAGCTGGCAGGCCTTGGAGGACCTTGCCTGGCTCCAGGAGGACCCCCCACTCCCAGTATCCTCAGGAGAATCTGTGCTCCATGCTACAAAGACAGTGTCTTACCTACTCCCATTTCTTTGAGTAAACACAGTTCAGAAGTTTGAGGGGGGGGGTATAGACGAAAGTTTGTCTGGTCCTGATCTCTGATCCCGCCCAACTCCCACGGCACTTAGACCCAAATAAACACACAGAGGCTTATATCATTTTTAAACTATGGCCCTGGCAGGCTTTTCTCTAGCTAGCTCTTACATCTTAAATTAACCCATTTTATAAATCTATGTCGCCACGTGTTCCACGTGGCTTTACCTGTGCGCCGTTACATGTTGCTTTTTAGGTGGCGGAATGGCGTCTGCCCCTGCTCTGCTTTCGGCTTCTCTTCCCCTAGTTCGAATGTCCTGCCTAACCTTATTCTGCCTCACCATTGGCCAAACAGCTTTATTTATCAACCAATCAGAGCAACACATTTTTAGAAAGACATTCCCATCAGGGGGGCGTTGTTTTTTTACACAGGTTCTCGCTGTGTCCCCCTGATGACCTCAAACCCTGGATCTCCTGCCTCAACCTCCCAAGAGCTGAGATTACAGGCATGTGATGCCTTGTAGTTTAGAATTCATCACCAGCACCATTCGAAAGTGTTAATTACATGCTAAGTTCACTCCGTTTCACGGTCCTCATCCTTGTCCATCTGCATTGCTCTGCCCCTCAGCTCCCAAAGCCCTCGGGCCCTGGCGGCCACCATTTTGCTTTCCGTCCCTAGGATTTTTACCACACTAAGCACTTCTTTATAAGTAGAGTCATTGCTGTGTTGGTCTTCCTGTGTCTGGCTTAGTGTCTCCTTAAAGGTTTGTCTTACGCTGTCTATGGCTGTTATAAAACACCATGACTAAAGGCAGCATGGGGAGGAAAGGATTTATTTCAGTTTACAGTCTCAATCACAGTCCATCACTGAGGGGAAGTCAGGGCAGGAACCCAGAGGCGGGACTGATGCAGAGACCGTGGAGGAACTCTACTTACTAACTTGCTCCTCAAGACTTGCTCAGCTTGCTTTCTTATACACCCCAGGATCACCAGCCCAGGGATGGCAGCACCCACAGGGAGCTGAGCCCANCCACATCAATCACTAATAAAGGAAATGCCCCACAGGCTCGCCTACAGACCAATCTGGTAGGGGCATTTTCTCAATTGATGTTCTCTCTTCCCAAATGACTAACATGCGTCAAGTTGACATAAACACCAGCCAGCACCAGTCCCATGAATGACCACACCTTTAAATCCCAGCACTCAGAAGACAGAGGCAGGGGAGTTTGAACTCTGAGTTTGAGGCTAGCCTGGTCTACACAGAGAGTTGCAGGACAGCCAGGGCTGCACAGTGAGACCCTGTCTCAACCCCACCTCCCCGCAAAAGAAGCAACAGCCTAGCACAAGTTTCAACCATTTTATAGAGTGAGTCACAATTGCCTTCCATTTTGAAGGCTGAATCCTATTCCCCTGAATGAATACAACACATTTCTTTGCCATATTTCTATGGACTTGGGTTGCTGCCACCCTTCGTCTGTTGAGCATAATGCTGCCGTGGGCATTAGTGTGCTGATATCAGGACTCTTTTTTCANCTCCGTTGGGTATTTTCCCAGACACAGGATTGCTGGGCCACATGATAATTTCATTTTTGATTGTTTTGGAACAGCAAGTTTACATGCACACTTGCAGTACACAAGCATCCCTCCTCCTCACATTCCTTTCAGCACTGGTTCCATTCTGTAGGCATCATGAGTGGCATCATGCTGTGG
>LZPO01044190.1:610989-623523 GCA_001675575.1 Neotoma lepida
AGTGTGTAGCTTAAATCAATCTGGAATTTGTAATCCCCCTGTCTCAGCCTTCAGGGCATTGAGATTACAGGCACGCACCAGCTTTCCTTAACATTTTTTCAAAGAGCAAATGAAGCTACCCGAAACCACCTGCCTTCCAGGCTTCCCATACCTCAGGAAGTGAGGGAGCACCANCTTCAGAGGTGGCCCAGGCCTGGGAGAGAGTCCTGCCAGCAAGTGTGAAAACGGAACCTAGACTCAAATAGATGTAGCTGCTTGGTAAGCCCCTCCGGGAGCCAGAAGGAACAGTACTGAAGGGCCCTGGTCTGCCAGCTTCTCAGGGCCTTCTCCTTAGCTGGAAGAAACAGTTGCCATGGGAGCCATGTTGCTCTGGTTTTTGCTGCTAACTGTCCTGGTCCTGAGTGCAAGTTTTATCCTAACCCCCCAGACCTCTGTTCTCTATATTCAAAGCACGGCAGTGAATGCCACAACACAATATTCTAAATTCCTAAATTTTCTCAGTATGGTGGCTCATGCCTTTAATCCCAGCACTTGGGAGGCAGAGGCAGGCGGATCTCTGTGAGATCNAAGACAGCCAGGGCTACATAGAGAGACCCTGTCTCAAAACAACAGAAGCAACCACAACACATTCTTAAGTTTGTGTGGTGCTGGGGATGGAACTCAGGGCCTTGCTTGCGCTAACCACATATTCTGTACCATTGAACTATGCCTTCTGCCTAGTTCTTAAATCTTCACATTCTGTGATTTAAACTCAACTCTTGGGGCTGGACAAGGTAGTACACACACCTGTAATCCTAGCCCTCAGGTGGGTCCGGTGTTCACTGGCTGCTCTTCCAGAGGATCCAGGTTCAATTCCCAGCACCCACCTGGCAGCTCACAGCTGTGTGTAACAGAGGGATCTGACACCTCCTCCTGGCCTCTGTGAACATCAGACACACACACATGTACACAGACACATGTTTAGGCAAAATACACATAAAAATAAATGTTTTTTCAAAAGCCAGATCTGATGGTTCAAGTCTCATCTAGCACTCTGGANGCTGATGCAAGAGCNTTACTGTGAGTTTGAGGATAGCCTGGGCTATTTAGTTTGGTCTGGGCCAGCTTGAGCTATAGTGTGAGAACTTTTCTAAAAAAATGAAAACCTATTTATTGGGNATGGATATGATCAAGATTCATTGTTTAGGTATACGAAATTGTCAAAGAATAAATAAAAGATACTTGTAAATCTCTTCCCAAAGTCAACTCCTAAAGTGTTGGTACCAACTCCCCACTTGCCCCAAACTGTTTGGATCATTAAACTCTGTATTGTGTAGAGAGGATCCAGGTGCTGGTGATGGAGAGAGAAGAGGGGTGTGGCCAGAGAAGGGAAGAAGGAGGATGGAGATGAATGACTCAAGGAATGTGGCCTGTCCTGGAGCTGAGTCCTGAGATAACAGGAACAGATCCAGGAGGGCGGGTGGGAGTAGCAGTGAAGGCTGGAGCAGGAGATGGAGCATTACAGAGGGCTTCCTGGGAAAATCAGTCACTAAACTGCTTAAGGCAGCTTCTGGGGGTCTGGGACCCTTCAGTCCCATTTCCTTCTGGCTCCCTGAGGGGTCTCCTAAGGCCCCACATATGTCTGAGTCTAAGCTGTCTGTTCACGGCTGCTGGCAGGAGCTTCCTCTGGGCCCAGGCGATTTCTGAAAAAGGTGTTGAAGCATTGGCCCCAGGTCAGATGGAAAGCTCAGAGCTTCCACAGAAGAGCTGTAGTGGTGAACTCTTTCCTGGTAAAGCTGGGGCTCTTCAGAGTGAAGTGAGGACGGAGGTGGATGGGACCTGGAGCACAGCTCTGTGGCTCCTGGCAAGAATGACTAAGAAGGAAGCCCAGTAGCCATGCTTCCTTGCTTCCCCTGTTAGCACCATCAGTGACCTAGTAACAGAGGTGACATCACCGCTTTGAGTGGCCACTGGGTAGTTATGAGGGCCACAGCGAGGGCAGGCTGGAGGTGGAAAGCCATGGCCACAGGATATGCAGCGGGAAGGGTCCCATTGGCCTTCTTTCAGAGAGCATCCAATCTTGTCATCAGGCTGTGAAAGGCCTCCCCAGCCTGCAGCCGAGACCACCAAAACTGCACAGGCCCATCTGACCCCACTGCCTCAAGACCCTGCCCCTGCTCAGGCACATCCAAAAGAAAAAGACCTTTCTTTGTACAGGAGGTCTAGCCAAGAAAAGCAAGGAGATGCAGGCCAAGGGGAGGAACTCAGCAGCCCAGGGGTCCGAGGCAAAGGCTTATGGCTCTAAGATCTCATTGTCCTATAATGTAGCATCATCCTAAGGCTAAGGAGATGGCATCAAGCAGAGCCATACAAACTTCTTTGAGAGGGATCCTTCTGGTGGGGTTGGGTGGGGTTAGGAGGCAGGGTGTATGTACAGTGGAACTAGGAAATCGAGTGGGCACCTCCGTTGAAACAGAAGGCAGGTCTGTGCCCCCCAGGACTTACAAGCACTTGACAATGCTGCCCAGCTTTATTCCGAATGTGGCTTATTGCCCGAGCTTACCGGAAGGCCCGCCTCTGCCACGGGGCCAAGGCATGCTCAGCTGACTGCTGTTTCTTGTGGTCTGTTTTGCTGGGCAGGCTACTCCATGGCCTGGCCTCAGAGACGGGATGGCCCAGGCCCTGCTTAACAAATGAGTGGCTTGTGTCTTTGTTGCCAGGAGAGGCCAAGAAGTATTTGGTCTTTTCCGCGCTCAAAGACACGGTCTTTGCTACTGGATCTGTTTTCTGGTTCCTTGGTGGGTTAAATGGCTCTCAAAGGCACACAAAGCCGTCTGTGGGGCCACTTCCCTCCAGGCCAGGTCTGACACCCTATAGTCCAGCCTCCTCCCACTTCAACCTTGGCCTTCACTGTGCATCTTTCTGTTAGGCTGAGCTCACTCATTCTCTGTCATCCATCTAGATGCTGAAGCAAAATGAGGGCCATTTGTTGGCACCTCACAAGTTTCGACGTTTTCCTAGGAACGGGGCCGTTGTGCCACACAAAGCCTCTAACGAGGGTGGCTGTGCTCACAGTGAGCCCTGGGCTGTATGGTAGGNAGCTCTGTCCTCTCTGTGTGTAAAAAGACTCACAGGNGTCGACTCTGTCTTTTGGATTCCAAACAGTGCCATATGGTGAATTTGGGGGATTAAAGCAAGTCAGGCCTCGAAGCTTCTTCACTTCCTGAAAGTCTATTCACGCCAGTGACTTTAGACACTAAGATGGATAAGTCACGGTCCTTGCCTCCCAAAACTCTCTAACTTCAGTGACCTGGTTCAGGTCTATGACCCAGAAGTGAGGGAGCTGGGACAAGAATCCAGGTCTCCCTAGCCANGTAGAACTATCCACAAACAAACTTCNTAACAAGCCCATCCCACCCATGGAGGAAAGAATAGAAATCCTGACAAGGGAGAACCATCATTCATTTATTTGCTAATTTAAAGGACCATGTGGGGTATGTCTCCATGTGCCCGACATTGTTCTCAGGTGCCCCTGGAGGAGCACACTGAAGAATGAGACACCCCGGGCCCGGCTTCCNGGAGCTAAGACCTTGCCAAATGCAGACAGGCATTAAATAATTGCAGAAATGTTCCCAAGGAGTGATGAGTGTGAAGGAGATGTTGAGGGAGCTTTGTTTGGACTGAGTCTGGGAAGGCCTCTGAGGAGGTGCTGCATGTATGAGCCGAGCCCTGACGGTTGAGAAGGAAACACAGACGCGGATGCCAGGCTTGAGCCAGCAGAGCATGAGCGNGTGAATATTCCCAAAGAGACTGGCCCCTTGGAGGCTTCAAGAGGTGGCAGGTGCTCGATCCTGCAGGGCCGGCAGGCTGTGGGATGGATTACGGATTTTTAGTAGCTAACATGGGCAGGCATGAGGGGCTTTCAGTAAAGGAGTGACACACACAGGCCTTAGAAAGTTCTTTCTAATGGTTGTCCTGGGTACTGTGACTGAAAANGGACAGGCTGCGGTTGCAGTGGAATAAAAAAGAAGCCAGGAGCCCTCGAGGCTCCAGGCAGAAGATGCGGGCTTGGTGACAGCAAAGAGACCCAGGAAGAGTAGGGGCAACAGCGGCAGGCATTCCAGCAACTTTGTAGAGACACAGAAGTCAGGCAATGCCAAATGACACCTGGTGAGCTTGGGTAAAGGGTTGACTACTTCACAGATATTGCCTTGTTGGTGTTACAAGTATCTGTCATTGTCCCAGTTTCGTAGATACGTACCCCAAGCAAGCCTCAGGGGAATCAGATAATTTGCCCAAGTCACACAGCAAATGTTGGTCAGTGTACCTTTAGCTGTTAGCTCTGAGCCACTTCGTGGATCCATTGGCTTCTGCCATTTCTTGTTCGCCTCCTGCTCAGAAAGAGTCTTGTTAGGGGATGCCAAAAGCACCATGGCTGGCAGGAGCCACAACAAGCAAAGTCGCCATTATCCTCCATCATCACTCCCCTTCTATCCCAAGTCAAGGGAACCGTGTAATTCAAATATTGATATCGTTATCTTCACTTCCCCAAGGGATTTCATTTCCCCTCATCAATAGGGGAGCCACATTGTCTGTGCTGACCTTAAATCCTTAAGTCTGTATCACCAAGGAAGACCTTCCAGAAGCCACGCCTCATAGGAGACTCTAAAATGGGAGAATCAAACCTTCTTTCTAGCCTGCATCTGCTGGAGCCATCAAAAGAGGCGGGACAGCGAGGCACTTCTTCACCTGCGCCATTGCCTTGGGTGGTGAGGTCACCTCACCTCACTTCTCCCAGCATATGGGAGATGATAATCCAGAAACTCCAGGGCGATCTGTGAAGTGCCAAGACCCACCATAACCCCTGCACACCAGCTCCACTTCTGCTTTCAGAAGTTTGACCACCAGCCTCTGCCATCTTGGTTTTAGAGCTTGTCTTCTTGGCTCCCATCTGAGGTGGGCATATCCACCTTACCTAAGTTTGCTCTTGGGTTCTTTGGCTACTAATAGTAAGTATGCTATTGAGGGGGCAGGCACTCTCAGGCTGTTTAACTGTCATGTGGAACTCTTTCCAGTCCTAGAGTTACCGAGACAATTGCAGGAGAAATGGATGCAACCTCACTCTCCCTCCAACCTCATTTGAAGGAACTAAAGAGCAGGGCCTAGGGAGTGCATTCAAAAGATATTGATGATGTGATTTCAGTAAGCCCAGCCCTGCTCCAGGTTCTCTGCCAGACTCTCTCGAGTATTTCGAGTTAGTTTCTTTCCTTGTCTTGAATTCTAAGACAGATAAAAGAGAAGCGCATAGTGGTGGGTGCAACACTGTTCACAATTGGTTCAGAGGCTGATATGCATGCAGATAGACCTTGACTCCCCACAGAGGGTGGAAGGCTGGCTCTCCCTCCTTCAACTTCTTCACACTTTCCGGTGCATTTGCTGCGCAAGTGTCACAGTTGCGTTCTCTGCTTGGAGTCTACTCTCTCCCAGGCAAACCTACAAAGAGCTCATCAGCCAAGAAAGAAAAGTGGGAAAGTGATGCATTGTGGGAGATTTGGTTTATGGGGTTTTTCACCTCTAGTTCCAGGAGAAACTCAAGACAAACAGAGCAGGTGCTAAGATGTAGCCTCAGCCCACAGAGCCTGCAAAGTGACAGTTTGTTTTCACTGGGTGCCTCTGGGTATGACACTCCACCCTTTTGGAATGTTTTTGTTCTGTCATCTTCACCACTGCTGCCACCACTCCTCCTTAATCAACAACACACCCATTGCCTTCTCATGACCGTGGAGTCANCAGAGGGCCACAGCGAAGAGGGCCATCTGTTTTCACTTTCAACCTTGCCATCCCTGGAGCCCTGAGAGGCACCACACAGCAGGGAGGCATGACCTTGTTGAGGCTAGAGTGGGCAGAGAGTGCACAGAGGTCTCCCGGGGACAGCTGTGAGGCACAGCCCCACGTCAGAGCTGGTGCCAGTGGCCTCCCCATCCCCGGATGAAGCTTCTCTTCTCATAGAACTTCAAAATTTTTCTATTTTAGGTTGTAATACATGTATCATCAGACAGGGGTTGTGTCACCCCAAGGGGACAACAGCCCACAACTCACACTGACCATCACAGAAAGAAGAGCCAGGGAAGTCAGAAATGTCCCAGTACCATGTTCTTTGGCCTTGAACATGTGCCTGGCTTATTCTCAAGCTCAGTTCCTCATCAAGATGGTAGGCCAAGAACCTGGGTCAGGTCAACCATCATAGCTCACCCCATTTCAACACTTCAGATCCCNGGTGGCAGTCCTGAAGCTGAGCGACATCTCACATCTTCAGAGCTTTGTCCCTTGCCTTGGTGTCCCAAGCCCTCTGCTTACAGGAGATGCTGGGCCAGTTTTTTAGCCTTAGTTTTCTTATTGTGCAATATGGGACACTTTTAGTGACATANAGCATAAAGCATGATGAAGATATCAGGCATTAATAGTTTTATTATTCATAGAGTTCAAATGTGCTACCGAGGACAAACAAAGCAGTTCAAAGTATGGGCTAGTTAGTCACAAAAGCAGGTGTTCCAGGACTCAACATGGAGACATGCCTTCCACTAAACTACCTAGAGTCCAAGAATGCTTTGGGAACGGCCATTCCTTCTTACAGAAGCCATCTTGTCACGCATACAGATGCACCGACAGTGTTCTCAACCACAATCAGAAGAAGGTCAGCTGTTAGCAAGCGGCCTCCCTCTGAGAACTGCTTCGGGATCCTAATCTGTGCATCATATCAAAGCTATGACAAGATGATCAGTCTCTACAGAGCTTATGCGGCAGCTAGACCTATGCCCTCAGTGTTGAAGCAATTTCCTTCCGGGGAAGGCAATATAGACTATTTTATAAGGCAGTTTTTCCTACCTCGTAGCTAATAGCAATCCAACAGCAAGTATGAGGGAAGCACTGATTGGGAGTGTATTAGGCAGCTTTTCATTACTATAACAAAAATCCCAGAGGCAGGTTAACTTGATAAAGAAAAGAATTTTGTTTAGCTCACAGTTTGGAATGCAAATATAGGCTCTGGGGAGGACCCCATGGCAGACCAGTCAGAGTACANATGGGAGTGAGTGGTCACCCCACCGAAACAGAGAGAGACAGAAGCCAGAGAGAGACAGAAGTCCCGTAATCCCTTCCCAGGACATGCTTCCAGTTGACCTAAGGGCTTCCCACAAACCTTCCTTGTGAAGGTCTCACCGTCNTACTGAGACACAAGCTTCCAGCAGATGAGCCACTGAGGGACAAGCTCACACCATACCCAAAGCAGGGGACAGAAAACTGGACTTAAGAAGTGCAATGAAGGGGGTTGGGGTGGATGCGAATGACACAGCAAAGAACAGGGGACACGATGGGAGGAGTTATTTGGGGGAACGGCAGTTGGTGTCAAACTATAATGCTGGGACAAGGAAGAGGAAGAAGTGGAAGGTGACTCAGAGGGTTCCAGCCTGGACATCTGGGAACTGCTATTAACAATTAACAAGAGGAGGGAGAAGGAGGTTTGGACTTGGGCATACTGCGTAGCAGAAAGGGGGGTTTGGGGTGTGGTTGAGAAGCAAGGGGTGAATTGTAGATCTAGAGACATAACCAGAAGGAGGGAACGACCTGAAGATGTCCCCCAGAGGCACTACTACTCCATCTGGGGCTGGGGGAGCAGGGAGAGTGGAGGGAGGGCTCTGAAACTGTACCCCCGACAGGGCAGTGCTNCGGGAAGATTAAGGGCAAGACGAGAAGGTCGAGGGCCTCGCTCTGTAAATACTGGAGAGACAGGTGACACAGAGCTACTGGGGCTTGCGGGGACAGTTATTTGTGGTGCTTAGGAGAGTTTGGTTTTGGTGAAATGGCTGAGGCAGAGAGCAGAGGCATGATGAAGATGTAGTGAGCACCGCCAGTCCAGACAAAAAACAGACAGAGCAAGAAGGCACAGATGGATGGTAGACAACGTTTTAAAGCCAAGGAGTCCTAAATGTGTGTGTTTGCGGGGAAGGAGGGGTGTAGAAAGAGACGTTCAGGCAAAGAGAAANGGTGGATGAAGACACCCGAGGGAGGTGTACAGNGGACAGGACACAGGGCAGAGGGATAGCCTGACAGTGGCCAGTAAACCCTGGGGAGAGAGAAGCCTGTTAGTGGACAGCAGACAGGACCCTGGGGAGGGGACAGCCTATCAGTGGAGATTCTGGCCCTCTTTGCTTATGGGATGGGGACCAGGAAAGTTGGGAACATTTCCTGGAGGACAGAGTCCGACACAGAGGTGCAGTTGAGTGGCTTTTCTGTGAAGTTTGAACGTGAGTCACAGGAAATAAGGAGACGAGAGGAAAGGAGGGACAAGCCTGATTTCTAGGAAACCAGCNCTCTACAGCGAGGTCTCTGGTCTCTAGTTCTGGACTGCGTGGACTGAAGGAGAACACCAGACCCATTGCATTTTGGGAAAAGATGAGGCCAGTTCACCCCTCAGTGCTTGAGCACAAGGACAAACCCGAGACCAAGCTCTAGAACACAGCTCGGTGAAGACCACACATTTTTGTGCCTTGTAACATTAGTAAGATGGTTTTAGCTTACACTTATTTTTCTTACTTTCTGGTGCTGGATTTGAACTGAGGGCCTGGCTAAGCACACCTTCTACCATTGAGCTATATCCCAGTCCTTAAAATTTAAAAGAAGCAAGTGCTATCAGTGTTAGCTGAAACACGTCAATGAGAAACTCATAGTCACCAAAAATGCATCTAGTCGTAAGGAAAAGAAATGAAAAGCACTCCCTCCCCTTGGAGTATTTTTACCAAGAGTGAGCCCAGATTTGAATTCTCTCCTTCTCTGTCCTTGGTGTCTCTGTCGTTTTGTCTGTCTGTTGTGTGAGTCTGGGTCTATACCTGCCTGAATGTTGTCTTGTCTGTCCCAGTGTCTGTGTGTCCCTAACAAAGGTCTTTTGCTCTGTGTTAATTGAACAGCCCAGAAAGCAGCACATGGGGAATGAATGGGGGACACGTCACAGAACTCTTTAACAATTTTACAAGGGATTAAGTCACTCCAACTGACCCCCACNGACCCAGATAACAAACAAATGAATGCCACCAAGCAATATCCGTATGCTGCTTTCAGTATTCGTGGTGGAGTTTTGTTTTGTAAGGTTGATTTTCAACTTATTTGTTGCGTTCAACAAAAGACTATCATGTCGTGCATACACACACACATGCATTGCTCTATGGGCCAGAGGTGTGTAAGAGTTTGATATTAATATTACAGTTATGCATTAGCTTAGGTTGTAAAAGTTGATTGCGTGGGAAATCCAAGGCAAGGTTGCGTGTTACCTTGTTCTCTTAAAGACAGGTTAAACAAACAGGCTGGGTACACAGCGGGCTAGAAGTCTTAAGTCTCAAGTGACCTCAAGGATGTATTGTTAATTTTTGGTTTTGAGGTCCAGCAGAAGTTCTAGTCTCTTAGAATGTAAGAAGTATTCTTTTCGTATCCACACCCATCATTTCACTTTAAGAACAGTGTTTCTTAAAGTGTGATCCATAGGCCACAGAGACCAGAATCACCTCAGACACCACTAAAATGCAAATTCCCCGATCCCATCCACACACAGAAAATTATACTCTCAATGTCAGCCCAAGGACACTTCTTTTGATATGAATTAGTTCTCACTTTGTGGTCCAGACTATCTCTAGAAGTCCAAACTTGAGGCAATCCTTATTTCAGCCTCATAAGTNCTGGGATTATAGGCACAAACCANCATTTCCTGCTACAAGGTCACATTTTAAAGATTTCCCCAGGGATTCTGATTTATCTTATCTTTTATAAAAAGATTTATTTATTATTTTTAATTATGTGTATGTGTGTGTGTGCCTGTATAAGTTTATGTGCATCACACCCACACAGCTGCCTGAGGAAGCCAAAGGGTCTCAGATTCCCTGGAACTGGAGTTACGGACAGCTGTGAGCTGCCTGANGTNGGTGCCAGGAACNGAACCTGGGTCATCTGAAAGAGTAGGGAGCACTTCAAACTGCTAAGCCAGCTCTCCAGACCCTCATCCTATCTTTTGAGGACCACTTTCTTACCAAAAACAGTGTCTCTTCCCTTACCACTGCTTCATACTTGAGAATAACTTGCCGAAGATTAGTAGATGATCTGCAAACCGTTTCACTAAAGAGCTGATTAATCCGTGGAAGGAATGGCTTAGGATTCCTATTTAAATAGAGATAAAAGACAGAAACAAACGGTGCATGTCTGTTGTATTAACGTNAAGCCCTTCCTTCTCAAGACAGCCTCAGCAGAGTGAGAGAGAGGTTTTTTTTCTTTCATTTACATGCTAAACATTAAAACTCAGGTCAGAAAACAAAGCCCTCCTAAGAGACCGGCTTCTTGTTGGTTGTCATGAGAGACTCCGATGACTCAATCAGGACCATAAAGCTCTCTAAATAAACATCTGCAAGCAGGACTGCCAGGTCACAGCCCTGTTGGGTGAGATTTCAAATCAGTAATGCACAGCAAAGAACTTCTAGGAGAAGAGGATGTTGGGAAATGGGAACCGCCATACCCTCACCATGGGACTGCAAAGTGGCATGACCCTTCTGCCAAGAAGTTTGACACTATGGACGAATAACATGAACTTTGTATGATGGCATTAACCAGGGATTCTACTAATAGAAACTTATATTTNGGAAATGGGCTGAAATAATGGGAACAAAGCTGACCATGATGTGCAGAGGTAGTCAATGAACTTAGAACCCCAACACAGCCAAGTTACCCAGAAGCGAGTTAAATAAATGTTAAAAAAAAAAATAGTGCTGGCAAGTGAAAAATAGATGTTAGCTTCCTTACTTGCATCAACAATACAATAAAAAACCCACAATAAACACAACACANGAAGTCCTCTGATGGATATTATTTCATGTTTTTATCCGGTGTTAGAAGTGGTACCCACTCTTCTGCAGGAGTATGGCTAAACACTCTCACACTTGGAGCATCACACATAAATACTATATGGGACAAACCCANGGGAAGATTTGTTAAGGAAAAATTTANCAGTCCTGGGGAAGTAGCTCAGTCCACAAAGTCACATAATCGTGAGGACCCAAGTTCGGTCCCTGGCATCACGTAGTGCATGGCTACAATCCCAGTGCCCAGTGCGGGAAGGCAGAGATTGTGGGTTCTTGGAACTCACTGGCCAGTCAGTCTAGCTGACTCAGCAAGCTCTAGTTTCGATGAGAAATCCTATCTAAAAAATAAGGTGGAGAGCCATCAAGAAAGACACTTAACATTGACCTCTGACCTCTATGGGCATGTGCACAAAAAAAGTTATAAATTGGAAACAGTGGAGTGCTCCTGGCCCTGAGTTCTCATTACTGCAGAGAGGTGGGCGCGCTGTAGATGTTCCTCAGGAAAGGGCCTGTCACTGTTCCCATTGCTGCCATTTGCAGGAACATGCTAATTTAACACAAGAAGGCTCCAGGTGTCGGGTATGGCATTGTTAGGAAGGGGGTCTTCAGAGCTCAGCAGAGAGTTTTCATGAAGTGTCTGAGCCCTTGCTATTGGTCCACCCACTCCNCTCTGGGCCATTCTTGCAGGCTCTGAGGTTAGGGAAGGGAGACAACTATTGNCCAAAACTTAAAAGACTGATTTTCCTTCTGTTGATAAAAATAATAATGCAAAGAAACACTCNTGGTGTAAGGCAAGGTTAAAATGATGCACTGGTTGAGTGAGGCTGCACACACATACACACATGCACACTTGTACACTCACACCCTGTCTTAGTTAGGGTTTCTTTTTCTCTGCATAGCCCTGGCTGTCCTGGAACTCTCTATAGGCCAGACTGGCCTCGAACACCCAGAGATCCACCTGCCTCTGCCTCCCAAGTGCTGGGATTAAAGGTGTGTGCACCACAACTGCCAGGCTTAGTTAGGGTTTCTGTGGCTATGAGATAACACCATGACCAAAAGCAGCTTGGAGAGGAAGGGGTTGATTCAGCTTACACTTCCAGGTAACAGTCCATCACTGAGAGAAGTCAGGGCAGGAACTAGAGGCAGGATCTGATGTAGAGACTACNGAGAAATGCTGCTTATTGGCTTGTTCCCCATGGTCTCCTCAGCCTGCTTTCTTATACANCCCTGGACCACCTGCTCACAGTGGGCTGGACCCTCCCACATCCATCATTAACCAAGAAAATGTCCCACAGGCTTGTCTACNGGCCTGATGGAGGCAATTTCTCAATTCCTTCTTTCCAATATGTTTAGGTTTATGTCAAGTTGACAGAAACCAACCAGCGCGTTTATACACACACACACACACACACACTCACATACACACACACACACACACGCATACACTCACACACACACACGAAACAGGAAAATCTTGGGGAAAAGAGCAATGTCTAGGCAATGAGTATGGAATTTTTTGTTTTTCAACTCTGTTTCCCAAAGGAGTAAAATGATCCTGTCTTCTTTGACATGTTTCAGTGAGGTTATCCGTATGACTTTGTCCATAAGGATGAAACATATCTTTAGTTAGATTTGTCTTCAGGACTTTATATTACTACAT
>LZPO01044190.1:637981-655130 GCA_001675575.1 Neotoma lepida
CTTCTCAGAATGGACACACTGGAAGCATGGAGACCAGCAGCAAATCTCAAAGCACTCCTCTCACAGAGGTGACCACATCAACTCTTTCCTCTTCCTCAAGTGGCTCAACTTCAGCACAGACAGGGTCCCAAGGGATCTCACCTCCTGAGGCNACAACAATTCCATTCACTTCCAGTGTTAGCAACACAAACCCAACCACATCCAAGATGCCAACTACAGCANCCTTTACTAACTTCACCNCAGGAAACACAGGGCACACATCTTCACATGNACCTGGAAGCCTCAGTGTTGTCACACCAGCANTCTCAAGCACTACTCTCCCTGGACAGTCANCTATCCTGGTGCTCAGCACCTCTNCTCAACCATCATCTACATATTCTCAGAGTTACCAGACTANAAGCATGGCCACCTCCATCACATCTCAAACCAGCCTCCTCACAGCAGTGACCACAGGNAAACATTCATCCTCTTCACCTGGACCCACTGTGACAGACATGTTTCCTCATGGGACATCCTCCTCAGGTGAATCAGCTACCTAGCAATACAGGCANGGCCTGAGGGNAGGTTCCNCACAGTGAATGATCGCTAGCTCTCTATTCCTTTTGTCCTGTGTGCTTATACAATGAGGCACTGGCCNTTGACCAATATACAGACAAACNTTTTAGTTGTCTCTCCCAGCTCCTCATTTTCTGTGACTCTCATATTCTTGTCTTCTCTACCTGTATTTCTAGGAATAACCACAAGCTCCCCAAAGACAGACAGTGGTAGAGGCACATCACTCTCTTCTACCTCCTTGACCCTTACCACTCCCAGCACAACCACAGCCTCCAGGCCAACAGTGCCCCCACTCCCTNTTTTACCAGAGCAAGGTGAGTGATGCCAATAAAGAAGAACCTCTCTGCCTTCTACCTGAGACAGACGTCAAAGTTGTAGCTGTGATTGCTGGACTGGATTTGCCAATTCAAGTCCTTGTATGTGGCTGAGGGATCCAGTTATTTGGGTTCCTACTCTGTCGCATCCAAGCCACGAATAAGCCACCCTTTCNCTGTGTTCCCTCTTGAGGGATGATGCCTGAGTGCTCAGGGCCTGCTTGATTACAGTCTTGGCTTTCTGGGATCAGAGATTACAGGGAACAATGAGACAGCACCAAACCTGGGTGCTGAGGGCTATTTGTGCAGTGCATTGGGGTGAGAGACAGAGCAGGGGACTGATGAAGGGACTGGTCAACTGTCCTACAAATGAAAGGCCAGGACACTAGGTACAAGCACTCACACACCTGGAAGGGATGTGGGAATAGGATCAAGGTGAACCGGAGGCTTCCTGGTAAGAGCTGGGAGGGAGAGCACCCTAGATAGGTGGGACAGTCTGAGCAGCCAGAATAAAGCCATGGCAGTGAAAAGATGGTCCTTGTGTTGAGTGGGGTGGGAGCTTGAAGTGTTTTCGAGGNCCGGGAGTAAGGGTGAAGAGTGCTGAGTAGGAGGCTGGTGTGTACAAGAACCTTGTGGATAAGGGAACCAGGAAGGATATACTGAGTCAGTACAGAACTTGGAAAACACGTAGGACAAGGTTTCCCAAACTGGAATCCAAGGACATATAGGGTGGCCTAGGGCAATTCTAGGGTGCGGAGGGTCTTCAAGCTTATCTGGAGAAATACCATTTTAGGGAAGAAGTGCCATTTTATGGAAAGGTCTTTAAGTGACTAGTCTTCGTTTTCTCGGAGTTTCGTCTTTTCACCGTTGAGCAGTTCTGATTTCCCGATCAGAGCCTACTGATACCCGAAGGGCAGGGCTGTTATGTCAGGATGCTCTAACCTGAGGAAAGATGAGGGTACCAGCAGAGAGACAAATAAGGAGATGTGTTAGGTATGCATGGAGCGGCAGAGCAAAGAGTCAGGGCCTACGGGGGTCCCTTCAGGAAGAGGGGCCAAGGTGAGGAGCGGGTCAGGGAAAACCTGAAAGAAGGTAAAGGGCCCACAAGGGCATTGTTCTCTCCTCTCTCCTGGCCTAGGCATTTCCCTCTTCCCCTACGGGACGAGCTCGCATGTTGGAGACCGGGAGTTGTTTGCCAGGACTGTGGATTTTACCTCATCCCTCTTCAAGCTCCAGACTGGCTTTCCCTTAGGCTCCTCTCTGCGGGATTCCTTCTACGTGAGTTTCNGACTGAAGCNNTTGTGTTAAGTCTGTGTTCTCTGGGCCCTGTTTCTCTGTCAGGCTTGGAGATGGCCCATGACTGAGCAGAAGGGAGAGTGGAAGTCACCTTTGTTGTACAACACCTTTGTAGTCTTCTTCTATGTCAATTTCTAGTTGTGGAAAGCTGAATGAAGTGATGCCTCCCTGCCCATATGGACAAAAACATCCTCACCCTCATCAAAAGAGATCATGGCTGTTTCATGAGGAAGAACCTATGCTTGGAAACTTGAGTGTTTCACACCGTTTCCATTTCTTGTGATTACTTCCTNANTCCCTGGGAATGGGGATCCGGCTCCACTTACTCTCAGGGAGAGGAGTANGNATAGCCAAAGAGAGCTCCACACAGTAATGGNAGTGAGGGCATTGNCTCCTTTTCCCTCATCTGCGTTGACACAAGCCTCAAGAGAGGGCGAGGTGCTTTACCAAGAAGNNTTTGCTCTGACAAAGGCTGGGCTACTCCACAGAGGCAGGACACNGTCCACTACTTTGGACTGACATAAGAATGTCCTGACAGGGATGAGTATTTGTAAGGTTCCTAGGTAAAGAGTTCTCCTAGAAGGCAAGAAGTGGACAAGGGAAAGCCTCTAATCCTCTCCACAGCTGGGCTCTCAGGGGGCGTGCTTCTGNGGAGCTGGCCCTAGAGTGGAGTAACACCTCCCTCAACCCTCACTAACCAAGAACCCTTGTGTTCAGTTCACAGATAACGGCCAGATCATTTTCCCAGAGTCAGACTACAACNTCTTCTCCTACCCCAACCCACCTCAAAGAGGCTTCACAGGAAGGGAACATATGGGCGTGGTGGCCCCATTCTGGGCTGATGCTGATTTCTCTAACTCCAGGGCAANCATATTTTACCAGGTGAGTCATGCAAGGCCTTGACAGTCAGGAGTTCCCAGCATCCTGCCTGGAGAGTTCAAGGGCNCTTGAAGGGCATTGTATCTCAGCCTAGGCTTGTGTAGAAAGAGACTGAAGCGTAAATACAGGGTAGGGAGGAAGTCAAGAAAGAATGCTAAATANACCCTGGAACACCCGACTCCAACCATGTGAAGGCCTGCAGGTGACAGGGATGAAGGATGGCAGTTCAGCGTTTGATTTTAAAATAAAGGTGTAGAGGGTCTGTCTTAACAAGTCTGAATCAAACAGAACCCCCTGCCCCCATATACTTCTAAAGTAAGTTAATAATGCCAGCCTGTCAAAGTATGTAACATGAGCTGTCATAGCAAATGTGTTTTGTGTGCCTGCCACTGACAAGGAGCTACCTACGTTCCAACGATGGAACGACACATACCTGTCTTTAAGGAGTTACAAGCTAGACATCGGAATGTAAAACTTGACACACATGGTCGTATCATCCAAGCCAATTTGAGCTAAGAGATGCATCCATTCAGTTCTAGAAGGCTTGACTTTCTAGGCGGGGACCCTCTAGTTCACTTGCCCCAGATTTCCCTGCAGCCTAAATTTAAATTGATCTTAAAGTCAAAAGAGCGTGTAAAAATTCAGACTCGGGGAGAAGATGTACAAACAGCCATGGGCACTGAAGTGAATGGCATCCCCAACCAGGAAGCAGGGCCCCTTAGGGTAGTGGTTCTCAACCTTCCTGATGCTGCGACCCTTTAATACAGTTCCTCATGTTGTGGAGACCCCCCCAACCATAAAATTATTTTCATTGCTACTTCATAACTGCAATTTTGCTACTGTTATGAATCGTAATGCAAATATCTGATATGAAGGATATCTGCTATGCGGCCCCTTTGAAAGCTTGTTCCACCCCCAGGGGGTCGCAACCCACAGGTTGAGAACCACTGCCTTATGGATATTGAATGGACTCTGGTTTCTTTGCTCTTGCCTACTTTTCCTTATCTAGGAATACAGCACACTTTATGATGAAAACAATGGGCTCATCCGAGAGGTAGAGAATTTGATTCACAAGTTCACAAGTGACCAGAGCTACAAAGCCAAGTGGACATTAAAAGTTACCTGGGTTGATGTTCCCGCCTATCCTGCCCAGTGGAGCTTTGGGGTGAGTGGACCATGGATGGCTCCCTTTCGCCCATGACTGGAGGAGAGATTACTGGTTATGGCTCCCCTGAGAGCATGGTCTACTGAGTACTCACAGCGGGCCACAGTGCTTCAAGTCAGAAACCCCGATTGTGTTTACAGGCAGGAATGTCTGTNGTCTGACAACTTCATATGACTTACACAGACAAGTCAGCTTCCCTTTACTCTAATGAAATATCAGCACATGGCACTCAACAGTTGACTGACTACCTACTTTGTGTGGTCCTTCATGCCACACAAGTGGAGGGGACACCCAGAGAGTGTCTTTACATATCCCTGAGGGAGAGATAAAGAGGCCTCTCTCTGCTCTGCTGTCTTGTCTAACCTCTCAGGTTCCCGTAGCTCTCTCTTAGAAACCGTCTTCTAACTGTATTAAAACCCAGAGCCCTTTATTTCCTCTCCTGGCCAAAAAAAAAAAAAAAAGTTACAAAGAAGTAAAATTGGCTACTCTAAGTGCTTCTGCACCCAAGGTGAATGACGCTCTGATCCCAGCAAACCTGCTAGCGTGTCCAGCCTGGGTGGACCAGGGACAGGTGATAAGCCTGTGTCTGGTCAGGGGTGTGGGGACACCAGGGAGGAAGCCTCAGACCTCTCATAGACTTCTTTCTCTGTTTGTCTCTCACCAACTTCCAGACCAATACCTACCAAGCCATCCTCTCCACAGACGGGAGCAGTTCCTANGCCCTGTTTCTCTACCAGAGTGGTGGGATGCGGTGGGATGTGGCCCAGGGTCTGCACAGACAAGTCGTCATGGGCTTCTCCAGGTAGGACAGGATCGGCTGGCTGTCAGCACTGACCTGTGAGAGATAGGGGTTCCCTGCTCACACCCATCCCATCCTTGAAGCTACAGCTGTTCCTGGTGAACCTNTCCTCCCAATTTATCCTGCCTTTGTGCCTATGCCAACACCTGTGCACTGGGGCCTTTCAACCTTTGAACTTCTTGGTTCCACTTACATTAGCTGACTTCTCAGCTAGCAGCTACTCAATTACACCCATTACTTCATACACATTATATCTATTTAACTTGTGATCACAGCCACCCATGATAGCCGACCACTATCCTATAGATAAGACCATTATCCTATAGGTAAGAAAACTCAGGTTCAAGAAGATGAATAATTTGCCCAAACTCAGAGTTTCAAAGTGGCAAAGCAGGCATTTAATGCAGACAGCCCAGATTTGAATTTGTGATTCCAGGCGCTCTACAGCTTAGCTAGAGAAGGAANTGAGGAGAGCAACTGTGGCTGGCTGCAGTGTGGGCTCCTGCACACGAAGGAGCCACAGCCTCTGAGGCAACAGCTCCCAAAAACCACCTACTTGTGTGGCAATCAGTTGTGACGGTCACGCATCATGTGTTGTGACAGTCATGCATCATGTGTTGTCACGGTCATGCATCATGTGTTGTCACGGTCATGCATCATGTGTTGTCAGTAATCGCCACAGATGGTTTTCTGTTCCATTAGGGTGTGTTCAGGCTGCCACACGGCTTTGACTGGCTTTTGATGTGCAGTGAAGGANGAAAGCGTGTAATTACCCTGGTAGCTAGCAGATCTGAGGGATTTACAAAGTCACTGCATTGACGCTTTACAGTGCTGAGACACAGTTACAAATGACATCTATTTCACCAAGATATGAAACCCCAAAGTCAAACATGCTAAACAACCATGACCACCNAGCTAGTAAGTGCCAGAATCAATGGCTGAACGTGACTGCCTGATTTCCAGAAGCTGGCCTTGAACCATCCCTTGCCATATGTCCTTAGAGAGCTTCAAGGGAAATGAAAGGAAATCTGGCCCCAGTTCTGTTCCGTTCGCACCTGGTGTGTACTGAGTGAGCGCACTGATTTCTCACCATCATTGACGAGATGTGGGAGAAAGTAGATGCTCCCCACCCCACCCATCTTCTCTTCCTCCTCAGTACTGGGACCTGTGGCTCAATCTGGCTGCCCACCTGACTGAGTCATGGGCTGCCAGCTGCTGACTGAGTCATGGGCTGCCAGCTGCTGACTGGGGGCTAGCTGGAGTGATTGACAAACTAAATGAGTGAGTAGCTTTCAACGGAGAACCAAGAGCCTGAGTGAGACACAGAGGCCTGAGAGTCTTTCCTTTGCCTGCAGTGGAGATGGGTATTTTGAAAACAGCCCGCTGATATTCCGGCCAGCAATGGAGAAGTTCCGTCCAGACCGATTCCTGAATTCCAAATTAGGTAAAAGTGCCACCCACCATGTATGAGCTGGCCTCNGTCTTCCCTTGCCCTCTACTCCATACGCCATGGTAGTCTTAGACAGTNGTAGCCTCTNCACAGCCCCAAAGAGCATCCNGCGCAGGCCGACTGCTTACAGGTGCATCAGCAGCTGGCCCGCCTAGGNAATGATTTCTTTGCACACCCTCAGCCCCTGTAAGTCTCCTTCCTTGGAAGAGCCAAACCCAGGATGTTTGTCANTGGGCACTCAGGTTCTGGAGTGAGGACAAGGGTGCTGCAGGAAGGGAGTTAGGATANCCATCCAAATGTCCCATTCCAGAGCTGAAATGAAATCCTTACGGAGATCGATCTACCAGGAGGAATTCCGAAAGGCTGACATTCACTCAGTCAACATTTATTGAGCATCTATTATATGCTGGACAGTAGGTTAACAGACAGAAAAAATGTAAGGAAAAGGGGAGAAAGGTCAACCATGTTGGCTCTCAACAAGCATTCACTATGGTAGAGACCCTAGTGTCCAGAGGCAAACTGTGGCTCTTCCTANGTGACTTAGTGTAATATATAGACGTTCCAAAGAGAAAGAAATGCCAGCTTCCAAAATGGGATGTTGAAAAGGGCGTGCTAGCACTGGGGAGAGATCAGTCATGTAGATCCTGAAGCAGGAGTCCTGGTCTATTTGATCTGGGGCAAAGATGTTCAGCAATCAGAGATGTGAGTGATGTCAAATGACAGATGGGTGTCACCCGGTGGAAGAGCTTCCCTGTCACATCAGGGCTCTCTATCAAAGACATCTTTTTGTGATTTAGAGTGTTTCATGGTGTGTGTGTGTGTTGTGTGTGTGTGTGTGTGTGTGTGTGTGTGTGTGTGAATAGATCCCTATAAACAATGTTATCCTTCTGAAAACCTTCAGTTTCTTAATTTAGGTGGATATAGAGTTGAAAATTTCATACACTAGATCTTATTATGTTGTGGGGGGCGGCTCTGGCGTCTTCTTCTCTCCCTGAAGTTGTGTGTGTGTGGTATGAAACTTGCAATGAATTGAAGGTTTAAACTTCCCAATNCCANTGAGGAATTTTCTAGTGACTTCTCCCTTCCCAAGATGGTGTCTGGGCCCCAAAGAGGCTTCCACAGATTCACCGTGTTAGAGAAAGGCTCCACTAGCATGCCAACTTCTCTGTGGCCAGCTAGTCTCTGGGCAGGGACCTACCTCTGTCCTGGTTGCTGTGATCACTGAAAGGGAAAAGAAAGGTGCTTCATGAAGACTGGGGGTCTGATGACATGATGGGGTGGATGGTGTACCTCTAGAGGAGCAAGTGAAGTGGTTTAGAAATTGGAAGGTATGGCAGAGAGGAAGGGAGACTGACAGGGGGCATGGAAGGAAGGAAAGTAGGTAGGTCCAGTTGGATCACAGTGATGCCTCCCTGACCAGCACTTGTCCCACAGTTTTGCCCTAAAGTCCAAGATTTGAAGTGTTTGGAGCTTATATTCAAGGTGGTTTGGAGATAAATCATTGCCAATATGAATTGGGTCCCTTCCTAGGAAGACCTGTCCAGAGAGGCAGGGCATAGGATGGAGGACACAGTCATGAGTTTGCGTTAAGCCTAAAGCTGAAGCAGAGCTCACCTGAGATAATCACTGATTTCCTTGTTTCTCAGGCATCCGGGGGTTGCAGGTCTACAAGCTACACAAGGAGGTGAGGCCCAACTACCGGCTCAAGTGTCTANGGTGGCTGGACAGCCAGCCTCAGAGTCCCAGCTGGAGCTGGGGCTGGAGCCAGGTTTCCTGCCCTTGCTCCTGGCAGCAGGGACGACGGGACTTGCGGTTCTGGCGCATGAACACAGGTGATACCCCCTTCCTGCCCTTCACAAGTCCCACCAACCATCACCTCTGCTCACACCTGTCCTGCCCTTTCCCAGGCACCCTGAGCAACCCCCACTCCCCATCCCTCACCCCCGCGCAGATATCCCCCTGTCCATTTCCACCTACCACAAGCTCCTGGGCCTGAGGATGTCTGTCTGGTCTCATCGTAGGTCGGTGGGGCGGCAGCAGCAGACAGCTGTGTAGCTTCTCCTCCTGGCGAGGGGGCGTGTGCTGCAGCTATGGCCGCTGGGGAGAGTTTCGAGAAGGCTGGAGAATGCACAGTGCTTGGCAGTTTGGTGTGTATCTCCTTGGGGGGTCTCAGCCCATGTTAACAGGATAAAAACTTAGAATCATCTCACTACAGAGACCTTCCAAGGGAGCCAGAGCGCACGGAGANGAATAGGGCAGGGTCCTTGCATCTGCCCATCCTTGGGCCTTCTCCAGTCTCTTTACACCATCATTTACATCCTCTCTTCCCCTGGCTCTCTGAGGGCTTGTACCACGTGCCCTGCTATGTAATAACCCCAACATGCCTTCAAGGAGGACATACAGTGTCATTCCATCACGGATCACTGACAGTCATTGAGCATGTGAACTGTGAAATGCCTGACTCCAAGGTCATACTCTCGACACTGCTACCACCATACTGTTCTTCTCCACAGAACAGGAGCGGGAGGCCCAGAACTGGTGCTGCCACTGGAATGACAAGCCCTCCTTCTGTGCCCAGTACCATCGCATGCGGCCCCCCATTAGTTGTGCTTGGTACAGACCCCCACGGCCCGGTGAGTGTCATGGCTGAGGTGAAGCATCCAGGAAGGGATTAGCAAGAGATCAACTTCCCAGGGCAGAACTGTGGCCACAGGGATGATGGGGACAAGTCTTGTGTGAGGCTAGCAGCAAACAGAAGGACTTTGTACTGGCAAAGGGGTAAGAACTGGGACCGGGGACTACAAGTGCAAGAGGCCTTCGGGGCAGGTTCTGGATGCCAGGAGAATTTGCCCAAGCTTGAATCCACCAAGATGGAAGCCCTACCTGCTGGGCAGTGAGAGTCTCAGACCCTGGTCTCGATATGCTAATGTGTCACCTCCTTTCTTGTAGCTTGGACATATGGCGATCCTCATATCACCACTTTGGATAATGCCAATTACACCTTCAATGGGCTGGGGGACTTTCTGCTGGTCCAGGCCCAGGACACAAATTCCTCCTTCCTGCTGGAGGGTCGCACTGCCCAGACTGGNACTGCCAAGGCCACTAACTTCATTGCCTTTGCTGCTCAATACAACACCAGCAGCCTGGCTTCTCCCATCACAGTAAGTGAGGGCGTATCCAGGGTATCCTTGCTTTTCCTTCCCCAGAACCCCTTAGAGACCATTAGCTGGACACTGGAAGAGGAAGAGAATGAAGAAAGGAGGAGAGATTTATTTTTATTAATTAATTAATTAAGTAATTAATTAACTATTATTATTATCTACTTTTCTCACTGTTGTGTTCAAGTACCTGACAAGGAGTAACTTAAAGACAGAAGGGTGTGCTGGTTAGTTTTATGTCAACTTGACACAAGCTGGAGTCATCTAAGAGGGAGGAACCTCAATTAAGAAAATACCTTCATAAGACTGGGCTGCAGGCAAACCTACAGGACATTTTCTTAATTAGTGATTTATGGAGGAGGGCCCAGCCCACTGTGGGTAGTACCATCCCTGGGCTGGTGGTCCTGGGTTCTATAAGAAAGCAGGATGAGCAAGCCAGTAAGCAGCAGCCCTCCATGGCCTCTGCATCAGCTCCTGCCTCCAGGTTCCTGCCCTGCTTGAGTTCCCTTCCTGACTTCCTTTGATGATGAACAAGGATGTGGAATCATAAGCCAAATAAACCCTTTCTCCCCAGGTTGCTTTGGTCATGGTTTTTCATCACAAAAATAGTAACCCTAACTAAGACAAAGGTTTATTTCGGCTCACAGTTTGTGGGTGAAGTCAGTCCATCATGGTAGCGAAGGCACGGCACCAAGAGTGTGCCAGGACGCTGGGGACATACTGTGTCTGCAGTCAGAATCAGAGAGAGACGAATGCTGGGCACCCAGCTCTCTTCTTTTCCTTCAGTCTGGACCCCCAGCCCATGCAATGATTCTGTCCACATTCTGCCTTGTTCAGTCAAAGCTTTCTGGAAACACACACGTAGACACACCCAGAGATGTGTTTCCATGGTGATCCTACATCCTGAAACAAAGAGAGAGAGAACAACTCATCTACAGGGGAGAGAGAAGAGTAAAACCTAGAGATGGCAGGATTATGATACGTGCCATCTCTTACTGGCTGTTCAACCTTAACAAAATTACTGAACTTAGAGTGTCACTGTTTTCTTATAGCACAATGGGGACAGTGGTATTGTCTGCTCCACAGGGCTGCTGTGAGATAGTCTGGCTCCCACTGAGCTCTCCACACACGTCAGTTGGCATATCCTTATCGCTTGTCCTGTCCATCACCCGCCTCTTCCACTGGCCCAGATTCTAGCCTTGAATTGCTCTCTGGAGCCTCATTGCTGGGCCTCTGCCCTGCCTGCGGGTTGAGCTTAGGCTCCTTCAATTCCTTTCCAGGTTCAGTGGTTCCTGGAACCCAATGACACAATCCGAGTCTTACACAATAACCAGACTGTGGCCTTTAACACCAGCCACNCGGATGAAGGTAGGCTCAGTAGCTGTCAGCACCTGCCCCCACCTCCATCCTTTGGTTTCAGCAGGATCTCAGCCCCCCTGGAGTGGTGTGCTGCAACACCCAGCAAAACAGAACATTAGCTCCCCTCCCCACCCCCGACCCCGGCTGTCCCTTAAACTATGGCACTAGAAGACCTTCACCCAGACTGGGCATTTCCTCGTTTCATACCCGAGGAGGAAGTGTCTAGAAGCTGGGCTGGATGGCATGGGGCCTTTAGTTGAGGCANGGTCAGGTTCCCCAGTGCCCTCTGTGCCAGGAGCCCTCATTGTTGCTGAGTCGTGGGCCCAAGGGGCATGCTGGCTGTGGGGTCACTTGTCTCCCTCTCTTCCAGACTTACCAATGTTCAATACCACTGGTATTCTATTGACCCAAAATGGCTCCCAGGTGTCAGCCAGTTTTGATGGGACAGTGACCATCTCCGTGATTGCTCTTTCCAACATCCTCCATGCCTCCTCCAGTCTCCCTGAGGAGTACCGCCACCACACAAAGGGGCTCCTGGGTAAGAAGCGGAGCTCAGACCATACACAGGCAGCTGTCTCACCTGTGGGCCTTGGACTTCACTGCTCGGTTCTTCTTCAGGCCCCTAGGGCTCAGAGAGGGGCTGCTTCACCCACTGTTCAGGCTAATTTCCTATTTGTCTGATGTTCTTTCAAGGGAGTGTGAAAGAGGTGCTTTGGGGAACGTAGGGGCCGGGCTGCCCTCTCCCTCCTTCCCTCCACACCTACATTTCCTTTTTTTACCCTTATTTTCTTCCTTCCTCCTATCTTCCCCCACACCCTTCTTGGTTTTTACCTCCCTCTTTAAAGCCCAAAGGTGGAGTGTGAGTGCATGGTCTGGTCCTCTCCCACCTCCNGGGGCCCTGGACCCNGGACAGATGCAGCTACCATGTCAGATGCTCCCTAGAGAAGGGATGCCCCCTTCCTGTGGTGACAGACCTCCTGCTCTTTCCCACAGGAGTCTGGAATGACAATCCAGAAGATGACTTCAGGATGCCCAATGGCTCCCTCATCCCCCCAGACAGCTCTGAGGAGACANTTTTTCACTATGGAATGACATGTGAGTCTGGGGGTCCTCAGGCCACTGGGGCAGGTCAGTGAGGGAGCTGCTGTATTACCTCCCTGTGTTTGTGGGGACCTTATTCATCCTTGACTGCTTCCACCGCTCCTGTATGTCTCTTCTGGGAAGTGGGGAAGGGAGTCAGTAGCCTTTACTCACTGACGCAGGGATTTCCAGACTCAGAAGCCAGAAGCCTTCTNGTCCCTACCAGCTCNCATGCCACCCCTCACCCATCAAGCCATATCCAATGAGGATTAGGGGTGGGCACAGTGAAATATGGCTGGGGTCTCATACCATCATCATACCTCCTGTGTTATAGGGCAAATCAATGGAACAAGCCTCCTTGGGATGAGGACAGACTCTCTGCCTTCCAACTTCACCCCCATCTTCTTGTCCCAACTGCTGAACACCTCAGATAAAAGCTTGGTCTCTGGGTGCAANGGAGACCTACAGTGCNAGTTTGATGCCCTGGCCACAAGAAACGCAAACATCGGACAAAACACCAACACCATCTTTAAAACATTCCAGCTTGTGAATGATACCCTCAGTAAGTGACAGGAGGCTCAGAGAGGCCTTTCCAGAGAAGGGATCAGGCGAGGACCCCCATTTCATGGCACCCCCTGCAAGCTCCACATTTGCATTCCTTAGATGGATCAAAACCCTCCAACAGCTTCCAGCTCACTCAGGCCCTGTGACGGACAACAGCCTTCCCTTCACTGCCCAATGCAGCCTGTGCCCTCCACCACCCAGAACCCTTTCCTGAGTCCTGCTCCCAGAGTGGGCCCCAGGCTTGGGAAGGGCTGGTAGGAAGAGTCCTGGACAAAGAGAGCAGAAGGGGAAGGCTGGAGAGTGCCCTGTGCATAGCTGGTCTCTGCCNTGTGTCTCTGTTTCAGATCAGTATCCGCCCTTTATCAACTGCAGCCGGGACATTCAAGCCTACAAGGGGCGGACAGAGACCATTGAGATCACCAGTGACTCCAAGGATGTCACATTCAACCTCACCAGCCAGTGTCNTGGCTTTAAACTCTTCGGTAAGAATCTTTGGCTGGCATCAGCATGGGCTGGGGCAGGAGAGGCCTGAGTCAGCTTGAGTTTCCTGCATTTCTTCATTCTGCACCCTGACATTTTTTTTCATTTGANTACCCAGGACCAACAACCATTTTTCCTTCTTTCCTATCCCCTCCTCATCTTGTTTCTCTCCCTCCCTTCCCCACCCCCCATTCCCTCTCCTTCTGAGACAAGGTCTTACTGTAATAGCCCAAGCTGGCCTGAAACTTCCTATGTAACCCAGGCAACAAACAAACTCCTGGTCCTTCCGCCTCAGCCTCTGCACAGTGTGATGGCTGCTTTTCAATGTCAACTTGCCATAACCTGGATTACCTGAAAAGGGAGTCTCAATGGAGGAATTATCTAGATCAGGCTGGCCTGTGGGCCTCTTTGTTGGTGCGGGCGCTCTGACTTGATTGTCAATTATGGTGAGACAACACCCCCACCTCCAGCTTTGGGAGGCACCATTTCATGGGCTGAGCCTTGAACTGTGTAAGAATGAAGAAAACTAGCTGAGCGGAGGCCGCCATGAAAACAGCAGGCAGCGTGGGTGCATTCATTTCTCTCTGCTCTTGACTGGACATGACTGTTAGCTGGCTTCCCCTCCGTGATGGACTTTAACCTGGAATTGTGAGCTAATTCCCTCCCCTAAATTGCTTTCATTCAGCATGCTTTAGGGCAGCATCAGAAATGAAACTAGAACAAGGATGTATTGCCATCTGGCTTGAGAAGTAGCATCCTTTTTGAAATTTGTTTTGATTAATTTTAATTATGTTCCTGTGTGCATAGGGGTATGTGCGCATGAGTTCAGGAGCTAGGACCTGCCAGAGGTGTTGAATCCTCCTTGAGCTGGGGTTATAGGCAGTGTGAATCACCTGAAGTGGATGCTGGGAATTGAACCCTGGTCCTCTGAAAGAGCAGTCTGTGCTCTTAACCACNGAGCCATCTCTCCAGGCCATGAGAAACAGCATTTCTTAAGATTGTTGCTCACAGCTGCCATAGCAGCTAAAGCCTGTAATCCTAGTGGCTTGGAGGTTGAAGAAGGAGGATTGCCATGATCTAAAGACCAGTCTNGGATACAGAATGACACCCGGTCTCAAGATTAAAAAAAAAGATGCCTATAGTTCAAATGTGTGGCCCCCTCCCCAAGTGAGTAGCAGTAAGGGGTTTAGATAGATATAACTAAATAGGTAGACTGACTCTGGGCACACACAGGTAATGCAATGGTCAGTTTGCCTCTATCCAATAATATGCTTGCTTTTTTTGAGACAGGGTCTCACTATCCTACTCTGGCTGTCCTGGAACTCACTGGGTAGAACAGAACAGGTTAGCCTTGAACTTACAGAGNTCTGCCTGCCTCTGCCCCTTGGGATTAAAGGCNTGAGCCACCATGTCCAGCTATATGCATCACTTTTAACCATCATGAAGCATTTACCAATTCTTTAGAATAATCAAGTATAACCATTAAAAATACTAATTTAGCCAGGCAGTAGTGGTACATACCTTTAATTCCAAAATTGGGAGAGGCAGGTGGATCTCTACGTTCGAGACCAGCCTAGTTTACAGAGTGAGTTCCAGGACAGTTAGGGCTACAGAGAAACCCTGTCTCCTCAAAATAATAATAATAATAATAATAATAATAATAATAATAATAACAATAATAATAATAATTCACAGACAGGGCTGGTGAGATGGCTCAGCACTTGCCACCAAACCTGCTAACCTTATTTCCATCCCTGGGACCCTGACACTTATGCTTGGTCTCCAGCATGACATATCCTGGTACAGACTCAGGCAGAGATGTGCTTAGAGGCCTCTTCATGGGGGTAGGAGGGGAGTCGCCTTCTCCTATGTGGATTTCTACCTACACCCAGCACCTCATACATTCAGCAGGTGCCGCCTCCCTCCAGCTTGGAGCGTGACTGCCATCACCATAGGAATTCCAGCTCTGTGGGAATTTGATCTTTGCTCAAAAGGATGCCTGATGGCATTCTGGATTCAGTGAAAGACCTGAGGGTGTGTGAAAAACAGGGTGTTAGATACCAGCATCCATTGACCACAGAGTAGAGGACTCTCCCAGCCATCAAGGTCTCTTTTTCTCTGTACAGAAAACGGAAGTTTGCAGTGGACGCCACCAGCTTCTCCAGAAGCATGTACCCTGGAGATTCTAGCAAGAGATGCCAGGACTAACTTGTCATCCATACTCCAACCCAAGACTGTGGCTTGCTTCTGCAATATGGAGAGCCAGTGTTTGTACAATGAGACCAGCAGGGAAGGCAATTCTTCCCTTGAGGTGAGTAGTGGGAGCTGGGGAGGGGTCTTCTATTGGTGGAGGCTAGGGGGGAGCAAATGGAGGGATGCCATGAGTGTGCCCTTCCCTGGGCAGGGTGCATGTGGGGAGGAGGGTAGAGCTGTGGTGGGTGAGTAGCTGAGGGGTCCATCTTGTGTGAAGTGGAACTTTCATCCCTGTTTAGAGCACAAAAGAGTTTTTGTGCCCCACCTCCCATTCTGTCAGGCTTGGAAATGCTCACCTCACTTTTGCATAGTTCCCCACCATGGCACTGAGGTGTAGGGTGGGAAGGCTTCCTTGTGTGTTCTGGATAGAGGTCTATAGCCTCCAGTGCAGCTGCCCCGCCTTCTTCCAGACCAGGGAGACTGGAGTCCACTGTGCTCAGACACAAGAAGCCCTCATAGGTCGTTATGGAGACTAGCTCACCATGAGACATCTCTTTGGGCTTGGGAAGAGAGGGATGGGATGCTGCCTTGTGACCCCTGGCTCCTCTGTTTGCTCTTCCCTCTAGAGCTAGAGGAAGCGCATCTTTTTCAGTTCAGAGAAAACTCTCTCCATCCACATTTGTGGTCAAGCTTCATGACCCAAATCTTGACTCATTTCTGCTTTGTCTTTTTGTTTGTTTGTTTGTCTTTGCTCGCTGTTTTTTTCCCCTGTCTTACTCTATCAAAGATTCCAGGAAAGGAGGAACAGTGTCAGAGAGGAGAGGCTGAGAGCCTACTGCAGGGCCAGGCACGGATTGATGTAGCTTTGGACAGGGACTCACAGTTCTGGCCTGTTCAAGAAGGTGCCTGGTGGAGGGACTGAGACAAGCAGGACTTCTCCCGACAGAAGTGTCAGGGCAGAGACCTTAAAAGTTCTTCAGCTTGTGATCGCCAGCCGCTCTGCTGTTATTCAGGTGGCCAGCTGCAAGTGTGATGGGGACACCTTTGGCCGCTTCTGTGAACGCTCTAAGGACCTCTGTGAAGAGCCATGTTTCCCAAATGTGTCCTGTACTCCCGGGAAGGGCTGTGAGGCCTGCCCTCCAAACATGACTGGAGATGGGCGGCATTGTGCAGGTGAGCTGGGAACAGGGCCCTGGCAAGAGGAGGTTGCCAGGTTCTGGGTCCAGGTGACATGTCAAGGGTCTGTGATAGACAAAGACGAACTGGTGTGTCTGTCTTTGGCAACACATCTTCAAATCTCCCACGATAAGAAGCTGTAATGGGGAGGGCTTAGAAAGGGTGATAGATGGCACAGGGCTGAAGGNGGGGATGCAGATGGATCTGGAAACAGAGCAGCCCTGGGACCCTGCAGGAGGAAACATGGGGAAAGACTGATGGAGAAGGCTAGGGAAGCAGAGGTCAGCTGGGCTCTCAGGCACCTGGCATCTTCAGAGACACAAGGCTCAGGGGCTCTGCTTTTCCCAACACAGGACATTGGAAGTGTTGCTTTTCCCAACACAGGACATTGGAAGTGTTGCCATGGGAACCTAGTGACAGAGGAGTTCTTTCCTACCCATCTGCTTCTCTTCCTCTGAGCCACAGTAGTCACCATGCCAGAGATATGACAGTGCAGCCATCTCCAGTCCTCAAAGGCAGCCAAATACAATCAGGAGACCACTGTCTTCCGGGCAGAGGCCAGAGTGGGTGGAGCCAGGAGATGGCCATGAAGGGAGAAGTGGGGGAAGGAGTCTGCGATCTTTCTCTCACCAGCTTTCTGGGTCCCTCTCTGACAAGGGTGCTCTGATCGGCATGCCACGC
>LZPO01044190.1:676818-689721 GCA_001675575.1 Neotoma lepida
GTTGATGCAGTAGGGGAGGTGGTGTGAATGTCTAGAGTTGATGCTGTAGGGGAGGTAGTCTGTGTCTTCCTGGTCTCTGTTACAGGAGAGATGGTCTGGGTGTCCCTGGAATTGACTTCTGAACTGGTACTGGTACTAGTTGCAGTTAAGGTGTTAGAAGCAGTTTCAGTGCTCAGAATTAGAGCATCTAGAGGAACATCCTGAGTCAGGTCAGTGGTCTGGAAAGCCTCCTCTGAGCTGTGTCTGTCCCTNTGAATAAAGTCAAGCACTTCTGTGTTGTTGGTTGTCACCAAAGGAGCTGAACTGTTGGTGCCCAGGCCTGTGTTGGGTGAGAACAACTGGTGAGTCCTAATAGGCTGAATTCACATGANCTTTGAATTTATTCCCTGGGTGCTACTGGATGGCACAGAGGGTCATTGTCTATATAAACAAAGATGGAAAAGGCAACACAGAGAAGCCATGACCTTCACAGCAGCTCTAAAGACAGGCTGCCCTGACTAGTGCCCTCTGAAATCCTGATAACTCTCTTGAGGCCAGGTGTCACGGGCCATGACATAAATAAAACAGATGACAATGAATAATTCAGGTGTCGAACCACCAGAAGAATAACCCTCCAATGGAGGNACCTCGTCAGGCAAGGCTTACATGACTACAGACTCTGAAAACTGGTTGCTTCTGTCTGTAANTTTTCCTCATGTGTCACTACATTTCTTCCCTAAAAGCAGCAATGGGTATTTTCTCCACTGCCTGNGTGTTTAATCTCGTGTATATATTCCATCTATTGGGCACACTTTTATCTGTAGATGGCCAGGAAGATGATTTCTTTTAAGCTGTATAATTCTGATGAATAGAAATAATACTAGGATATTTTTCATAGCTCAGACTGACATAGGAAGATAACAATATTCTCAGTTACAAACACAGCTTTTTACACTGTTAGCTGATTTAAGACCTCAAAACAAATTCAAAGCAGACTAGTTGCCCCTGCAAATGAATTGCACAAGGACACATTCCCAGGTGTCTGTTGAACCAAGGTGAGGCATGAAGCAACTTTATGCAAGCTCTTCACTTGCAAAGGTCTGGCTGATAACATTAAAGACATAACTCCCTGCATAAATTCTCTCAGCAACTGACTCTCTGCATGAACTCAGTTTTATGATACAAGGCTCAAGGTTTCAGCCAACTAACTGTTTATTGTTTAAGTCCTGAATTTCAATGTCATTCTCCATCAGTAAATACTGGGCACTGGATGCTATGTGCCTACAGCCCTCGATTTGCAGGGAGCCTAGCTGACAGCCAAGCATTGCCATGGTTACTCACTCACTGGCCAGTCAGTGTGACATTCCCTAGCCTGAGAGAAACTGAGTGATTTCTTGTGTGTTATCAGAATGGCTCTGACCCTTAAAATGTAACTCATATATTGTCCAGAGAGATGTATAGAAGAGAGATGTAGCTGTGTAAAGAGATGTAGCTGTGTGGAGACAGATTTTCAGAAAGAGAATTTTCAAGATGAAGTAAAAGAGAAAGTTACTATCAGAAAGCGTGTGTTTCTTTCCTAATTCCCATCAGATAGAAAAAGTTTAGCCCTCGCTACATTCATGGATTTTTTTGCATATCATGAGTGTGGTCTTGGAGCAGGATTTCCTAAAGACTGCAATAGACAGGCAGCCCCAGGACCCAGCTGATCACTGGTGTGCAGTGTAGTGTTGCAGCATTGTACCATCAAAGGTGGACAAAGGAGACACAAATCCACATGAGCCAAGAGCTGCAGAGATGGCTCAGTGATTAAGAGCACTGACTGCTCTTCCAGAGGACCTGGGTTCAATTCCCAGCACCCACATGGCAGCTCACAACTGTCTGTAACTCCAAGATCTGACACCTTCACACCAATGCACATAAAATAAAGTTAAATAAATCATTAAAAAAAAGAACTGCAGAACAGGAACGAGGACTTCTAGAACTTTCTGTAGGAACTTTGTCACTACTCCATAGGTAGTTTGCTCACCGCAAAAATATTTTCCTATGGACGTATTTCCTTAAAATTCAAGAATGACCTGCGGTCTCATCTTCAGAGGTAACTGGTAGGATAAGGGAGAGGAGGCCCAGCCTAAATTTAACATGTCCTAGGAAAGCCAGCAGTCAGAGAGCTGAGGACAGCTCGCTTGGGTAAGGAGAGCGATTAGGGGGGATGCTTGCACACATATCCTCTCTGTGCTTACTCAGTCAACCCAATTGCATGCTCACACATATCTGTGGGAGCTGCTGATTGCCTTCTTCATAGAACCCCCCCCTCCCCGCCACTCCCAGGCCCAAGCTATTTCTCTGAGCCTCCTGGCCACAGAAGCCAGCCTGGGTCATAGGATGTTACTACAGTCCTCCATATCTCCATACCTCCAAACTGGGGGTGAGGAAAGTGTGGGCATAGAGCCAGATTTGAATCCCATCTCTGCTCCTTGTTCTGCTGTTTACTAAATCTGTGACACAGGCCAAGTCTCTGGGCTCCAAATGGAGTGAGGGACACCTGGTTCATGAGGTTGTAAGGTTGCAATTAAACAGAATGAAAAATGCAGCGTAAGCCTGGTCAACTGTGAGTGTGTGCAACAGGCAGGGTGGTCCAGGGGTTAGGCACTGGCAGGGCATGGTGACTCCAGGGATAAATTACTCNGTATAAACTGCAGGCTCCTTGCCCTTAAATGGGTGGCAGTGTCTTTGAGGTGAGTACTTAGCCATTAGAGTTATGAGAATTTAAAATGTAATGTTGGACCAGCTGGATAGCTCAAGTGGGTAAAGGTACTTGCCACCAAGCTTGACGACCTGTGTTTAATCCCCAAACTACTATCATCTGACCTCCACACATGTCAGGTTCTCTCTCTCTCTCTCTCTCTCTCTCTCTCTCTCTCTCTCCCTCTCCCTCTCCCTCTCCCTCTCCCTCCCCTCTCTCTCTTTAACTCTATCGATGAGCTCTGGGTTTGATTTTTAAGTCCCTATCTCAAGAAATAGGTGAAAGAGTCTTCAAGGATGATTCCCAAAATCAGCCTTGGACCTCCACATGCAATGCACACAATGTTCACACACAGCCACACACATGTGAATCCACACTTATGCAAAAACATTTGCTCTCACACACAGAGAAAATGGAAAATAAATATATAAATATAAATAAAGTCTACATAGCAAGTTCCAGGCAGCCAGGGCCCTGCATAGGGAGACTCAGGCAATAAATAAATAAATAGAATTAAAAGGTACTGTCTAGCTGGGCAGTGGTGGTGCACACCTTTAATCTCAGCACTCAGGAGGCAGAAGCAGGTGGATCTCTGTGAGTTCAAGGTCAGCCTGGTCTACAGAGCAAGTTCCAGGACAGCCAGGACTACACAGTGAAACTATCTCGAAAAACCAAAAAAAAAAGGCACTGTCTAGTGNGAGGTATTAGTTAGTGGGGTCATCACTGTAACAACGCTGATGCTGTGGGGACATGTACAGCAGGGGACCATATGTGGTAGGGACAGGGTAGATGAGATGTTTCAGTACCCTCTGCTCAGTTTTGCTTGCTCTGGAGACCATCTATTTNAAAGTGTGTGTGATGAGTTTGGCACAGTGCCTGTCAGCAACAGGTCAGTGTTAGCTCCCATCTTTCAGAAAAGCCCACCTCTCTCAGAACATCCTTGTCCAAGCANTTTGTGACAAACTTTTCATTCAAAAGGCAAATTTCAAAGAATAACTGTGCTAGGAAGCAACCTTGGATGAACAGGAGCTTCACTAGGCCATATTTTTCAGTTCACAGCAAAATTATTACCAGCTGGCATCTCCCTGACCCTCTACCCTCCCACCCCACCGTCCCATGCCTGAAGACTAACTCCCATACTCTCTTGTATTGACGGGCACGGTGTCACCATGCTTAAGTTGACACATCTGTCATCCTGCACACTTGTCCACAGTCATCATATTTTACATTCAGCAGGCCGTTAATTACAATTAACAAAAATGCCTACCCTGACCCACAAAGGGCTGTCTTTGCTAAAACTCACACCCAGAGCCCTGCCAGGGAGAACCCCTGGGCCCTATCCTGTCCCTTACCTGCAGAGCTGGCAGTGACTCCAGCCTCCCAGCAGAAGAAAAGGAGAGGTACAGCTAGGCCCCAGACAGAGCCCATCCTGCCTGGGCACTGACCACCGCTGCCTGGCAGACCTGCCTGCTGCCTCTCCTCACCACCCTTTCCTGCTTCCTCTATCCAGGGAGGAGGGGCAGCCGCCTGCCCAGGTGTGACTGGGTAGGTTCCAGGACGCAGTCAGGCGAACACTGACGCACAGTGAAGGCTGACACAGGCTTGCCTTCCCACCCCCACCACCGGCCCCTTGCCTGGCAGCCTTGCTTCTCTGATTTGAAAATACAGCATCATTTCTGTTCTGATATCCTCCCCTAAAACTGGGAAGGGCGTGGGAGAGATGAGGTTTATCCCACTCATCCATACCTGGGGTCTGGGCTTTGTGATAGGAGCTGAGTTTCTCTGCTAGCCCTAGATTTTATGAATTCTAGGGATCAAGGGCAAATGAGAGAACCTTTCTGAGCCTCAACTTTTTCATCTATAAAATGGGCATGCTGTCTGACTCAGGAGGCTATTAAAGTTCTTAGCGTCTTTCCTGTACTTTGCTGGTACTCATAGAATATACATACATCTCAGGTGCTCAAGATATAAGTGGGAATCCCCTCCCCCACCAGTAGATGTGAGTGTTCCTGGGGTCTCAAGAGTACAATGTTCCAGTGTGGGGAATTTCTAATATCTCTTTTCAACATCCTGGGATTTTGTAGCCTCATCAAAGCCAGGCTTCAGGTACCAGGATGTGGAGGATGCCATGCTCCTCTGAGTCCAAGGGCCTGGGGAGCAGGCCAATGCGAGGGGGATAAGTTAGGGACACATAGGAGTGGAGTTAAGCACTGTATTTCCAATGTGCCTTCCCCGAAACAGAGGGGACTCATCCCTCAAGGACCAAGGCCAAGTGCTCCTGTGGCNACACCTGGTGGCCAAACAAGGTTCCTTGAGAATTTTAAGTAAGTGCTTTTGGATGAAAGTAGCCCTGTGACGGAGTGGACATGATGGATGCCACAGAATCACAAAAGTAGGAACTAGAAAGAAGTTTAAAGTTGTATCAAAATATCTGTCCTGTTTCCAGCTCTGTCCTTCATGGTGGGTAAGAAACTGTGTGATCTCAGACAAGGAGCTTGCCCACCCTGGGCCTTAGCCAAGAAGAGCTCTGAAGGCTCTTTGGCCCGGTGGTCCAGGATTCACTGCTGGATATGGGACACTATCGTCTAGAACTTTACTCCATACTGAGGTGACAGGCTGTGAGACGGAGGAGGAAGAGTTGTCATCATGGGATATGTCAGCCTCTTCAGAAGGGGCTGATGGAGTCCGTGTGGAGCAACTTGCCACTTGGAAGTTGAGCATCTAGGGACCAGTCCCACGAACACAGTGTGTAGGCGGAGCCTCTTCCATTTGCCCACTCAAACTCAACTCTCCACCCTTTAAACAGGTGGACAGAGGAGGAGGTCGCCGCAGTGACCTGGGAGACCTCCTGAGTAGCCATGACCCCATGTGAAACTCCCATCAAGTAGGTGGAAGGAACACAGCGGGAGGGCACTGCTCCACTCTCCTGCCACACCCCTGCTGGGCCAGGGGCTTCCTCATTCCAGGAGCAGNTAGGTCCCTACCTCTGAGCTTAATCTACTGACAAGTATTCGGGCGCCTTTTTCACCCCAACAAGGAATTCCCCTACTCCATTTCCTTTTCACTTGAAACGGTCAACAGCTCTACATACTTGTGTATAAAAAGAAACAAACAAACCCATAAGAAGATCTTCAGTTTCTTCTGTATTGAGGGTCATTTCCAAGCCTGGGCTGATGGCTGGTGGCTCCGAGGGTCACCACAAACTTCACTAGAAAGTTCTTGGACCATCTCTGCAGCCCAACTCAGCACTCACCCTGAATGGGCACAAGTGTCGCTACGTTAGCAAGCACGTGCTTCTGTAGGTCAGACATTGTTCTCCGCTCTTGAGATAATACATCATAGAGGAAAACAGACAGAGGCTGCCCTCGGGAGCTAACTCCTGAAGAGAGGAGTGAGCAATGAACACTGGAATAGGTGAATTTGTAAGCAACGGAGAGCACCGGGATGTGCACAGGATGTGTGCGTGCGTGCGTGCGTGCGTGCGTGCGTGTGTGTGAAGGTTGCAGTGTTGAATAACAGGTGAGGAGAGGCAATAGGAACAGCTAGAGAAAGGTCAAAGCAGGAAGGTTTGTGTGCACCAAAGAGCCACTGCAGCTGGAGTCACAGGAGTTTAAGACACGGCTGTGAGGACTGCAGAATGGCCAGGGAGGGTAATAGGGATCTCCTGGCTATCTGAGGCTTTCCTCTATCAAGATACAAATTACAATAGAGTTTCAGTGGCTTCATTCCATAAAACAGAACGAGCATTCCTTCTGGTGAGCTGAGCTGACAAAGAGGAATAAAGAACAGATGAGAACAAAAAAAAGGGGGAGTGAGGGGACAGGGGCTGGATGGGGGTCACCCCCAGCACTGCAAGAAAAAGGAGAAATGAAAACAAATAGTGGCTTGGTGACTTCAAAGCTACTTTCCTGGTAAGGTGCGAACAGGGAAATAGACNATGAATTGCTGGTTAATATCAGGTCTTGTTTTTTTGTTTGTTTTGTTTTTTTGGTAAGATCTAAACAGAAGGAACTTCCTCTCCTGTTCTCAAAATCTGGCAATTGACCTCTTCTGATTTCTAAGTTCAGATAATGTAGTTTCAGGGACGTGAGACTAAAGTGACTCCATTTGGTCTGTTGGCCTCGCTCAGGAACCTTGTCTAAGACAGTGGCACCCTGTCACTTTTAATTTGGCAAGCAAGTGAGCTGGAAGACGTCCCTGGCGAGCTCTGAGCAGAGTGATGAGCCCTGGCTCGGGGTTTAGAAGGCCAGGCAGGGGGAACCCTGGCAGCTGTGTTGAGAACAGAGTGAAAACTAGGAGTTAGGTGGCTTTTGCCCCAGGGTAGGCATGACATGGAATTCTGGGGAA
This sequence comes from Neotoma lepida, assembly GCA_001675575.1. Taxonomy (NCBI): domain Eukaryota; kingdom Metazoa; phylum Chordata; class Mammalia; order Rodentia; family Cricetidae; genus Neotoma; species Neotoma lepida. Next base: position 683,888 of record LZPO01044190.1, read on the forward strand.
GGAAAGACCTGTGACAGCTCCCTGATTAGTGACGTGTTTTGAAAGTAGCACCAAAGATCAATCCCACTCAATCGCTGTGAGATGTCAAGGTGGAGTCAGGGACCTGTACAGACTCAGCCTGGACATCAGGCTGGATCCGGAGCCATCGGCACCACTGAGGTTTGGCTCTCTCACCTTCTGTCCCCCACAAAACCAGGGCATATTGTGGGGGTGATTCTGACTTGGGACAAGGGCCTAACTGACTCAGCAAAAATGTTCTGGAAATGCAAAACTGTCCGTGTGCTAGACATGGAGCTGATTCCCAGCTCCACAGGCCGCAGCTGAGTTGGTCTGGGTTTCTTATGTAGATAGCTTCTCCTTCTCCCAACTTGGGTCTTGGAGTTGGGGCTTGCATATCACCTGAGAAAGGGTCAAATTTTAATTACAGATGCACTTGGGTGTGCTCGTTATAAACAGCTCACTCAACAGCCAGAACAAAATGTTTATATACCAAACTTAGCAAAGAACACGGAACTTTGGGCTGCAATGGGAAAACTGTGAAAGCAGCTATGAGCTTTGTTATGCTCACAGGATGGACAGTCTGTCTCCAAGGCAGACAGAACAGCAGGAAATTGTGCTAACCCTGTGATTTTAAGAAACTATATTTTAACCAGGTAAATTAGGATATGATATTCCCCGGCCCCCAGTATTTTCACTTTAAAAAAAATCTTCATGCAGGACTAGGGAGATGGCTCAGTGGGTAGAGTGCTTGCCTCCAAGATGAGGAGGGCTGAAGCCTGATCCCTGGAACCCACAGGAAAATGTCAAATGTGGTGGTGTGTGCTTGCAATCCCAGAGCTGAGGAGACAAAGATAAAAGGATTCTTGGAATTGACTGGAGAGCCAGGCTAGCCTCATTGGTGAGCTCCAGGCCAACAAGAGATCCTATCTCAAAGGAAGTAGACAAAGTCCCTGAGGATGCCACCTGAGATTGTCCTCTGGCCTCCAAATGAATGTGCATACATGTGCCCATAAATCTATACGCACATCCTGGCACGCACACACATGCATTAAAAAAAAAAAAAACTTCTTCATATCATCTGTGGGGTTCTGAGAGGATTCCACAAGTTCTGCATGTCGTGCAAGGACAGACAGTGTGCAAGGAACATCTCTGGAAGCTGACACATGAGGATTGCAAATTCAAGATTGGTCTGGGCTAGCGTGAGTTAAATGCCTGCCTGGGAAACTTAGTAAGACCTTGCCTTAAAGTAAACATTGAAAACAGAGTTGGGGATGCAGCTCAGTGGCAGAGAGCTCACCTAGCTCTCTGAGGCATACATATGAGGCCTTTGGATCCATCACTCAATCCACACAAAATAATGACAAACAGCCTCTTCCATCAGCATTCCCCTTCCAGGTGCAAGCATTTGCCTCCCTCTGTCACCGTAGATGAGTTCTGAACCACATGTATATGGGTCTGTGCACACACTTTTCGGTGTTTGGCTTCTTTCATTTAACATTATATCTGCAAGGCTCACTGGAGCTCTCGTGTATAACAATGCTTTATCCTTTTGATGGTGGGCAGTTCTCCATGGTAATAACCCACCACAATGTCTCTGGCCATTTTCTTCTTGATGGATGTTTGAGTTTGGGTTGATTCCAGTTTTGCACTAGTCTGCATAAAGTTATTACTCACTTTATTGCATGTTTTGAATATATATTTCCAGGACTCCATAGGCCAACTTGTAACCCATGGGAAAGGGGACAGGCATACTGTTCTGTCACCAGATAGATACCTTTCAGACACGTTTCCCAAGGCCTCTTAGAAGATCCCACAGGTGAAGTAACCAGTCAGCCATAGAGAGTAGACTGGAGGGCAGGTCTTTGTCCTGGCCCTCCTTTCATTCCTGTTTCACTTTCCTTACCCTAATCCTCGGGGTTATGTTCCTAAATAAATCACTCAGAGAAATCAAGCCAGCACAAAACCATTAGCCAAGAGCTGGGCTCTATGCCAACAGGGACGCTTGCTGCAATCAGTTGCCCAGAAACCGTGTTCAGATTAGCAGAGGCCTAGAGCGAGGCGTGTGGGTGGGGAGAATGGGTGATTCTGTTCAACTGCAACCCAGAGTGGGTGAAGGAGATTAGCAAGGGATAAAGCTAGAACTATGTACTGAGCTGGGTTGTGGCAGGCCAGGCCCAGGACTTTCGCCTTTTGTTGTGTAGAGGATGGAAAGCCACGGGTGGCCTCTAAACAGGAAACTGGCCACACACCAGAGCCTTGGTGATGCAATCTGGCCAGAAGCCAGCCAGAGACCAGTGCCAGGCAAGAGTACCGGGAAGGAGCTGCTGACCTTAGACTGTAGCCATGGGACTAGAATAGGAAGGATGGGACGATCTGACATGGCGTTAGAAGAAGGTCATTGGTAGAGAGAAGTAAAAGACGACCCTGTGGCTGAGATCCAGAAAGTTGAATGTAGAAGAACTACTCATGGCCTGGGAAAGAATATGAGGGAGAGAGGGTGGGTTACTTAACTAAAGGTTATTGGTTTGGGTTCTTATTTTCTGCTTTTTTTCTTAGATGGGTGTACATCAGTGTAGCCTGATGTTCAGGATAACCTTGAACTCCTGATCTACCTGCTTCTACCTCCTCCATCTCTAGTGCTAGGATAATGGGCATGTGCCACCATACCTGATTTCTGGGCTACTGAGCACTGACTGCAGGGTTTTGCACATGCTTGTCCAACACTCTATCAGCTGAGCTACACCCCCAGCTCCCTTATTCTCTACATTCAAGCCATTGTTATAGTGTTCTATGTCTATGTATATATACACACATATATATTGTAATTGTATATGTTTGTAATCATCTCAACACAATGAATAACAGTCTGAGCCAAATGTGTTTTTGTAATGTTTATAATGGCTAATTCTGTGCACTTTTAGATGTGTTTACAACAATTCCAGGTTTCCGTTTTCCCCAGGCTAAGCCAACGTGGGGGCTCACAGGATGGCAGCTGAGAGACAGACATAGACAGACATCCCTGGGCTGGCAGCCATATTGGCCCCAACCAATCACAGGTGATGGTGGTTCCAAGTATCCTGCTGGCATGGCTGGAGGAGAAGCCACAGGAGGAGTCAGGCTCCCTTCCTGATTCCCTTCACAGTCACAGAGAGTGGCTTTCTGGCGAGGCTGGTGTGGAGGAGCTGCAGAACCTAAGTGAGCAACAGATCCGGTCCTCTCTCCTGCTGACACATGTGGTCTCATATTCTACCCATCTCTTGTGCCAGCAAGAGCCATGCCCTTCCATGTTTGCTCTCTGTGACTTGTCACCTCTGCCCAACCAGGCAGGCTCTAGGATCCAGAAGAGCAAACAGGCTCAGCAGCTAGAGGAGTCCAGTCGGGTCCCCCAGGTAGCAAGGACAGGAGCCAGGACCCCCACACCCCCTCCTCTTGTATAACAGTGAGGTGTGACCTTCTGTGCTGGACTGAGCACTTTGGGACCAGGGCACAGAAGGAAAGAGGAGGACAGAGGACGGTTTAGAACACAAGCCAGTGAATTTGGCACACTCACTGTTTCTGTACAGCTTACAAGCTAAGAATGTTTTGTGTATTTTTCTTTTTTTTTAAATATTCATCTTTATTTTACGTGTATTGGTGTTTTGCCTGCATATACATCTGTGTGAAGCCATTGGATCCCCCTGGAACTTCAGTTATACACAGTTGTGAGCTGTCGTATGAGTTCTGGGACTTGAACCTGGGTCCCCTGGAAGAGCAGCCAGTTGCTCTTAACCACTGAGCCATCTTGACAGCCCCGTTTTGTGTATTTTTAAATGGCAGTGGAGAAAAAAGGAAAAGTTTATGACACATGAAAATGATGTGAGGTTCAAATAGGGCACTGTGCCCTAGCTCAAAGGCCCCCTCCCTCCCCTCCCCTCCCCTTCCCTCCCCTCCCGTCCCCTTACTTGGGGGCCTAGAAGTCCAGAGAGGCAGGAGCAGGTGACCACCCAGCCCCAGCAGAGGACCCTCCCAGGTACTCACCATGCTCTGTACCCAATCTTGATTGCTACTCGCTGAGTCCGTTGGGCTCCTTATCCTCAGCACCATCCGCAGCACCATCTTGGGAGTGTAAGCAGCTGAAACACAGTGTGAAAGCCCGCTCTTCATCCGTGCCTCCCAGCCCACTGCTGTTCACCATCCCGGACACCTCCCTGCGGGCTCCTTTCTGCTCTGAAGTCTCTGAGCAGGCCAAGTCGCATGCGCACCACATTCGGCTACCCTGGCCCTCACCACCAATAGCTCAGNCTCTCCCCGTGGGATCTAAAATAGGCTCGGAGGAGAGCAGTAGGCAGAAAGGCGCCTGGGAGAAGCCAAGCTGAGAGGAATCTGAGGACACTTTGGTCATGAAACGCATAGACTGCAAGAACTGCAGGATTAACAGGGATGTAGTGCCATTCAGTCCACATCACGGCCACCATCAAAGGACAGGCTTGCCTCTGTCAGTTACAGCATCCAGCTGTGCCATGGGTGGAAGTGAGCCTGCCTGCAGGTCACCAGGATCGCAGAGGGCCCTGTGGTCTGGACAGCAGTCTGAGAGCATACGGCAGAATTCGTCGCAATAGCAGCTTCCTCTCTTGCAGTGGTAATTTGTTCCTGGGCAGCAGAGAGGCTGGGGCTGGGAACAACTGCCTGAGGGAAAAGAGACATTAAATAGACAGAGGTGTAGGGACAACAGGATGTGCACATGCTGAAGAATGGAGTCCTGCCTCACACCACATACAAAAAGGTAGTTCAAGATGGCTCACAGACCTNACACTGTGAAGCTTTGAAGGGGATGGCTGTAAGAGGAAGATATCCATGCCGTTCTCACAAGTAAGTTTTGGNAACTGTTTCCCTAACCATTTCCCTAAGTTGCTTGACTCAGAGACGATCTGCTTAGTAACCCACAAATACGCATCCTTTTTAAGAGGTAGAGAAAACAAAGCACGGGCAGTGGGGATGAGGAATCAGTTACCGGAGAGTCCGGTTCACGAGAATGGGCACCAGATATCTTAATGCCATCCTCTCCTTCCTTCTCAGTTGAGTCCTGTTAGCTTAGCACCTGCCTAGGGCCTTGTTTAAGGATAAACTTGGGGACTTCGAGCATTGACAGGGTCAACAGAAGCCNGCCTTTGAAAGGATGCAAGGCCGGTTGATGTGTTGTGAAAATAGGAGTCGGATGAAAGGAGTGTGGAGGCCTAGGGCATCTCAAGGTGAGGGTGGGCTGGGCTGGCAGCCTCTGAGCGAGCTCCCTTGGCTTCCAGCTCACAGTCAGCTCAGGGAACAGATGATCTGTCTCTACTCTTATGTCACCCCTCTTCCCAAGTACCTGGTCTGGCATCCAAGACCAAGAATNAGGGGGAGAGGGAAGACTGGGAGAAGCCATCCAAATCAGGCTTGGCCTTGTTTATGAATCAGAGATCAATTCAGTGGCACCAATGTTTACTTTAGTGGGATGGGAGAGGGTGAGATGGGATGGTACCAAACTGAATTAAATCAAATTAAATAGATCTACATACTTTATATACAAGAAGAAGTTGCTTTCAAAATTGTCTTAACTACATGTATGAATGAACAAGGTCACAGGACGATTCATGGTTATAAATATGGACTGGGCCCAGAAAAGCCTGAAAGTCCCTGGTCTAGAGAGAGGCTCTCACTCTAGAGATGGAGGATGGGCATGTACCCAAGGCCATGGCTGAGGTGGCCACAAAGCTGAGAGAAGAAGCACTGTCCTGACTTTCCCCCTCCTGGCCTCTCCACCACCTTGTACCCAGGAGTGTCACTCATACAAGTCCGTTAGCCTCTAAACACGCTGC
>LZPO01044190.1:700063-719385 GCA_001675575.1 Neotoma lepida
AAAAAAAATAAAAATAAATTGCACAGATACACAGCTAGGAGGAAAACTAGCTAATCTTTCTGACCATAGGACCCCAGTAACCACATGGGAAAGGGGACAGCCAGCAAAAGTGAGAGTGGGCTTTGTCTGTCTGGGCCTCCTTCCCCTTCTTAAGACATCAGCATGATTTTTTTGGCTTAACCGGGCAAGGCAGAACTGGAGTGCTCAGCACACCCTGAGTTCTCTGTACTGGAGTAGCGTTGGATAGACTGTTTCCTTCCTAATCACCCTCACCTTTGCTGCCAAGAACTTCACGCTCATGAGGTGGGCAAGATGTGAGCCATGTGGCAGCTTCTATATNGCCTTAAAACTAAGCAGTTTGATGTTCTGGACAGGGGTACAGCAGGGATCTGCAGTTATCAGGGCACAAGAGCAGTAATCATTTATGCATATTCTAAACCAAAAGTTCAAAGGAAAAGAAGTAGGGTTGGCTCTTAGCTTAGCCTGGAGGCTATAAAGATCACCCACTCTCTCTGGCATTAGTAGACACAGTACACCTACACACAGTGTAGCACAGGAATGCACAAGTAGCATGGTCAGTGCCACAGTGGATGACTGCTCACTTCAGCTCCCTTTCTTTTGAAGTGTCCCTATTACTCAAGGGTGAGTCTTCAGCACAGCTGTTACTGTGTGACCTGCCTTGCTGGCAGCAGGCTCAAGGGAAAGTCTGTAAATCACAAGTGTTGGGCTTCCTTGGTCCCTGCCCTTCCTAAGTCGTCCCTGCTTTGTAAGATTCTGTACTTTGCCCTATCTTTTGAAAAAATGCTCTTCCCAACCTTCTGCTCTCTGATTAAACATGCTAAGACAGACCTGAGCAGAAGAGACCGGCTCTGTCTTCTTATANGNTCATAACGATGAGGTGGCAATGACAATACGTTAGTCCATTCAACATAACCTCTTCTGAGCTCACTAGAGCCCTCTCCCAAGAAGAACATCCCACTGTCTGCCCTTTCTCTGCAGAGGATAATTTTGACATTTTGACCAGCCACTCACTCCTTTGAATAAAACTCTTCATTGGCTTTCTCATTGTCTTAGATTGAGCTGCTGTTTAAACAATGCCATAAACTAGGTGGCTAACGTGGTAAAGATTTCTCTCAATGTTCTGGAGGTTGAAGTCTGANATCAGGATGCCAACAGGGTTGGGTCTTGGTGACTATAAACCCTCTTTCTGGTTTACAGTTGTCTTTGTGCTGTGCCCTCACANGATGGAAAGCATAGGGTAAAACGTCTGAGTTCACTTCCTGTGGGGGCCCACAGAGGTTTTCTAGTGAGATATGAGCTTGCTTTACCAGCAGGGCTGCATAAGAGGATGACTGGACCACAGGCCTGGGTACCAGGTGTTTGGAAGTGTCTACACTTGGCTGTATCTAGCAAGGGGGGAGTTCTTTTGCCTCGCTCCTTGGCATTGTTATAAAAGTCCTTTTGAATAAAGTTCTGGGCCGTTGGGTATTGACCCAGGTCCTCCCGAAGTTATCCGGTGTTTGTCTTTCCTCTTGTCATCTTGATATCTAAATATATCTCACTTCTCCCTCCTCGAGAGTTCCCTGGACGTAAATGTGGGAGNGGGTCTCCCACAACTCCTGGGAATCCCACCGATNAATCCCTGAGCTCACCCTAAGCTCAGGACTTGAAATCCTACAATCCTCACCCTGGAAAACTCCATGCCCCTCAAGGAACCCTACGTTAAAACCTGGCACTCAGTTCTTTGCTGCTTCTCGCCCTCTTGTGTTTTTCCCAATTAATCTCTTGTGTGAGGTTTGTTGTTTGATGTGACTTTGTAGTATCCCTTGACTCCCATCTGCCAGGATACCTTTCCCTTCAGAGCTGTAACTCTTGCATTGGGGATACCTTTCCCTTCAGAGCTGTAACTCTTGCACTGGGGATACATTTCCCCTCGGAAAACATTTGCACTGGGGATACCTTTCCCCTCAGAGCTGTAATACCTATAGAAAGAGCNNCCCAGCTTCCCGGCATCCTTCATAAGGTGCATCNTGGGGCTTTACTCTAAAGACCCCTCACCTCCCAAAGGCCCTATCTGAAGATTGCATTGGGATAAAACCTTCAATATGAATTTTAGGGTAACACAAACATTTTGTCTATTGCACTGATTCTCAATACAAGTCCTAAAATTGCTGGAAATAGAGGCATATTCCAGTAATTCCAGCACTTGGAAGATGGAGATACAAATGGATCAGGAGTTCAGTCACTCTCAGCTATCCAGCAAGTTTGAGAGCAACCTGGGTGATNCGAGACCTTGTCTTTAAAAAAAAGGGGGGTCTGGGGTTATGGGGCAATTACTCAGCAGGTAATAGCAATAGCTACCAAGCCTGATGACCCAANTTCAGTCCTTGGAAACCATGCTTCAAACTCATTTGATTCCCAGAACTCATGTAAAAAGCTGGATGTGGCGGTGTGCATTATCTGTAAGCCAGCACTCCTACACCAAGATGGGAGGCAGAGTCAGGAAAATTTACCTAGAACCTGAGGGCCAACTAGCCTGGGGTATACAGCACAACAGAAACTACAGAAACCCTGGCTCAACAAAGGGAGGATGACTCACTCCCAAACACAATATTTTTTAAATCTAAAATTACAATTGGTTGTGATGGCACACATTTGTAACCCCAGCACTCTGGAGACTGTGGCTGGAGAATTCCAAGTTTGAGGCCNGTGTGAGCTACCAAAAAAATAAATACGAATCTGTAAGTCCTTTCCCGTTCTTGCCTCAGTTCCTCTTGTAGGATCATCACACANGCCAGCTCCTGCCTGGATATATCCTTGTCCTCTGAGCCGCATTCTTGGGGCAAGAGCTGCGGAATCACTCTTGGGGGCTTCCCCTTTCTCTGGCCTCAATTAGGTGTCCTGGTTTTGTTTGAAAGAGCGTTTGCTCTTTTCCTTTGTAGCCATCAGTAGAGCTTTGACTAGCTGTCCCTTGTTATCTACAGGGGACTGGTTGTAGGGTTCCCAAGACCCACCAATACTCAAGTCTTTCATATAAAATGGTCTAGTATTTGCATGCAATCTATTCATATCACATAGCTCATAATATCTAATATAATGGAAATAATTACTAGTGTGTTCTTAAATTTGTGGTAGGTTTTAAAGTATTCTTTTCTAAATACCTCAGTTTTTTAAGCCTCCCAAGTGCCAGGACTATAGGTCTATGTCACCATGTCCAGCTTTTTAATCAAATGCTCTCAAGACCTGCAGGCACACATGGCTGACTATACACACTCTGGTGATTTTGTGCAATGTCCGTCTACCACCCAAGTGTTTCATTTCCTCATGGGTAGGCCTGTCTCCACTTTGCTCTCTGCTACAGCCCCACAGACTACCACAAAGACTGGTATATAGTGGGTACCTGAATACTTGATGAAAGTGAACGAACAAGAAACTGACATGACCCCAGACAACTGAGAGAACCTGTACTTGTGTGGGAGCGGGAGAAATGGGATGAGACACATTTAAAGAAAAATACAGTCAACACACTTGATGGCAGGTGGGGNGGGAGATAATGCCTGACTAGCAGCCAGACACGTGACCTGAATCAGAGGAAGTCAAAGCCAACTAGTTTTCAAATCTGAGTCACTGATGGTTAGGTTTGTAGAGATAAATGTTGGTTTTAGACAGTGGTGGGAGACCATAATGAGACATCTAAAGAGCCATGTGCACAGTGTACTGTGTGGGCACCTATTATCCCAGGACTATGAAGGCAGAGGCAGGGGGATTCCAAGTTTGAGATATATGGTGAGACCCTGTCTTTAAAAACTAACAATAATAACAATAATAAAACAACTAACAAACATAGTCATGTGGAAGAGACTCCAGAAATCACACCGGTAATTTTCAGACAAGGCTGCTTTTCAGTAGATACATAATGGCATTCTACAGTCGTCAAGGCAGGTGAATAAAAGGCAAGAATTAATTTCCTTAGTTTATTAAAGATGACCATGTTAGGATGCACACGAATTACAGCAGGTCAAACTCCAGTTCAAAATACAAGTTGTACACAAACAGGTGTTTTTAGACCTTNCTCCTTTTCTGTTAGTTCAGCTAAAGCTCTCAAGCCTCCGCAGAGGGAGTTGATAAGAGCCTCCTAAGGGCAGGTGGGGCTTCCACATCTTAGAGCCTTGGAGCTTGTCTCCACCTCAGGAGCAAATGCTTCCCTTTGTACAGAGAGGATGCTCCCTCCCTCCTTACCTCGCCTCTCCTCAGTGCATTCAGAATCTCCACAGCAGGAGATTCTCAGATACTGTTAAGTGACAAAGTGCTTTCACAACACCCCCTGTCCCTCTCCCCCACTCCCAAATAAATAAACACATATACTTGGACGGTAATGACAGCACAGAATCAGGATCACTAAAAGNTATGTGATCTAAGGGGTGGGGTGGGGGAGGTGGGGAAAACTGAAAAGTCAGTGAGATTGTTGAGGTCNGCTAGAGCCTGTGTTGACAGGGGGTGTGGGTGGCGGTAGTCTCCTCCAGTGTGGTGACTTGGAGTGAGCAGCTGGACGGGAAGTCAGCCACAAACTGGAACTGGAGTCAGAGTCTGAATTTGAGGTCTGACTCAGTGACACTTGAGTTTGAAGGGATCATTCCTACATGTCCTTGAAGGAGGGGAATTTCTAGCCAACCCNTCAAAACTGCCCTTGGCCTTGGCTTTTTATTTGACCGCCAACTGAGAGAATAGTCCTAGTCGCCAGCCCAATAGTGTTGTCGGCTCCCAAATGTGAGGCAGAGGAACTGTACCATGGGCCAGTTCTGACATGTTCCTCTTGCTCTGCTAGAGCTCAGTGTGGCTGTTACATCAATGTCCCTTTTGTCTCTCCCTGCTTGTTCCCTCCAGCTCAGAACCTCAGCATCCACCAACCATGTGCAATTGTGTTTGGATTCTTGGGGCAGTGCCCGGGCCAATTACTTTACTAGCAACCAAGTACAGGAAGAGAGGTACTCAGAAGAAGTCAGTTCTGGAACAAAAGCACTGTGGACAGCAGTTCACAGAACTGCCTGCCGGGCTCTGAGATGCAACCCTGACCAGTGTTTACATGGAGGTTAGCGCTGTAGCNATTCTACCACCACAATAAACGTGTGTCTGGCTTAGTCTAGGAAACCCCGTAAAATGCACATTAAGTGATGGGGATGGAGTCTATTAAAATTAGTAACTGGAAATAGATGATTCAACATATATTACTGAGGCTAAGAGTTAAGTGCATAAACGGCAGAAAGGCTCCTGTCACCGAGCAAAAAGAAACATTCACAAACCGTCGAGGTCTCTAATGCTCCTAAGTGGCCAGGCTTCTCTCAACTCTGAGAAAAGAAACTAAGGCAAGAGATCAGCCAACGGGAGGGCCCCAGTTCTGCTGGAGGAGGGACGGAGGATGGAGTTGGGTCAGACCTTTACTTAGAACCAGAATGGTCACACAGTCATACAGCACAGTAAGGGACCCACTATTAAGATGGTGGGTGGGGTTTCTATCCTCACCTTAGGTTGGCATGAGGGACTTGCCTGAGCTTGGAAGTGCACCTGCACTCAAGCTAGTCAACTGAGAGTCAGTCAGCTGAGAGTCTGATCACCAAGAGGCGGCCATTATCCTTTATCTGAATAATATCTCCTTAGGTACCAGCTGCAGCCTCACTTTTGTGTGTGGTGCTGGCTACAAACGGGCCTGGCCTAAGATTCAGTTCTGTTCTTTGCTTCAAGCCCACCAGAGTACACAAGCCAGCTTGTGTCCACCTATGCCCGGAATACGTGAAACAGGGAAGTCATGCTTGCCTCCTTGAGGTCTCTGAGGATTCTAGGACAATAATGATTCTGTTCTTACCCACCCCGAAATGCCTAATAAGTCGGACAGAATGCCACTGTGCAGCCCCTTTCTCTTCCCTGCCTCAGGGCACAGTCTCATTCTCTTTCAGGACAGGGAAAATTCCATTCTTCTGTTTCAGCAGCAAAGGTGAAGATCATTGGCTGAGAAAGGCCTGGCTCAGAAGCTGTGGAACTAAGTCAAGAGTGGGAATGATCCTTGAGCTGCAGCTGTAACCAGATCTGATCCTAGTGGAACAGGCCAAGCATGTCAGAAGAGCTGGGTCTCACTGTCCATTCCCCTGACAAGAGGCACTCCAAGTGGCAGTTCTGATGGAAATACCCAATGCTCACAGATATCTGTCACAACAGACTGGACCCATCAACCAAAAAAGGCTGCCTATACTTGGACAGCAGACAAGTCATAAAGAATGACAATATATTTAAAAAAAGCCCCACACCTTCCTTGAAGGTGTGGCTCAGTTCTATATCATTTCACCCTAGCCAGCCCCTTAGACAAAGGGCTTAGGTGCATTCCTCAGGTGGTCTCCAGAATGGTGGCCTCTAGAGCCAAGGCTTCTGTAGGCTCCTCCTCATAGTCAGATAGGTAGGACTCCAGACTCTGCTTGGCCAGCAACTCCCGCCGGGCCTGTAGCCGCTCACACCTGGGGCAGCTTCCAGACTTGAAACAAGCTTTATGATAACACGCTTTACACTCTATTCAGGTGGAAAAAGAGACAGAAGAAAATGATTTGTATTATCCTAGGCTGGAAGCAAGTTAGCACCTCAGCCACCTCTCCCCATAGCTCATGCTCTGGTGGTGGAGTGTAGAGTTGCTCACACCATACTCTTGCTAACAGAGGACTCTCTGTAGTACATTCACTTTGTGTCCAGCCCTGCTTGTCTCAATGCTAGCTAGTACCCATCCTCACCTTCACAGGTCCGGCACTTATGGAGCTCAAAAGGAAAGATGACGTCATCCTCATTCTGGCAGAACTCACAGATGAAGCCCTTGGCTTGGCACAGCTATGGAGGAAAGTGATGGTAGCAAAGTGAGGGACTGGCCCAGAAGGGTGGACTCAGTGATGAGGGAAGCAAACAGTAAATAAAATTGAGCAGGATGCAGGGGTCTACTGTCTGTGGTGTAGGGCCTAGGGCTGGACTTGTGAGCATGAGAGCCAAACCAGGGCTGGGCACCATCACACAAACTTAAGGTAAGGANGAGAGACACAGGCTTGAGAAGCCCTTGCCACTGGAGCAGCTCTCAGCGAAGAGGCAAGGAGGAAGGGGTGGTTCTCAAGGGGGTCCCAACACCTGTCATCCAGCCTGTAGTGATGCTATCTGGAAACATGTACCCCTAGTAAAGATGAAGGGTCAAGTCAAGAGAATTTCCCAATAGCCTCCAGTCAGGTTCCTGTGCAGTATATCCACCCCCCCAACACACATCTGCACCCCACACACCATCACCCCACCACAGGATCACAGACTGCACCCCACACACCATCACCCCACCACAGGATCACGGACCTGTCTCTTATACACATCTAGATGTGTATAAGAGACAGAAACTGCCCTTGGCCTTGGCTTTTTATTTGACCGCCAACTGAGAGAATAGTCCTAGTCGCCAGCCCAATAGTGTTGTCGGCTCCCAAATGTGAGGCAGAGGAACTGTACCATGGGCCAGTTCTGACATGTTCCTCTTGCTCTGCTAGAGCTCAGTGTGGCTGTTACATCAATGTCCCTTTTGTCTCTCCCTGCTTGTTCCCTCCAGCTCAGAACCTCAGCATCCACCAACCATGTGCAATTGTGTTTGGATTCTTGGGGCAGTGCCCGGGCCAATTACTTTACTAGCAACCAAGTACAGGAAGAGAGGTACTCAGAAGAAGTCAGTTCTGGAACAAAAGCACTGTGGACAGCAGTTCACAGAACTGCCTGCCGGGCTCTGAGATGCAACCCTGACCAGTGTTTACATGGAGGTTAGCGCTGTAGCNCAGGATCACGGACTGCACCCCACACACCATCACCCCACCACAGGATCACGGACTGCACCCCACACACCATCACCCCACCACAGGATCACGGACTGGGCAGCTGAGACGCGTAGGCCTAAAAGCATCGTTTCCAGCACGCTGATCCTATCATGAACGGTAATAACNTATTTGTAAACAGAATTAACAAAAATGCTGTCAAATAAGCTATTTCATCAACCCTCAGAAGCTCAAGGGGGGGGGACAGTTCATCTGAGTGTTACCTTCATTTCAGGAAGAAGAAAACAGGCTTACACAGCCAATTGCTTGAAACTTGACTGAAAACAGGTCTAGGTTCTGGGCAAAGGTCCTCCCCGAGTGTGGCAACCCTCCAGTGAAGGCTGCTCAGTCTTGCCCGGGGGCAACACCAGCACCAACTCCCGTCCTAATTCTTTTTGTATTTTTGTTTTCTTGAGACGGGGTCTTGCTATATAGCCCAGGCTGACTCTGAACTCACAGTCCTCCTGCCTCAGCGCCCCAGTACTTCCTCCTCTAACTCCAGGTTCTTCAGATGGTCCCCCTCTCACTCACTTAGCCAACAGCAAGCCCTCTGGTTTCTCTCAGTGTAAACTGGCCATATCAAGTTTCTGGAGCTCAATGTCAAGAACCCTGGCCCACCACTAAGCCCCAAGCAAACCAAGAAAGGCTCAGCTGCATGGCAGAGCATGGCTTCCTCACCATGCATCTCTCCACGTGGGCAGCTCCTGCTCTGGTGAGCTCAGCCAGCCGGGGCCCCAGTTCCCCCTTCTTGGTTGCAGTCAGGTCGTTCAGTGAGTACAGGTGGAGATCCTCTGTCAGATGGCCTGGAACTATGTCAAAGGAATCTAAAAGCCTACAGGAAATGAGAGGAAGTGGGAGGGGTTGGAAATAAACATTTCATATGGCACAGCCGGAGAGAAACTCATGGGGGTGGGCAACACTCAGCCAGCCCAGGTACCCTAGGCTACCCCAGCTTCCCCACACCATGTACCTGAAGGACAGAGGTGTTTTATTTCTAAACCCTGCAGAGTGAGCTTGGAAAGTAGTGTCTAGCCCTGGACAGACAGTCTTTCTCAGAGCGGACACAGATCTAATTACTGCCATGGCTTCACATATACTACTACTTTCAGACACTTCTGCAAATTCTTCCTCATGTAAAACAGAGCCAACTGCTGGGACATGTTCCTCTCAGAGACAACAGGATGCCAGAGGACTCTGGCCTCCATGAGACTTACTCTTTGGCCAGTCGGCAGGTCTTAAACATGTTCTTCATGTGGTACAGCTGAACGCGCAACAGCTGAAGACAAGAGATTGGGTGGAGGAAAGAGAAGGATCCGTTAGAAGGGCCAGCAGGTGCCTTCAAACTTTGCATTTAGTAGCCAGACCTGGGCTGTCCTCACGCCTCTCAGTCAACAACGTCAACTTCAACAACTCACTTCAAGTGACCTTTGGCGAGGGAAGGCCCTTCTGCCAGGTCAGTATGCTCACTCAGACACACTGGCAGCCACTCAGAACTCTGGGATTCAAATTCCCACTCCTGTGTTCAGTGAGTGTAGAAACGCTTTCCACTTTCTAGTGCTATCTACAGCCTTAGAGCTGCTGTGAGGTTGGGAGACTCTGGCAGGACAAGTACCTGGGAACTGTAGAAGTGTAGCTTGGTGGTAGAGGGCTTGCTAGTACTATGGCTTGGTGGTAGAGGGCTTGCTAGTACTATGGGCATCAGTGCTGGGCTCAAACCCCAGCACTGGAAAACAGACAGACAAGAAAGTATACAGAACACAAATGGTGACAGTGACAAGAAATGTGGTGATAAGAAACCTGCACCAACAGAGACAGGAGCTAGGAGAGGAAGAGTACGTGACATGGCTTCTTCAGGCTTCTTACCCGGACTTGATTGAGCAGTTTGACCTTCCTATAGAGGGCGCTATTGATGTCCTGCACATTGAAGAGGGGATCACTCCAGATCTTAATGAGCAGGTCCTTGGAAAAGTTGCTGATGTAGTACTTGCCGAAGTCCCACTTGCGCAGAATCCGGCTGGGGACGACCATCTGGGCATTCTCGTGGCAGCACTGACAGAAGTACTTGCCCAGGTACTCGCAGTACCGCAGCCGCTTGATATAATCTAGGACACCCAGAAAGCCAAGGCTTAGATGGGACTTTTGCACCCAGAAGCTGGTGACCTTCAAAAGGCAGGCAGAGAGGACCAAGTGGCTACTAGCCACTTCCTGTGAGTTTCTAATGCTGGAAAAAACCTGCATGATGAGGTCTATAGCTCCTGCATCCCATCCTGGAGGCCACCAAGAATCCAAACCTGGCAGAGCTGATGAGACCCAGTCTCTAAGAATGTGGTTGCAGTGAGCCAATTTCCCCAGGCATGGTTCTGGTGGTGAACTGCTGCCTCAGGTAACTCCCCACAACTGCCAACTCTTGCCAAGGCCTCCCTTCCTACACCAGGCCCTTCTTTCCTTCTCTGCTCTGTCACCTCCTCTAGGTTACCTCTGACAGGCATGGGAGAGNACAAAGCTTTACCAGGGTCAGTCCGGATGCCACATCCTGCACAGCGGTAATTCTGCTTGGCCACGGCAATCTTCCTCCTACAGAGAGGTGAAGGAGAGGGGATTAGCAGATGGCAGCTACACAGGGCTCTGAGGTATAAAGGGTGATGATATAAAGACTTTTGTTAAGGATGTGAGAACTGAGAATTCACCAACTTTAGAGTTGGACAAAACTCATTTCTACTGGGAGAACAAATGCAAAGTCAGGGTCTAGGAAGTCAGAATTTACAGAGCTGGGCTATGGCAGTGGTTGATTATCCTCAGTGTGAACCACATTTCTGCATAAATGCAAGGGATGAGGAATAATAACCCAGAAAGAACAATGGGATAGAAAAGCATTTCTCTTAAGAAGATAAGAAAACCTAGTAAGCTCACAAAGTACTGGGAGAAAGGCAACAGTCTGGAAATGCTGGTTTAAAAGGTGGGGTTAGGGGTGGGAAGTGGGGGTCCAGATAGGTATGGGAAAGAACTGAAGGGCTGAAAGAATTTAAGAACAAAAATAGAGAATCCTCTTTCTATGCTTTTAAATACACAGAACTGTGTGGAAAGCACAATCAGAGGTAGAGAGAAGAGGTAAGACGATAGCTCTTACAAGGAAGATAAACCCTTCTGCCAAAGGGCATGGCTACTGGCTACTCACGTCGGGGCTGGATGGACATTAAAAATGATCTGAGGCCGGGGTGGAGCCCACTCCAGGTTGCCACGAACACGGATACGCAGCTTGTAGATGTCCGCATGCTGCCCGTCATCTGGTGAGATGGGCAGTGAGTCAGGGATAGGCAGGAGCTGCAGGAGAAAAGTGTGTGTGAGCTGGCCTGGACAATCTAGGGGACACATATGTTTAGCCCTTCTGGCCACGATAAAAGCAGAGACAATGAAACACATTTCAGAATTACAACAGGCTCAGCATTCGAGGAACCCTGATTTAAAAACAAACTAGTAGATACCAGACTACTAGAAGCAAGGCCCGTGAGTTCCAAGAAGCAAATAGAAACAACATTCTAGGGTGCTGGCACCCATTGCTGATGCTGCCCCTATACTTCCCAGGGCCTTTACTATGCCAGCATGCCTCCTGCCTTAAGAGACTCAACTACAGAGCAAAGAAGAGTTTGAACAATTGACTTTCACACAACATGAGTTTTTCTTCTTGGAAGAGGACAGTGAAGAAGCAAATGCTAGGAAAACCCTAGGCAAGCAAGCATTCACTCACTCACTCACTCACTCACTCACTCACTCAACTGCTAGGAAAACCCTAGGCAAGTGAGCATTCACTCACTCACTCCACACACTTAAACAAATGGTGTCCATGAATAAGGCCAGAGGCACAGGTTCACTCTAGACTGCGGCCATGNGAGGAAGGAAAACAGGAGCAGAGGGCCCACAGGCTCCTGGCAGGGAAGAGTGGGAAGAGCCTACCTTCTGTGGGGCATCGTGCTCTGGAACCAGCCACTCTAGCTCTGAGGCAGCTGGAAGCTGCATGCCCTCAAACTGCTTCAGAAGCCCCATGGCCACTGCCTCAGCAGATGTGGAGTGTAGGGGGCAGTGGGAACTGGGAAGGAGAGAGTCAAGGAGAGTTGAGTGCACGAAGTCAGGAAGATTGGAGCTTCCTTTCAGGACCTGAGACCACACGCCTGAACTTCACAGCTGAGGGAACGCTTGCTGCACCCGGAGTCTGTTCAGTTTCTTTACTCAGTGCCAGACACACATGCACTGTGGAAAATACTGTTGTTCTTAATTGTCCTGCCTATATAAAAGGCCCTATCTCACCTACCAGCATCGAGTGGCACTGCAGTTAAGAGTTCTGTATTTTCCTCTCTAAAGTTCAGTTTCTTTAANTGCAGAATGGACACTATGCCTGTTTATAAAATAAGTCAGTAAAACTGCTACTGCACCTCTCAGAGATGAGGTCTTCTCCTCTTGAATGGCCACCACCAGGCAGGGCCATCACTTGAACCTTGCCTCTTCTTGAAATGGATGGCTTTCTCTGTGACCTTTCTCAAACACGGGCCATGATCTGGGTTTGTTTCTCCATGTACCCCAAGGTTATTAAAATGAATGAAAAAGCACTCACAAGTTCTGGGAGATAGATGCTTTGCCGTTTGAGACTGCATTCCTCCTGATATCAGCATCTGCATGAAAACCAGAGGTAAGGGGAGTAGGAAATGGGAAAAGAAGCTATGGGAACCATTGCGGGGTGCTGCAGCTAAGCACTAAGGTGGCAGCTAGGTGCCACACTCTACGCAGGGTACACACAGGTGAAGCTCTGCACACTANTTAGAGTCCATCTCCATCCACATCACAACCAGGTTGAATTAGTGACATCATGCAGAGCACTGAGGTTAAAGTGGTTACAAATCAAGGGGGAAACACAGACTCATGTTTGGTGTAAAACAGTGAGAAAAAGAGATCTGTAGACACACGAAGACACACTCACTAGGCACATGGGGACACACTACAGGCACATGAGGACACACTCACTATAGGCACATGGGGACACACTCACTACAGGCACATGNCACTACAGGCACATGAGGACACACTCACTACAGGCACATGGGGACACACTCACTACAGGCACATGAGGACACACTCACTACAGGCACATGGGGACTCACTACAGGCACATGAGGACACACTCACTACAGGCACATGGGGACACACTACAGGCACACGGGGACACACTACAGGCACATGGGGACACACTCACTACAGGCACATGAGGACACACTCACTACAGGCACACAGGAACACACTCATTACAGGCACAAATACAATGATGACTAAATCTCCCCTTCAAATAAANCTCAAGCTTCTTAAATGATATCCTCCCCAAACTGGTGTGCGCCTGCAATTCCAGCACTGGAGCGGCTGAGACAGGAAGATCGTGTGCTGAGAGCACCTAAAGGTAAGAGCTCTGTCTGGCTT
The DNA here is from genome assembly GCA_001675575.1 of Neotoma lepida. Taxonomy (NCBI): domain Eukaryota; kingdom Metazoa; phylum Chordata; class Mammalia; order Rodentia; family Cricetidae; genus Neotoma; species Neotoma lepida. The sequence continues at coordinate 713,389 of LZPO01044190.1, forward strand.
TTTTAATGAAAGAATTATCACCCAAGACAAAACTTAGATCACAGAGATTACCTATTAAATGTCTGTGGAGTTGGAAGTTTGTGTCTACCTGCTCATCGTTACCCCTGAATGTTAGATGCTTTCTCTATCTTTGGAATAAAGTTTCATAGGAAGATTTTACTCCTGTCTGGTGGCTCAGGGAGGAAAAGCACTTCCCCATGGCTTGAGACTCCGTGGAGAAGCTTGGTAATCAACTTTCCACAGGACCTGTCAACATGATCATTACTATAGAAATCTCATGTATAATTACAGAAAAATGAGACTTTCCAAAGCATAGTTCTAAAGATAGGCCTAAGTCCCCAGAGACCTCACTGGCCCACATGTTACAGTAGTCATAGTCTAGGAAGCTATCAGGGCCTAGCCAAGNCATGGAAAGACTTTTTGATAATCTCATTTCTTACTTCCTTTGATGCCTAGCGAGAGGGCTTTTTTCCTTAACTAGTCCCGATAGTGACCAATCTCCTGTGTCTGAGGCCCTCAGCGGAGCTTACATGACATCACTCTGTACTGGCCACAAGTGGCTCAGCTGTGCCTCACGCTTTAACTGCACATAGATTCTTTTGTTTCTACAACTGGATTACAAAACACCTTGTGAGGAAATGAGGTGATGTCTAATTCATTGAGCTTTATAATATTTACTACATAGTTCTGGATACAAGCATAACTCAAATAATATAGCTCACACGAATGGCTTCAAAGCTTCAGGCAGCTTTCATATGCTATTTGTTTGGGGCAGTGCTAGAGATCAAACCTGGGGCCTGATTGTGATAGGCAAACACTCTAATACTGAGCTATACCCCAGCCCTCATTTGCTTTTAAAGCATATAAAAATAAGACATCAACCATTTTTTCCTGGTAATTACAAAAAAGACCATCTTATTTGGCAAAAAGGTGCTCATTTCTGTCATATTTCTGTCTGAACTTGAGTCACCCAAATCATATAGATANCAAAGCAGTGCCAGTTGCCTAGTCTACTGCCACTAGTGTTGGTGGGGAAGAGGATGAAAATGTCACACAACTGTTTGGTTTGCACCTTTGATATGGGGATCATAAATGCTGCTAGGGTTGAACATGAATCTTGTCTTATCAAATAGCACTCATGATGTTCTCTATATAAAAGATTTTCAGAGAGTAGTTCTAGAATGAATAACTGCCTAAAAGCAATTAAAATTTTTGCAAATTTCATCCTTCTTGGGAGTGACAGGGAAAAATGAAAGAAAATCCTAGACAGACATCCTTGAATAAGGAACTAACCAATTTTGATAAAATAGGGCCAGGCTATGAAAGAAAGTGTTACACAATACAGAAGAGGTAGTTGATAGCAGTTGCTAAGGAAACCATTATTTCCACAAAACTACAAGCATGTCACATAATGGTGTTTCTGTCAATGGTGCCCAATGTATAAGAGAGTGGTCCCCTGAGATACTATCACCTTAGGACAGGATCTCAAACATAGTAGCCATCTCAGTCTGTGTAAGTAAACTCTATGATCTATGACAGTCATACGAAATCACCTAGGGATACATTTCTCAGAATGGAACCTTGTATTTAAGCAAAGTATTTCATATTAAATTAGGAAGTCTTTTTATCTTTATTCTCTTTTCTTTAGAACCTATAAACAAGCTAGATTCATCCTGCTTATTGTTCTTTTCACCTGATACATAAAAAGGTCAGAGGAGGTATGTGGCAGGTGCTTTTTAGCTGATCATAAATACTGCAAGAGTGTGGAGGAGGACACTGCCTTGGGGTAAAGCCCATACCCCAGAGCAGAGGGCTGAGGCAGCACTGATATCAAAGTGGACACAGGACCCGACACCCATCAAATACCTTGACTTTACTGCGCCTGCAGGGCATCCTGCTGACTCTAGTTAGTTCTAGCAGATGACTAGGTTGACGTGGGTGGACCACTAGCTGAGCACACCAAGGTCTAAAACAGTTAAGGAGGAAAGTGTTCTGTAAAGAACAGAAAGAAGCCTGCACCTTCCTAGTGGAGTTTAACATAATTATAAAATGTCTTCTTAATCTTTTGAACAAAAACAAATATATTTTAAAAGCAAATACATTTTTCCAAGAGAATTTATTTGAAGTGCTCCAAAGGTAAAGGTGCCTGCTGCCAGCCGTGAGGACTTCAGCTCAAACCCCAGGACCCACATGGTTGCCCTCAGACATCCACATGCATGCTGTGGCATGTACCTGCCCTCACACGCAGAACAAAACAAAAACATAAAAACAAACAATAAAACGGTGTCACATGAGGGGAAAGGTGCTCTACTGGGTGGGTGGGCTCATCAGGGAAGAAATGGCTACACTTCTCGCATCTTAGCAAAATCTACGCATTTTTAAACAGAGTAAGTGAAACTTAGGAAGTGAGCTTCAGAATTTACTGGCTATATTGATAATGGTTCCCATTCACTTTCCTTTTAGCAGATAAAGTTACCTCCAACACATGTGGGGATCCAGTGCCAGTGAATCATCTGTAAGTGCTAACTCAAAGAGGAAAACAGTAAAGTGGAGAACTATTACTATTAAAAATTGATTTAAGAGTAGGAGGAGAAACGATTGATTACTTTGAACTTTATCCTAGTTAGGGTTACTTTATTATTGCTGTGATGAAACACCAAGAGGAAAGCAACTCGGGGAGGGAAGGGTTTATTTAGCTTACACTTCCAGGTAACAGTCCATTACTGAGGGAAGTCAGGACAGGAACTCAAGCAGAACAGGAACCTGGAGGCAGGAGCTGATACATGANGCCCTGGAGGGATGCTGCTTACTGGCTGGCTCCCTGTGGCTTGCTCAGCCTTTCTTACAGAACCCAGGACCACCAGCCAGGGATGGCATCTCCCACAATAGGCTATGCCCCCCCCATCAATCATCAAGAAAATGCTGGACCTTAGGAAGCATTTTTCTCAATAGAGACTTTCTCCTTTCAGATGACTCCAGCTTGTGTCAAGCAGACATAAAACCAGCCAGCACACACTTCATACAGATTTTACTTATCAGAATAAGTTCATGAATATCCCTTTTTATATATTAGGTTTCAGTTTATTGCCTTTGAGCCCCCAATCTGCTGTGCTTCAAACATGTCTCCTGAGTCAGCTGGCATAAGCAAAGCATCTCTAGAAGGCATTGGGAGGATGCTGGGGAAGACAGAGTTTGTCCTGCTGCAGTCAGCTGTGTTCCTATCTAGGCTGACAGCTCAGTGCACTGACAGTGCCAGGGAAGTGTGCCCACAGCAGAGCCACAGCAGAGTGCAATTAGCAGTCCCTCTCACAAATGATTGCCCACAGCACACCTGTATGGTGTGTCAGGGGCTTAGACCTTCTCCCCTGGCTGCTCTTCCACTCCTGCCTGAGTTCTGAGGTAAGGCTCTTGCCTGGCACTGAGAAGAGCCTCCCAGTGGAGGCTGTTGGCATGGCCTCTCCCTACAGACAGCATCCACAATATGACTCAAGGCAGCTCTGTGACTTCAGAAGCTCCTCTGCCAGGCAGCCTNGATCTCAGACCTGGATACAGCCTGGTGCTGCTCTATTGCAGCCCGCAGGAGAGTGGCTGCCATCTGTATCCTTCCTGTGTTCTCTATGGTTCTCTTCACTCCTCAGGAGCTGCTCTCCCATGACTTCAACTCCCTGTTATAGTTTAAAACTCTTACCACTCAATGTTCTCTATTCAAACTGCCCTGCTATTTTCTGTCTCCTAATTGAACCCCCCAAAAAAATCTATGCAGAGGACTGAAATGCTAGAGAAATCTACAAAGGAAGGCCTGAGGAAGCTACAACAGAAGAGAATAAAGGGAGAAGGACAAGAACAACAGAATCTTAAGATTGAAGTTTATGAAATCAATCCAGCAGACACCAAATATCAAACCAATTTGTCAGACACCACAACCAAAAATAGACAAAGAGAAAGAAGCAGGGACGAGAGATCATACACTGTATCCTGTATGATTCCATTTAAATGAAATGTCCAGAAAGGGCAAATCTATAGCACACATGCATTAGTGGTCAACTGAGGCGGGGGATGGGAACACTTGGAAACTGTGCACTAACACAGATCTTACTGGAGGGAGGACAGTGCTCCAAAACTAGATTATGTGAAGGCTGTACCACTCAGCAAATTGTCAGATATCACTGAGTTGTACACTTGTAGTGGTTGCATTTCGTTAGGTAATTTATACTTCAATGGATCTGTTTTTTAAACTAATACATGCTAAATGTATAAATATCTTTATGAATAGATTCTCTGCAGTCTCTAGGTTTATTTTCTTTATTGCTGGAAGAAGTGGCTTTGAAGTTCATTTTCTTTATTAATACTCTGATTCATATAGTCTAATTAGTGAGCCATANNCTGAGGAAAGTGATTACATTAATCAGTTTTATACAATATCCAGACTATTTATCATAATCAATACCCATGTGACACTTCAATATCTTACTCAGTGTTATAAATTCTGATAGTCCTCTTAATCAAGGTATCTGTGGTGGTCTGAATAAGAGTGGCCCCCATAGGTTCATATATTTGAATGCTTAGTCACCAGGGAGTGGCACTATTTAAAAGGACTAGAAGGATTAGGAGGTGTGGGATTGCTGGAGAAAGTGTGTCACTGGGGGTGGGCTTTAAGGTTTCAAAAACAATGCCAGGCCCAGTGTCTCTCTTTGCCTACAGATCAGGATGTGGAACTCTCAGCTACTTCTCCAGCACCATTTCTGCCTGCATGCTGCCATGCTCCCTGCCATGATGATAATGGACTGAACCTCTGAAACTGTAAGCCAGCCCAATTAAATGTCTTCTTTTATAAGAGTCGCCTTGGTCATAGTGTCTCTTCACAGCAACAGAACAATGACTAAGACAGTATCCCAAAAGAATCTTCAATACTGTGAAATTATTTAAGAGGGTTGAAAGGAAGCATGCCTGAACACCTCTGGACATTATCAGGGAGATCGCTCCTGAGAAGTATGATACTTTTCCAGAAAGATTTTGACATAAGACCAATTAAAGACCAAAACAGATGACAAAGAACCAAAACCAAAAAGAAAGCTTAGGTTGTGTTTTCATAATTAGGAACTTATGTGTAGCAAGAACACGAAACTTAAATCATTACTTTAAAAAGATTTATTTTTAATTATGAGTATGTATGTGTGTCTGTGTGTGGGAAAATGCATGTGGGCACTGGTGCCCTGGGAAGACAGTAAGGATCCCCAGGAGCTGGAGTGACAGGTAAAGGTTCTGGGAACTAAGTTTAAGTCCTCTGGAGGAGCAGCAAGTGCTTTTNACCACTGGATCATCTCTCTAGCCCAAATCATTACTTCTGAGAGACATCTGATTACGTTCCTCTTGCCCTTCCTGCACCCAAACCACTGTGCTGACAATGGAAGTCACAAGACAAACTGTAGGTGAGTTTCCCTTTTTAATTCTTCTTTAAAGGTCTGATAAAAGTCAGCAGCACATCTTCCTGGTCCTGTGCCTTTAGTTTCCGGGGCTTTGCTGCAGCTTCACCTTTGCTGCTTGGTATANATCTGCTAAGTCCTGGAAGGACTCAGTAGGTCATATGTGTCTAGGAACGTATCCACTTCTAGATTTTCAATGGTTTTGCAATTTAAGTTTCCAAGTATTCCCAAACGATCATTTGGATTTCACTTGTATCTCCTTTAATGTCTCCTTTTTTCATCTCTAATCTTAATTTGGATCTTCTGGTTAGCTTGGTCCAGAGTTTCTTAATCTTTTCAAAGAAACAACTCTCCATCTTGGTCCTTGGTGCTGGTTCCTTCTTCAGCTTGTTAATTTCTACGCTGACCTTAGCATTTCTTCTGTCTACTAGCTAGGGATTTGGCCCATTCTTTTCTAAGACCTTGGGGAGCATCATTAAGTTATTTTGATTTCTCTCTGCTTCTATAATATAAATGCTCATCACTATGAACACTCTTACATCTGCCTTAGATGTGTCCTAAAAGAGTATGTTGT